>JBBMOC010000068.1:454398-904423 GCA_037975185.1 Centropyge bicolor
CCCCACCCCCCCGCACTGACCCAGTCCCCCCACCCAGCTAGCACCCTCAAGGACTTTTGAGGATTATAATATAGACTTCAGCGGTGTTTATGCTTGACATCTTGTAGGGGAAAGGGGTGTTTTCATGAGGGTGGTGTTTGTTAAGAGGTTAAAGTGGTGGAATAGTACCTCTGAATCGCATGATTGCGTGGGAGTGTTTGGGTGGGGAAGGAAGGCAAAATGACCCCCCTTCCTCCAATAGCTGTCCTTAAGCAAGGCGATAACCCTCCAACTGGGTAAGAAAAGCAGTTTAGTGCTTAGAAATGTGAGATGAAGCAAAAATGTTGTATGGTTTAGTTCAGTTTAGCATATTTCAGGAGGTTAAATTATCTTAATTAAGTTTGGGTTACATTTGGTCGTGAATTTACTTACTATTAATTTACTGACGTCTTTTTATACAATAAATATAGAATAATGGGTTGTTTTGGGGTTGTTGGGTTGTTTTTTTTAAACAAATTAACAATTTTCTGTGAAACCTATGCAACTTTGTAAATACAATAGTCTTCTAGTCAGTACAATTAAGCAAAAGGTTTATGACACACAATTATAATTGGTATAAAAGCGCTTAAGTGTCTGAGCTCTTCCTCTCAGTCTGAGACTGAAATTTATTATCTACTTAAGATTATACTATAAAATATAATATAACTATATACTATGAAGATCCATTTTAGCTACCTTGTCAATTCATCATCCATTATCCTTTAACTCAGGAAGCACATTTCTGAAAACATGCAGATATGATTGTTCTGCTCTAAGTAAGACAAATGTTTTATGCATGCATTTTATAACTGCATACTTGTTTTTAGCTTTTGTCATGTTTTCAGTGCTTCTGCTAGGGTGTAGTTTACTTCCCTTTCCCTCATTCACTGGTTGCTGATATTGTTATTTACATTGTATATTTCATGTTCCTTAATATGCCTCAAAGTGAACACAAAGTTGAACACTCTGAAATAGTTTGAACAAGAAAAGAAAGAGAAGGATTCATGGCAGAACTGCTATATTAGAATGCATTAGTTTTAATCAAATGTACCTGAAAAACTGGACACTGGGTGTATTGGTGGAATTGTTTGCATCTAAAAAAAAAACAATTAGTTGTGTGCTTGTGGTTTGTGATGTGTCTCTACTTACTCTACTTCTTCTGGAGATTAGCAACTTTCTTTCCCTTTCACTTATATATATTTATTTATATATTCTGTTAAGAAATATATAAGTATCAGTATGTGCACACTCAATGATATATTATGTAGATGTCCACCTTGAGTAAAGATGACCTGCAACACTGATGTTGTGCCCTTGACATGAACAAGCAGTACACACTCATTATCCTCCACAGAGAGCTCTTTAATTTGTCTGTCAGTCTGCAAAGCGAGCGCCCTCCTGACGTCTGTCCGTGTGCTGCCTGCGTCCCGCCTGCATGTGGCGGGATTCCCAGGCCTCCCCAGTGTTAACACGGCAGCTTGCACACTGACACCCTGCGACCTGCTTTCGTCAGTGTTTTGATATGCAGTGTGTGTGTCTGTTTGAATGTGGGACAGAGACACAGAGGGAGTGCAGCTTTATGAGAGTGCACCTATGTTCAGTTAACAGGTGTGTAATGATGGAGGTGGCTGCCTCGAACTGTGTTTCTTCTGGAGTCCAGTTTGCTGCTCCAGGCAAAGTCCAGTAGTTATCAGTTCAAGAGTGAAGGCAGCCCCCTCTTATCTCTGTCATTAGGTTGCAGAGGACACAGGAACCTGAAGGAGACTGCCCACTCTGGAAAACAGACAGTCATTTTGTCAAATAGCTTCACCTGTTTTTATGGTCAGCTTCAAAGCAGGAAGTAGTAGACATACATTCTTATGGTGGAAAGAAAACTTAGAGTGAAGGCTCACTGTGGTGAATGGGTGTACAACGCCTTTGTGTTTGACACTGGAGACTGCAGTTCATGCCCAGAGTCCTACCAACAGTCAACATATTCCCTTTTGCCACCAAGGTGATTATACCACAGTCTAATATAAATATCTATTATTATTTGAGAATAGAATTTGCCCAAACCTGACAAATCTATCACCAGATGATAAAGGACAATTCTGTAAAACCCCAGATTTTGTTTAATATACATGTTTTCTCAATGGTTGATTATGAATGATTTACACTGACTTCTTTCTACAGTATGTGCTCATAAGAACTGGCATGGTTTATGGTTAGAGAAGGACTGTGCTTGTGGCAAAGAAACTGTTGGTTAAGGTCATGGTAATGGGTTTTAATAAAGTAAATATTAATTATTGGACTGGATATGTGACCGCTATATTTTTGGTCATGTGACACCCTTACTCTCCATGACTTCCCCCAATGGTCTAGTATATTGGTATGTACTGTCTCAAACTGGTTGTTTTGGACTGTACTGGAGACAACTTGTCTTGTCATCATTAGTCTAATGCATACATCTGGTGGAGAACAACATATATAAACCCCATTGATTTTATTTTCATTTATTTAGTGTTGAAATATCATGTATTAAAAAATGTCACACTCAGCATTAAAACACCAACATGTAGAATCCATTATTGGAAAAGTTCAAACTCAGACCTAGAACACATGACCTCTGTGTCCTCAATGACCAAAAAGTTTGAAGTATAAGAAAATTAAACTTTACAAGTAATTTAGTTTAGGGTAGAATACAGTTACACACATCTACAATCTTGGCACCATCAGGTGCTTCAACAGCTCTTTGATTCCGTCTTTGCAACCAATGTTCTTGATGAAAGAAAAGAATCAGCTACCTTCAAGTGGCCAACAATCAGAGATTACTGTGAAGGCTGAAGATGCATCGAATCAAGTTGTTAAATTACTGTTCAGTGAATCCCTTTAATTTGTTTTAGTCATCCAGATGGATAATCCCCTGTAGCCAGAGATTACAAGGATTACCACTGAATGACTGTGTGGGAGGATTAGCTCCAGATCTAATTCCACACATTTGTCTCCTATAGTTCACTTTCTGGATTTCCTTTTCCACTTGTACACAGGCAAAGTGTTCATCAGGACTGCAGCACCACAGGAAACTAAACATCCTCACCATGATTTATCCTATTAGAACATATTTGCTAAAATGCATGCCTACTTAAGGAAACTGCATTGAAGGCAAACTACTCCTTATAGTGTGTGAATTTTATTGGGCCATAATTTCATCATCATCTGCTTACATTTCATTATGATAAAATGTGAGAAAATAGTGTTCAACCAATTATTTTAAACCTTGGGAGAGCTATGCAACATGTTGTTTGACTGATTTGGAAATGAGATTGTCTTTTAGACAATACAATTAAGTAAAGGTTTATGACACAATTATAATTGGTTTAATAGAGTTTAAGAGTGAAGGCACACACTTACAATCTTAGCTCTTTCTCTCAGGTTCATTTTAACCAATTTCTTTCTTTCTTTCTTTTGAGTGGGGATTGACCTAACGGCAGCAGAAGATAAAAATGATTAAAATTATACTCCATATAACATACATACATACACACACACATACTCCATAGCTATGACATTGACAGCTATGACATTTCATTAATAAAATGCCAAATAAAATTACTATCATTCATTCAGTCATTCATTCATTCTATCTATCTATCTATCTATCTATCTATCTATCTATCTATCTATCTATCTATCTATCTATCTATCTGTCTATCTATCTATCTATCTATCATTTAATTGTTTATTTGTTTGTTTGTTTGGGCAAGACAACAATTGAATCCCACCAGCATTCATCTGTATGCGTGTGTGCATGGTGTGGATGTTTTGATGTGTGTGTGCACCTCTACACACCCGCCAGCAGCACCACCCCTGTCGTGCACCGTGACCGGTGTGGTCGGTGTTAATGCAGCGTACAGCCTGCTGCATGCTGCAGACCGAGGGGCTGCATGGGAACCGGAACACTTGGTCCGCTCGCGCAGGTCGGGCCGTTAAGAATGACAGCACGTTCATGAATGAGGCGGCGTGGAGCGCGCGGTCACGGCGCGTTAAAAACCTGCACGGTTCGAATTATCATTTGGGTTTCAGCAAAAGGGAGGGGTGGGACACACACACTTTTGTAACATATCAGTGAAAAACGCACACACACGCACAAACAGTGTTGCCTCAATGATCAACTTTTAACAAAAGCAAAAAAGAGCACAGCAACAAAACAAGGTCTGGCATAAATGACTGGCATGGTGTAGTTAAAAGCAGACAGTGCGAGCAATATAAGGCCGATACAGAATGATGCAGAACACAGTGAAAACTAAGTCTGGGTTAGGTTTACATTTTACACACACCACAAACAGAAAATAATACAATCGCCATGTTCTGGCAGTAGAGAAACAAAAATATCCCACCTGTCACTCTGATGACACTCAGGTGTCCAGTCCTGGATGATGGTTAGAAGGTTTTTGCATTACTGCTTCTTTTTGTTGAACACAAGGTTAGCTCCTGAAACTACAGTGGAAAAATAGTGACAAAGTTCCAACAAAATAAAAATAATTGCCCACAGTGCCTCAGTCAGTAAGGCCAAGCTACATAGGTTGTGGTGTGTGTTGTCTCCCTGTCTGTTCTGTCGCTCAACCAGTTGGGATTATGATATGATATACAATGATTTTCAACTATACTGCTATAATTTTATATAAACACAAAGGAAGAAGAGGAGTCCGCCTCGTTCACATGAAGTTGATGGCAGACTGTCACAGCGACGTATGCTGATGGAAGCTGATTTTTTTTTTTTTTTTTTTTTTCTGGTGGATGCAGTAAGGGTTTCAAGTGCAGGCTTCTGTCTGTGTTTGGTGTTGTGTTCAGCACCTGGTTGGTGCCGGGATGTGCGTGTATTGTTTGAGGCACGCAGGCTTCCAGCGACAGCTTTATTATGTAGACAGCAACACAAGTCTCATTTATAACCCGACATGTTGCATTGACTGACGATAGGGACGCAAATGGCCTTCTTCCCACGGCCGAGGCCCGTGTTGCAGCTTTCTATTGCACCACCCATATCCACGCACACGCGGTGCGCACGCAACCAGCCTGCCCCTGCAGAAGGTCCTTTTTTTCTCTAAAGAACAAAGTGAGTCCTTTCAGTGAGTGGATGCACTGAATAGATGCGTACCTACAGAGAACCAGACCGGTGGGCAGTCTCTTTTCGGTACACCGAGGAGCATTAACATGTCGCGTGAGGTGTCAGAGGGGCGCGCGCTCCGGGGCCCACCACTGAGCTTTTATTTGTCAACCAGTCCTCCCAATCAAAACCGCTGTGGCTGGCACCAGTGGCCCATCGACCACTCTACTGGTGCATGTATTTATGGCAGCAGCGCTTCCCACTTACTGCTGAACAAATGAGCGAGCTGAGGGCTCTTCTGCAGCTCCGCAGGTTGCTGTCTGTCCTTCAGGCTGAAGAGGAGGAGCAGCCACTCAGAGCATGTTGGCCGCTTTTCTCCACACTCTCAATTGATTAATGTTTGATGATATTTGTTTCCGTTTCAGAAAATGTTGTACATATTATACAATCTGTCTTTTTCCTAACATCACTGGTTCTCTATTCTATGCCCTGGAAAGATCACTCGAGTATAGAGGCTAAAAAAGGAGCACGTTATTTTCAAAATATTTTCATAAATAATTTCTCCTTTCCATCTAGATTAGACTTTTGAAGCGAGATATTTGACTGTAAATATTTGACTCTCATGTTATGCACCGCCTCCGTTTGTGTGTTTTGTTGCACCTCTACTGAGCCAAGTTGTGCACACATTTCCCACTGAGGGTCGAAGAAATCTTATCGTATCTTATATATTCAAAATATAAGTTAATCTTTGAGCATCCCAGTGAACATGTTCTGCAACATTTTATCCTAAAAGAGAAACTGTGGTGTTCTAAGCTGTAGTGACACACAACCTTGAGCAGTCACTGTGTATTTCACATACAGCCTGTAACAAGGCTTAATTCAGCTGGAATCTAAATATGCGAATGAAATATTGCGAATGATCAAAAGAACAATTTCCGGAGAAACTGTTTTTCAGTCCTGTGTCACTTCTCAGTCAAATAATCCAGTGTCATGTCGGTGTAAGAACAGAACATGATCCGTCTCTTTTCTCCATTGCTTGTGATTACTTCAGACCTGTCAGAGGAGACATTAGGACCATGTTAATTAAACAAGGAAATCTCATGGGCAGAGTTTGGTGCAGGAGAACAGTGTCAGTGCAGAGTTGAGATGTTAGTTCAGGCCCGGACAGCGGAGGACAGGGGGCGTGGCCTTCTGGGGGATTATCTCGAGGTGCGCCTCGCGGACCGAGCTGTGATTGGTTGGCGCTCCTGGCGAACGGCACGCGACTATGGATGTCGCTATAAAGAATCCTCGCGTGCCGGTTCTTCAACTAAAACTAACTGTTGACTGTGAGCAGCCAGCGCAGAGTTCATAAAAGAAGAAGAAACAAGGTGTCTTTGTTCCCACAGCGACAGGAACAGAGATGGACAGCGTGCTGGACCCTTTCTCCGAACTCGACTCTTTCTCCTCCCCTCCTTATTTCGACGATGACGACTTCTTCACCGACCAGTCCTCCAGAGACGGACACTTGGACACTGATGACTTTTTGGATGACGACGTCGACTTCCTCACCAGTCACTTCCAAGACTATTACAGCAAAGACGGCGGCAGCAGAGCAGCGCCCCACGATGGAGACTACGACATCGGCAACCTGTCCTTCTCCTCCTCGTCCTCCACCTTCTCCTACGGCACCCCGGAGCTGTCCCCTCAGATGGGCCATCACGGCGGGCCGTTACTGAAGCGGAGGAGGCGGATGAGGTCTGAGATGGAGATGCAGCAGCTGAGGCAGGCGGCCAACGTCCGGGAGCGGCGGAGGATGCAGTCCATCAATGACGCGTTCGAGGGGCTCCGCTCCCACATCCCAACCTTGCCCTACGAGAAGAGACTGTCCAAGGTGGACACTCTGCGGCTCGCCATTGGCTACATCAACTTCCTGGCTGAGCTCGTGCAGTCTGATATGCCCATCAGAAACTCGAGCAGCGAGACGCACACGCAACCCAAGAAGGTCATCATCTGTCACAGAGGAACAAGTACGTCATTTAAACATCATAACTCTTTCTCTTTTTTAAATGTAGTCGTGATGAGGTTCGGTGAAAAAGATGGAGACGAATGTGCAGTTTAACTTATCTCTCTGCAAAACAACTATCTTCAGATTTTACGCACACTATAGCTTGGATTTGTCCGAGCCTCATAGTCCTGGTATGTTGATGAAGATGATGAAAAAAACTAGTATTAATAATCTTGTTCTCCTGTTTTCTGCTCACAGGGTCTCCCTCCCCCAGCGACCCCGATTACGGCCTGCCTCCTCTGGCCGGACACTCTCTGTCCTGGTCGGATGAGAAGCAGCTCCGGGAGCAGAACATCATCCGTACCGCCAAAGTGTGGACGCCGGAGGACCCCCGAAAACTGCAGAACAAACCCTGCCTCACGGACATTGAAAACGAACCTCCTTTCGGCCTTGTGGCCTGAAGAAAACGGCTTGACCTGTAAAACGCACATTGTAAATGTGAAGACTGTGAAGTGGATTATGTTAATGTCTGTTTATGTGCACTTGGAAGTGCATTGTAAAAATGTGAACACCATGTGAGCTCACTGTACAGTTTCCGATATTGTTTTCAATATTGTAAATAGTTTATCACGTTGATAATTTTATTTTTGTAATTCAGGCAACTGGCAATCATGTATTTATTTTTATTTTTTTTACAAGTGATAATATATTTTAATTTAATTGTAATGGATGAGAGAAAAAATATATTCTGGTACGATGATTTATATTTATATTCATTCTGCAAATAAAAGCACTTACTGAATAAATAAAGGCATGTTTCTTTTTATCATATATATATAATTGTTTTCTGGGCATGTAATATAATATGCTAAAGATCAACATGTTAGTAGAACAACAACCGTCGGGATTGAAGATTCATTACCTTGGAAACAGTAGTTTGACAAAAATCCCTAGCACAAGGTTCACTCTGGATATTTCCCATTAAGTGGGAGATTGAAGTAGTGCTGAGCAAACTCCACCTGCTCATCAACACGCGCTGTGGTTCTAAGCTCCTGGAGCATTTTGTTAAATTAAAAGCATGAAAAAATGGAGATTTTAAAGAACATTTTTTCATTCTGAAACTAAACATGATATTATGGTATTCTATTGTTTGTTTTTGACATGTATTATATAGTTTATAATTAGATTATTTTATCACCAGTTCTTTAAAATAATCAGATCAGAGCTCAAATCCAAATCTGATTTTGTTTTTAATATCAATGTTGGACCTTCAAGTAATTATTGTCGGCACAGCCTCATAGCCTCATACTAATATTTTTAAGGTGACTATGCATATGGCACCAACTGAGTGCAACTCTGTCAGTCGCTGAATAGATTATTTTTTTAACTAAAAGTCTGATTGAGTGAAAATTAAAAGGGCAAGCTGACATTTGACCCAAACTAATACAGTCCAGCATTGTGACATAAATATGCAAATGGAAAGCTAATGAGAAGACAGTGTATCCCGTCAACAGCTGAAGGTGTTTAAGGCGCAGGCGGGCGTGCAGCAGTGGGAGGCTGTTGAATGCTGCTCTGTGCTGCCAGGTGCTGCCGGGACACATTTTCCCGTGGTAGCGGCATCCCTCCAACATGTGGCCCCCACGGCCTCCTCTGCGGCCGCCCCCACACCACCAACACACTGCCGCGTATATGAACCATGCCGGCCCAAAAGCTGCCAACACAAGGCTGAGGAGATATGCAAAGCATCACTGCAAGGCCGGGTTCGGGACTGTGGCAGTCTGGATTTTAAAAACCACCAGTATGGCAGGTGGGTCACGGTTCATAATTATTATTAACTATTATGATCCTATAGAGTTGTTTTGTTTCTTTTGTTTTGATCTGTGTTTTTTTTTAAATTTTCTATATTTTTTTAATAGTCAAAGTACTTTTTAGGTCTTCAATTCTCTTTGGATGCTGCATCTTTCTGCGTTTTATCCTCACATATTTGACGCTTCAGGGAGCTCCTCTCTCTCTCTCTCTCTCTCTCTCTCTCTCTATCTATCTATCTATCTATCTATCTATCTATCTATCTATCTATCTATCTATCTATCTATCTCTCCTCAGCAGACTCTCTGGGTCCTCATTACCAACGTGACAGGAGCATGTAATTCCATTACAGCCATTAGAAAGTCAAATGTTAGAGTCAATGCTGGGCAGCTCCATCTCTTTGGCAGGAGGACCGCTTCACTTCGGCCTTAAAACAGTGCTGGTATTGTAGTTGGTCGTACCTTGACGCCTTTGTGCCGCTGATGGTTTTTAGTGAGCGCAGGCAAAGCGCCTCTCAGCGTCCTTTGGTGCGCTCGCAGCCAAGCGGAAGGGACAGGCTGAAATACTCCGGCTATCTTGTCATTCCGGCTGCGGGCTTGGCAGGGCTTAAAAGGACACGACGATTTTATTGTCTGACAGGTTTTATTCTCTTGAGTTGTCAGCAGGCCTGGACATTATAGGGCCACGCCGAGCGGTGATTTGGTTGAGAAAGGCTCGGCGCTGAGCCCAAAGGCCGCTGATTTACCATACATCCAGCTTCCATACCTACAGTGTGGTCCAGCGCAGACAGCCACAGAGAGCTGCACCCTCAGCACACTGCCGCGACACTGCCATGGGCTATGGAGGAGTGTGTTGTTTCTGAGATGAATTTCAGAATTCTCATGATTGAAAGATTCTTTCTGAAAGTGAGATCTTAATTCAGTCATCACCAAGACCACAAGAAACTTCCAGGCTGTAAATGTGCGTAAAGTCTTAATCGTCATTGACATCAGTTCAAGAGACAATCATGCTAATATGCTTTTACGTTATTAATAACTCAAACAAACATAATTTACATTTATCTGATGGCTGCCGTTAGTCTGCCATATAATCCAATGACGCATTCCTCTAGATTTAAAAATCCCTGCTGGATATAAACAAGTTAAAACTTTGTATATTTTCTTGCGAATACATGTACTCACTTGTAAGTAAAGTATTGACCTGAGCACGCACCTTAACTCCAAATTTGTTCACATTGTGTTATTGATACTTTTGCTTAAGGCACTAGATCTATGTTCATAAAGGAAATGCTCCACTATAGAAATAAAAAAAAAAACATTCTATTGAAACGTAATTAGTAACACCTTTTCTGCAACATATGATTATGCTGCTAAAAAATAGCTGAAAGGCGACTTAAGTTATAAGACTTGTACCATTTTCGCTGATCTGCTCATTTAGGATCAAACTCGATTGTTTTAAGCCTTGAAACAGTTCAGCTGATTTGTGATATGAGACATATGAGGCAGTTCAAGCATTGTATGGGTGTAAGTAATATCATAAATTACAAATATGATATACAGGCCACCGAAATTTCAGCTCTTTTGAGGAAATATACCTGAGTCATTTTCTTTCCTTCTTATTTGACATTTGTCTCTTTTTGGCTTTAAAGTAAGATTTCCGTTTTTCTTAACAGCAAGGTGGCAGTGATTGGCACTTCTATTTCATATATTACTGTGGTTGTGGATGTATGCTGGTTTGCGTCCATGGCTGAAAAACCAATTAACAAGCAATAAACCAAAAGGCCATCAGGTGTATAACTTCTTTAAAAAAGCATGAGTGAATGTGTGAAGCTTTGGTTAAACAGCTTTGACTAATACATTAATTAAACAGAAAGTAAGAGGTTGCATCGCTTCTAATGCTGTCAAATCCGCTTTAAGACCGTATGTTAGCGCACTGGGAGAGACGCCTAACAACAGCCTCAGATCGGCTTGATGTGCAGATTATCTCGCAGCGGAAACACAACCCCTGCAGTCATTGTTAATACCTCTGACTCCAGGATTTTTTCTGTCCAGCGTGGCACCAGTGTGCCAGCTGGGAGTGTGACCTGACCAGGACTCTCAGCTCCGCGCCTGAGCCGCCGGTGAGCAACAGGTGTGTGCAGGGTGAGGGGATCTGCAGGGGAGGTGGCTGGGATCACTCTCCCTTCCCGTGCGCTCTCCCTTTCAGACGTGACCTTTCGATCTAAATTACATCTTTATGAGCGCTTCCTTGTCCCGCTGGAACAGATCGGTCCCCGGGGATGCACCTGGTAGTTCAAACTTTGTCTCTTTTCATGTCCTTGCGCCCGAGTCCCTGGACAGCAGCTGCCCGAGAGCAAGCAAAGAGAGAGGCCCTCGCAGTGTCTTCGAGACGGGTTGGCACCGTTTTGCACGTCTTTAATGTTCCATCAGCCTTTGTGCAGGACACAATATAGCAACTGTAAAGCATGACGTTTTGCAATAATAAAACACATTTTCAATGATGTGACACCGGGCTGAAAGCGCAGCGCGGGCCAGCCACGCTAGACATGTCCCTGCGTTTGTTTTGTGCGCCCCAGCCAATTAACAGCAAGGTCTTTTCGCTGCGCCTTGATAAGCCAATTAAATTTATGTCTTGTGTTTTTTTTTCAAGGAGAGAAAGGAGGTGGATTTGGTGTGTTCTCTTCCTCGGAAACAGTGATTTTCTTGCCATCACCTGGCGCTTTCTCCACAAGAGAGCAAACTGTCCCCGGGTCTCCCCGGAACCATACGGCTCTCACCATCCTGCACCATTGTGTCCCGCGTTCATCACTCACTGCCGGGATTTAACAAATCCTCTGTTAGCTATGTTTTGTGTCATATTTTCATCCTGCAAGATTAAGCAGATGCTGCGATTGTAGAATACAAACTGTAGGGCTACTCAAGGCTGAAAGAGAGACGAGCACTCGGTGGCGAGCGAGGGAGAGAAAAAAGCTTTGGGCACATCTTCAGAGGAATAAAACATTTAGGAGCCATAAACAGACTTCAACCTGCTCTATTTCAGGCTTTGTGTTGTTTGTGAATAATTAATGTTAATAGGGACAGGTTTGTATACTTTGAATGCGGGACCACAGGTGCGGAGTGACAGGATGAATAACCGGCCCTGATTTTTGCCAAAGCTCGAGGGCTCTTGTCCAGGGTCTCCAAGCTGATGGAAAATATTGTCATCTCTTTGATTCGCAGCATTACTTTCACCGTGAACAAAGCCGGGTGATGAAAAGCTTATGTTGGAGTGAAACGGGCGATGACGGTGGCCGCTTCAGACTCCTGAAAGAAAGAGAAAGGGGGCGAGTCAATGGCAATGCGCGCTTCTGGTTTTGTGCGCAAGTGCTCCATCTAACTCAAATAAAGGAGCCTTTCCAACTTTTAAAGGGCCACTTTTTGCCTTTAATAAAGGCTGGACGGCTGTAGCCATTAAGCATATGGTGCTAAGGCGCTGGTCTTTTGTCCCCGTGAAGCCCTTGAGATACTAACTTGTGTTCTTTCCGGGATATTTAACTTCTCAAAAGCTCCAACTTTATGCGCCGGCACCAAGTAGCTCCAGGGCGCACCAGCAGCTTTGGCCATTGACAGAGGCAGGTTGGCTAAGACAGCAGAATTAGTGAGTAAATAACAATAAGAGGATTCTATTCCTTTATGACAAGAACTGTCATACATTTCAGGTGAACTTATACTTTTCTTTACCATGGAGAGAGATGAGTTATCTTGGATTTGTTCCAAAGTACTGTTGTTTTGGTGCATGGATATCCATGGCAACGCATGGACAGACATAGGACTGGGACTGGAAGTGGGTGCGCATGGAGTCAGTTTGAACTCTCTCAGAATGCTAGAATAAAACAGTCAGTAATTCAGACATGCAACTTTTGCAGGCTCCTCATGACACATTATGATTGATCAAAATGACGTCAGTCGGCACTATAGAGTACAAATTAAATGCGAAAATCAGCGAGAAACGTTGCCTTAGAATGTGCTATCTTAAAATTTCACCTTTGAACTTCCAATAAAAATGATATTCTCTGTATTACATCTGATGTCGGGTGCAGTACATTCATGCGTAAAAGCTGAATGAGTGTTTCCAGTTTAGCCTTATTGCGTAATGACGCGTCTGCTGCGCGCTGGGACGATGCACCTCCACTTGGTTGCATGTTGCTCCCGAATGAGAGCATCAGAGACTTGCGATGTGCTGCATCAACAAATAGGACCAATGACTGTGTCCCATGACTTGAAGAGGAGGGCTTAAATATGGTGACGGAGAGCTTGGCATTTGACGTTTTCTTCGCGGTGTTTCAGCCATCATTCCATGAGCGTGGCCTGGTGTCACGCATACACTGACAGATTTAACATTCAAATACAACATCGTCATTTTACCAGCACAGAAAATACAAAAGTGAAATGCGTCTAGAAAGATTCTTTGCGCGAAAGCAGTAAATGCGTCACGTTCAGCACATACGCACATATAAAAACAGCATATTGAAATAAAACACAATGATACATGCTGTTATTACAATGTGCTGTACTGAAAGTAAAAGCAATAGGTCCGTGTGTCTGGTATACGGATATGAATCTTTTTATGCAAATAATGTGACCGCCTGCTGTTAGTGGGAGGAGGAGGGGGAGGTAACACATATCACGGCCAATGTCTAAATTACTTTCGTACTTACAAAAAAAAAATTCGCAAATTGACCGATTCTCGAAGCTGTCTTTTGGTCTTATAAGATGTTTTTATAAGTTTTGGATATTTTTCTCTCAGTGAAATTTACACCTCTGTATTGTCCAGCCTCATCCTCCAAACAGAGTGGCAGCATGAACTCATCCTATAGTATTTTGGCTTTAAAATGCTTCTCCTGGTAAAATGTGTGTGTGTGTGTGTGTGTATGTGTGTGTGTGTGTGTGTGTGTGTGTGTGTGTTTGTGTGCTGTGTGTTGTGGTGTGCCGAAGCCAGTTGGCCGCCTCTGGCCTCTGGAAACCCCCCTGGTGGACGGAACACGGCGGGCTGACCTCCGCGCCAGAGGACGGGAGATGTGCCTTTGACTGAATTAGCCATAAAGACGTCTTGCTATGATCTTTGTTGCGGCTGAAAGCAGGGTGGATATGAGAGGCATTGTGCACAGCTTTTGCGTGCCCCATCATGAAATATTACAGTCTATTCACAAGGAAGCTCCTTTGAAAAGATATGGAAATGAAGCAGACTGATTCCAGAGCTGCCGGATTTCAAGGCAGAAGACAAAAAGCAATAAATAAGTGTAATAAATAAGTAGGTGACCACTTATTGCATTTTTCACACAAGCAGAAATGATCTGTGGATGTTGTGTAGGGAAAAGTCAAGCTCAGCGAGCAACCTGCAAGAGTTGACAAATGATCAATTTTCTTTTTCTTAAAAAATCCCTGAATAACTCAACAAAAAAGTGATAAATTACAAGTATGCTAATTTCAGTCACGGTCATTTGTACGTGTGCGTCTCCATCCATCTCCTGCGCTCTGCGCCGCTGATCCCCGTCGTGCGCTGGAGGACACTCGGGGCTCTTTGTTCACTGACTCCAGAACTGACTTCAGGTTTTTTTCCTACTTTTTTTTAAAATTTTATCCCCCCCACCGCACAGGCCCAGCCCATGCTCTGTCAGTTGCCAGGAGTCAGAGGTGTAAAAGCATGCATCATTTTTCACCAGCTCTCCGTTCTGATATCGACAAAAGCGGCTGCTATGGAACAGCCTCTCCGCTTGTTCGCTGGCTTGAACTTCACTGATGTCCGACTGCTCTCTTTTCCTCGTCTGAACGCGGCGCAGCGGGGACGGATTTGCAAGACAAACGCAGCTGTGTGTGTGTGAGGGAGTCAAGTGGCACAAAAAGGCCGTTTCAGTCAGCCGATGGGATGGAGAGAGTCAGCATTATGCGCACGTCAAATCAATCAAAAACAAAAGCCCGCATGCACAAAATACTGACTTTATGGTGTTAAAATTGCAGCTTATTTTTTGTCACATTGGGTGAAGTAAACTCACTCTTTTTGTAGTGGAGATAGTTTAAGAAAATGTTTGAAGGATCGGCAGATATGGCACGTTTTCTGCTTCAGAAAAAATGCCGATGAAGCTTCTTGAAAAAGTCACTCAATAAATGTCTTAACGTTAACAGGTTACAATTTTCTTATGACACATTTTGTGAGGCGTTTGTTTTCTTAAAAAAACAACAAACAACAACTGTGTTTTTAAAAGTCTTTTAAATTAAACGTGAAAGTAGCCTATATATGAATTTCTCCATTGAGGGATGATTAAAGGATAATCTTATCTTATCTTATCTTATCTTATCTTATCTTATCTTATCTTATCTTATGAAGAGTGTGGAATGTTCAGTGTGTTGACACCTAAATGCAATGTTTCAGATTTTGCTGTTTGTTTTAGATTGTTCTTCAGAATTAGTGACAGTGATGGGCAAAATATAACCTTGATTCAAAGGATGTGGTAATGGCTGATTGATTGACTTAATGACACAGTCATTCATTCATTCATTCATTCATTCAGTTAACTGAATCTGCTTTTTTGTTAAGACAAACAATTTGAGCTGAGTTGGAGTAAAATATTTTCTCTGAAACTGTTCCTATTATAAATGATATTTCCGTTCCTCCAAATGTGGACAAGCAGCCACACCACTCTATGTATATACAGTAGAAAGCCTGAACAATTATGCACCAAAACACTTGCATTGTTACAATTTTCGTTGTTCATAACTAATTGTAGAAGCACAACTGAAGAAGAGTGAGAACCTTGTAGAACAGAATGCAAAGCACACCATATGAACACAGACAATGAGACTTGTGTCCATGAGGCTGTTGTACTGTGATTCTCTATATGATAATTTAGTGATGCTACAATGTAAATTCATTAAAACTATGAATAGATTGTTTCTAAAGAGATTTTGAACTATGTGTCCTTCCCTGGTAACTAAATCTAATATATATATATATATATATATATATAAATCAAATATATATTAGCACATGGTTCAGACTTCAAATATATATAAATCATTTTACACCAACTACATTGCGCAGTGGATGAACAGCATTATTGAACTGTGTCAGTGAAAATGGAAAAGTTCAAAATTCCTTTCTGAAATGAGTTGCCCTAAGGTAAACAGTCTTACAAAAGGGAAATACTCAAATTAAACTGTACATAAATACAGTATGCATAAGGTAGTAACACATTTTGATGTTCTCATTTAGTGAAAATGAACAACCGCTCCTCCTTCTCTCTCTGCAGCTGAAGCCCAGCCGGCTGTGCTGTGAGTCAAAGCTTTCAGTGGCTGGTGGCCAGTGCAGAGTGGGAAGACTTCAGTCTCAGAGGGACTGTGATTAACCCAGGAGTGGTCAAACTCCGCAGGAAGCCCTCCACAACCAGCCACTGCTATTTATCCACTTTCCAATGGATAAATAGCACTTCAATTACTTTTACAGCAAGCCTCGGTGCCGACACTATATGTGTTGTTCTTGCAGACCAATAGAGTATGGCTGTGAAAGGAGAGGCAGACGTGAAGCTGGAAACCCTCCTGAGCTGCTTCAACAGGGTGTAAAATATACCTAAAGTCAGTATCCATGGAGACTCCCTGATGTGTGAGAGAAGCCCGCAAGACACACAAAGCCTTTTATAAAACTCTATAAAGCACATTATTATTATTATTATTATTATTATTATTATTATTATTATTACTAATTTCGTGATGTCAAAACTGTTACACAGTGACTTTTCCCAACTGTAGCCAACAACGAATACAACTTCAAACATAAATGCAGTTTACACACCTTTTTTTTTTTTTAGCTTTGTGCTCATTCTTTGTCAAACTGCAGAGCATTAAAATGAGTTTATTCTTGAATCAAGATGTTTGAGTGTTTTTGAGTTCAAGTGTCCTATAACACTAATTTTCACCTTGTTTCTACGATGGTGCTGTGGCTCAGATAAGCCTTTATGATCTTACAAGCGCCGACAACTGCGGATTCTATAAAACCCTGTTTTGTAATTTTTGTCCACAATATGTGTGTATGGCAACTACGCTGCAATAACCATAAATGCTGGTGTATAAATGCTTCCTGCATTAGCACTGAACGTTAGCATTGGACATAAATCTTGAGCTGCAGAATCATTCAATATTGATGTAAGTACTTTGATGTTAACTGATTACCGCTGTTACTTCAACAAGTTTCAACCGTGCAAGCTGTATTTAGTAACATATGGGTCCCTGGAATAAAAACTAATCCACATCTATGCTCCGGCTTGGGAAATGATATGCCGTGTTTTTAATAAATGTGCTAAAAACAAACAGACATGGAGCTGTCAAACACACGTCATGTCAACCTTTCATTCTGCTTAGTTCCACCACAAACCTCCTATATGAATCTTTAAAAGCGTACTCCAGTGATTTAGTAATGCACTTCCATGAAGTTTGGGGACTCACAACAGACAGATGAAAATGATGCTAATCAAAGCAGCAGAGACTGATACTAATCCTTATGGTTCAAGCAGCAAAATTCCTCATGAAAATTTTCTTAACCCTTTAAAGGGCACTAATTGAAACACTTTGAAATTCAAAAATTCAACCTAAGAGTGTTAATGGAGAACATAACAAAACTTTATTTCTGTTGTAAATTTTTTCACAATTTTACACTTTTGTAAAGGGTGCGGAAATTAGCAAATATAGTCACTTGCCTGATAAAGGGTTCAATTAGTCTCTTTAACAGACAAATGGCTACGTCAAATAAATATCTTTGGTGCATATCAAGGTATTATTAGAATTGGATATTGTATCACCATTGTCAAATACTTGGTGGATATGTAATGAGAATATCATAATAAAGGAATTCACAAAAGTCTATTTACACAGAATGCCACAGTGGAAGAAATAAAATACAGACTGAGGTGTCATCATCACCTCAAATAAGCTAAAGGAAAATATGCAGATGTGAGTGCTAACAAAACAAGTGAAAGGCTTTAGAAGATTGTCTACATTAGAATCCATAAGACAAGAGTCAAAAGAGTGCGGGTTTTACTGACCCGCCACCAGAGTTCGACAGGAGGCATCCGTCCAATAAATGTCAAGTAAAAGTGTTGTTATTAGGTTACTAGTTGTCAGTAATCCAGTAAGCAGAAGAGGAGGGCAGCAGGCTCAGCTAATAAAGCACTCATATCCCCAATCATTGGCCAGCCTAATTGACAGCTACATGAAGAGAGAGCAGCTAATTGATTATAGGCTTGTCCTATTCCAATGTGCTGGGTGGCTGAGGGCAAATGGACTGAGAGAAATTTTGTGTCTGTTTCTGTGTGTCATTAAGACAATTTCTCTTTTCAGGAACCACTTTGGTGTATATTTTTTAAAATGCATTTCTTCAGTTCTTTAAGGAGCAATGCATAAGCCAAGCTGTGGCTGTGTGTCTGACAGTTTGTATTGGACATAGCAGGGGGCCCTCAGGCTCCAAACACAGTTCCACAGAGATGGCTCCCGATTGAAGAAGTAAGGGATTGTTTAATTATAGCTTCTCCTCTTCTGAACTGGGCTAAATGTAAAGACAGATCTGCATCATGCCCTCCTCCGTGCCCCCCATTGTGTGTCTGTGAGCTGTTACTGTCAGAAGAGCCTTGTTGGCATTCCTCTGTGTTTTGTGTATCACAAAGGAATGAAAGCTACAGATTACTCTTCATTCCACCAGTCAGACACTGGCAGCAGGAGCAGAGGGAGATCGAAGAGAGTGAGAATTTACTACTCAGCACAGTAACTGTAATTATTATTGTTTGAGTAATGAATCAGCTCATTACAGTGAACAAGCTACACTTTGCAAGTTTTTGACATGATAATGTAGATCTAGCATTGCCACTGTAAATTATGGAGTAATTCAGTAAGAACATGACTCCTAAAGATCCAAGAACCAGGCTGCCTGTGCACAAATTTCAAACCTGACACTGAAAGCTGATTCCAGTTTTCAAACTGGAAGTAGTTCGTCGTCCAGGGAGCATGAATGCACTCAATACCTGTCATGGCTAACTGCTCATTATTTTTGCTTGATTTATGGGTAATCCAATAAGAAAGCAGGAATAAATTACCTGATGGTTGCAGCAGACAAAAGGTCAGGAGTTAGCAAACACTAGGGCTCATCCTCTGGATATCACATTTTTAATGGTATTTTCTGTGAACTAAAATATTAAACAGATAGACCTACCAGTTGACAGGCATTACCATTGTTAAGGCCCTACATTCTCATAGAAAATAGAACCTATTTTTGGCATACGTTTGACATATGTAAAGTGTGTTTTTGCCCCATTTTGCCCCATGATGTTTGTGAACACCCAAGGCTCTCACTGTGGCCCTGGGTGATTAACATTGTTTTTCCACTCCAGTTGAGCTGAAAACCTCGAATGCAATGAATGTGTGAAACTGTGTTCGGCTGCAACTCCTATAGCAAACAACTAGTTTGTGAAAATCCTTGATAGCTCCAAATAATTCCAGGCCACTTCAGGACAGTCTGTCATCAGTAACACAGTGACGCAGTAGCTAAGTAGAATGCATAATTCTTGCCTGTAAAATAAACAAAGAACATCCTTTTGTTTTTTATACATAAGTATTCTTCTGCTATTGTTTTTAAGAATTCCTTTTGACACACCATAAAAGCATATTCACACTTTATATTCATGTATTATTTTTTCTTTTTTCTTTATATGTAATCTTGTATGATGTAAACCGATTTTTTTTCTTTCTTCCGTTTCTTACTTATTTGTAAAGGCCCCTTATGTCATTTGTTTTATTTGTTTCAAGAAAATAAAGTCAATATTTTAAAAAAGACTGAATGGCTTCATTTTTGCAAGCTTGTCCCTATTGAAGAGTCAATGTGTATTTTGTTTAACATAAAGCATTATATCTGTACATCTTTCTTTAAAGTTTCCAAAATTTGTTTTTAGTGCTTTAACGTTTCTTTATAAACAGGTTGAGGGAATATTTAACTTTCCACAGAGGCCACATTAACGCTCATCCCATCATCTGTGAATCACTGCATCCTCAACTTCAAAGTCCTCCATCACCACACTGTTATCCTCCACCAAAGGCTGGCAAGTCATGGTTAAAAAAGAACCATTGATTTAATCCCATCCCAAGTCATTTTTTTGTTACCTATCAAAGTGAATGTCGGGTCCGGCCCATGGGAGGGGCGACATGACATTTCCACGGCAGCTTCTAAACAGGTCAGCCAAGGGAACCATGGAGTCCAAAGCAGTGGGAGGGGGACACTTTCAACCAAAACCGTGTAACTGAATCTAAACCAGTGGTTAAACCCATTCAGCAGTGCAGGAATGGGGAGAGCCCTAACAATACAATACCATTCATAGGCTAACACAGCCCCAGTGGAATGACCAGGGAGGGGTTTTAATCAGGCAGAAAGGCTCTCAGCCAGCCAACGAGCCAGTCAGCCAGTCAGTCAGTCAGTCTGACTACAGAGGCCCTTGCGTCACATATAGAACCCCATCTCCACACCTACATCCATGTCGCAGTGTTTGTTTTGTAGTGTGTGATGCTCGACTCTATCATTCTTTCAAAGAGCTTGAGGAATACAAAAAATGTAAAGCCGATTCAGGCGGCAGTGGCTGAGAGATGTGATAAAGTGAAAGGGGAGTTAGGGGATGGAGAATGGGGAACTGAGAGTCAGTCTGCCCTCAGCCTGACCTGTAGCTTTCAGGGGGCTTGAACACATCAGAAATCCCATTGTGGGAGGTGATTAATTGAGAGTGATAACTTACCATGAACAGAGATTGTTATAGGCTTTAATGTGGTAGGCCTGGCTTTTTAAACACTGCTTTCACGTAGCTTTGTAGTCCAGCATATGGGCCCAGACGTATTCAGTGACAAAAGACGAACAGAAATTTATCACGCTTGTATGTCCTGCTAACAACGTGTTCTCTCTCTTTTTATTTAAAGACCAATTCTCTGTTAGCCTTACTGGCTTTTAGACCTTAAACACTGTTGGGAAAACACTTTCATAGAGTGGCAATAACATGTTTTGGATAAAAATATAGCTGCAACTAATGATTATTTTCATTACTGACTCACCTGCAGAGTAATATTTAAATTAATTGTTCAGCTCACAAAATATCAAAGATAATTACTAACACCGATGTCAGATTACAAAAGCCTTCAAACTACATTACATTATTTAAAAGAAAAAAGTGTTCGACCTTTATCATGACCAATTTCATAATGAAAGCTATGTTGAAATGTATTACACTGTTTTTGAACTATTTAAAATGAGGTGTTAAAGTTAACTTAGCTCTTTGACCTGTTGCACCAATAAGCATTACACCAGGCTAACCTTGTAGCTCATCAGTGTAGTTTTAGGTACGCCAAAATGGATCCTAAACACTGTCAAGTCTGTCTCAAGTAACGTTATCATTGGCTTCATTTGGTTTACTTGTAAATATAGACTATTATAATGTTTTATAGGTGTCACTGACAAAAACTTATTTACTTTCTATTTGCTTAAACAAACAATAATCAGATAACAAAAATGTAACTGAAACTAACTAACGTACATTTTCTCAAATGAAGAAGATGCTTTCTGCACAACTGGTGAAGAAAATAATCAGCCTTGAATTATTTTATTTAGTTGTTTCACTCTTCTCTGCTTCACTGCAGATATGACATCTCACTGGAATACCACCACTGATGAAATGGCGTGTTCATCTCGACTGCAGCTAAAACCAAAGTCCCATTTGAGGTTGAAACAGATGGAGCAAGCAGGAGAGAAACAGGGAGACAACAGGCATCAGAGCCAAACCAGTCTTATGTGGTGACACAGAGTGTTTGTTCTCAGCTTTTCAGCAGTGTCAAGACCCCGGGGCCCTGTCTGCGGGCCCTTATCTATCCCAGCTCAATTACTGATGTGTCAGCAGTGATCTATGAGCTGAGAGGGACGGGGGTGGGGAAGAAAAGGTTGAGACCTGGCTGTAGGTGGCCGAGGACCACATGGTCAGGTCATGGTGGGTGAGTGTGTGATTGTGTGTGTGCATGGACTGGTGTAATATGAGGATACTCAAAACTGCTGGTGTGCAAAGAGGTAAGGAGGAGGGTAAAGTTGTAGGCGGCTGGCCCTTTGGGTCACATTGAATCTTTCAGGGTGTAAGTGGCTGTAGGCCGGTTGCTTTTTCAAGGGCAATTGCACTTCGGCACGCTCCCTGTTAGCGCCGTTGACTACTTGAGTGCAGCAGTGAGCACACAGCAGACCAAGCACACAGAGTGAGTCACAGAGCTCCAGGCAGGATGGGTGCAGTGAGAGATGGTTGGACATGGGTTCATGTTCAGTTATTAATAGTTCTTAAAGTTGTCTCATCATCTGTGAATGTGGAAGGAGGTGCTCTTCATGTATCTAATAGAGGACCCAAATCAATAAGTGCTCCGAAACAGCTTAGTATGAATATGCACATACAAAGAGACATTTTGAAGAATGGATTGATTTCTATTACATACATAGAGAGCACCTCCTTCCACATCCGCAGACACTGAATATAGGTCCAAATCTTATCATTTTCATATACAGTTTCTGTATAAATACACGCAGCATCTGAGAGTGTAAGCTTCCCATGGGGCCTAATCACCGCAAAGGATGTTCTTGCTGACATATTTGATAGTCTTTTTAACAATGGTATAATCTGCTCAAATGAACAGGCTGGCTTCTGTGCATCTGATAGCTCAGTCTGTGGTGTGAGCTTCCATATTGACAGGGAAGGGGGGGCTTAAGCCCCTCAGACTTATCTGTGCCAGTCATGTCAGATAAAGTCTTTAATCCCACAGACCAATTATCACTGAGTCAATATCAGGCCTGCAGATTATTGCAGTTAACTCAGCTGTCCAGGTCAGTGTGAGTCTCAGCTTCTTCATGAGGACCTTCATGAGGAAACAGAGCCATGACCTTTGCTCTTTTCTCACTTCATCACAGCCCCAAGGAAAACAGTGCCAGGTGGACAGTCAGTGGAGGCAAACATAATATGAGATATATTTTACACTTATATGATGAATAGGCAAAGACATGTTTAAGGGTGTTTCTACGTGAATTTATGGCTAAACATTGGGGCGGAAATGAGGTGCACATGTGCCCAGTTCCACAGTGACTAAGCTTCATAACAAAGAAACATGCATTCATAAGGCTTTATACATTTAACGAAGAATAAAGAGTTACATCTGCCTTTTTCTGTATTTGTGCGTACACACAGTTTAAGTTTGTGAACCTGGCACCTGGAACCTGAGAGAAACTGATGTCACATGAGGAGAAGCAAGCAAGGTATGGACATGAGGCAAGAAGAGTTTTTCATGTTCTCTCACTGGCCACATAACTGCTAGATTTTGAAACATATCATATAGCACAAAGTCAGGTCTTTGCTCACATGCCGCATAGAAAGCCTTTTTGGTACTGGATATTCATATTGTCATCCATACAGGTGCCATGGAGACCTGGGCAAGGATATTCAGACACAAAGTAAAACTTGTGTAATTACCCGCACACTTCTCTAGCAAACCCCATGCCAGCTATGAAAATGATTATTTCCTACCAAATATATAGTCACAAAGACAGTTATAAACATGTCCTTAGGCAAAGCTGTGAGCACCTCAAGTGAAATTTCATGCCCCTCCATCACACTGAAGTACAGGCAGAAAAGACAACCGAGCTTCATCTTAGAAAAAGCATGCCAGGAGTACTATTTATAATGGTAGTATAACTTGTAATGGTCATATTGGTCATATTACTTATAATGATTTATTTTTTCATAGGTGTATTGTCAATCTTGTTTTTCCTTCTCTTCCTTCAGCTTATAAAATAAATAAAACTGTTGTGGTTCTGATTTGAGTGCATTTTGTATGTTTTATTTAACTCTATTTTTCTGCTTTATCTTTCTCTACACAACTTGTAGCAATTCCACTAAGAACAGAAGAAGAATCCTCTGTGCATGTGTGTTTGTGTGGCCGCACGTGTGTGTGTGTGCAGTGAATGCATTTGTTTCCCCCGTGGCCGCGAAGACAAATTAAAGTCTCAGTGCATCAGCGTGGACCCAGCAGTATGAATATTCATTGGCTGAGTGAAAGGCTGGATGAGACGAGTAGGGCTTAACGGGACCTGCACCTGGTGAACCTTGATCTGTATCAAAATGTCCTGCAATGAAAAACAAGTGGAAGAAACCAATTCACAAGGATGTGGTGTGTGCTTGTGTGTAGAACCATAGATGTGTATTGGAGAAGAATGAACACATGATCAAGGAAGACATTACTGAATATTTATGCTTTATTTTGATGTCTGTTCACATACAGCACTATTCGAGGAAAATATGATGATGGTAACTTATATATTTTTTTATAGATTTTATTTGATCATATATTCTGAGCTATTGCATTCAAGTTTATAACATGTTTGTGCTCCATCTGTCTTTTCCTTTGTCCTTATGAATTCTCCTTCAAATCTTTCATTGTTCTTATCTAAGAGGTCAAGAAAACTTGGTTTGGACAGTATAAGCAATCCATTTTTTTTTTTTGAATATTCACTCAATTTTTGACTGTTATGAAATGTTACAGACATAATTTTGTGCAATGTTTCTTTTACTTTAATTTTTTTTTTTTTTGTATGCCTTTAATTATCTTTCTGCCCCAACCCCGTTTTGGAACCAGTCTGCTGTACAATCACTGTGTGCTCTTAACTTGTGTGTAGAGTTTCTGTTGGTTTTGTTTTAGATGCAGGTTTAATGCCTATTTTCAGGTCTTTCATTTAGGTGCTACTTGGTGTATTTGATGTTTTTTTCTCAGTGGCAAACAGACATTTCTCGGTTGAATAATGAAAATTGCATCTCAAGGCAAACCTAAGAATCCTTGACTACATATCAATAGATCACATGCGACTGAACAAAGTTGTTTTCACAACATGTTAAGTCTACATCCTGATTAAGGAGGCATTGCTTTTTATGTTTCTTTAAATCCATTGTGTTTCTGCCATTCTTAGGCTCCACTCAGTGAATGGAAGTATTTGTGCTTATAGTGCTTGCTGTGTCATTAGCTCCTGCTACTACAATGAGCCCGGGTTGAACTGGCTAGTGCTGTCCTTTCTCATGGCCCATGGTCCTGCATTGTGAATGGGTGTGCTGGCCTTTCTTCAGGACCTTCGGCCAGTATTGTGAATAGGGTGCAGCGGCTGATTTAAAGCTTGTGGTCAGAGATGTAGGTGAAGGTCAGGGCAGCAGAGGTCAAGCCCGGAACCATCTGATTTACTTCAATATGCCTGCAGTCACATAGATGGAGCTGTAATGACCACTCGGACTGAAGCAGTCTGCCATGGCAGTCAGCACACTGTCACACAGACATGACATAAAGCTTTCAGAGGCATCCATGCTATTTTGTACACCGAAAAAATGTCAAGTCATTTAAAGGGTCAGTTGACCCAGATTATAAAAGACATATTTTCTCCCTCCCCTTCCCCTGAAATGCTATCTGTCCAATCAGATCAATTTGATTTTATTTTTCCAAATTTTGAAATATTTGGCTTGCCAGAGACATGGACCCGACTGTGAAAAGTTTTCTTTCAAACTATCACAGCTCACATCACACTATTAGATTACAAAACCTTTAAAATGAACATATACCCAAATCTTGTTCCTTGAACTCAGCTATGCAAATTGAATCAACCAAATATTCTATAAGCCAGTGATTCAGCTGGTAGCCAAACAGCTGATGAATGAGCCACTGAGAGTGAAGCATAAAAGAAGCAGCTGATATGAATCAGCTAATGCGAGTGTGACTTCAGTGCTCTGCCTGAACAAAACCCATGCCCCATATTCAAATAATACATAAAACTTTCCCGCTTGTGAGATATGGTTATTCATATCCTTTTCCCAATACAAATCTGCTTGTTTCAAAAGGTGTCTGCCTTGATTGCTGGGATTTCAACTCTTTGGACACACCAATTGATTGTGTGTGATATTTTACTTTCTCTTTTTCTATCTAGCAGTCCACCTCAGTCCAGTTTGTTGCACATTAGAGCGGTTATTTTCATTTTTTTATTGGCAAAGGTTGCAGATGGTAATAAACAGAACAACTCTGTTATATCCCACTTGTTTTCTGTTAAGGTTCAGGGTCAGCTGAGCCGATTCCAAAAGTTGCGGAGTTTAAAACACTGGAGACCAGTGATTGGTCAGAGTGAATCTGAGCAACCAGTCATCTCATCATCTGCATCATCTGCATCATCTGATTTCCCACATTTTATTCATTTTTTTCAGCAGTCTTGTTTTGCTGCCTTAAGCCTCTCCTCAGTCGAATCTTGTGTCCTTGTTATATCTCATACTGAGAAGGACACAAAACATTTCATGTCCTCCATTGTGTTTGTTGTAAGAGTAGTGCAACAGCACCCAAGAGTACTATTTGAAGTAGAATACAGATATAGGATAAGATAGGATAAGATCAGATTGAATTTAATCATCCCTCAGTGGGGAAATCAGTGTTTGATGGAAACTCATTTTCATATTAATCTTGTATTCTTTGCATATCCATTTAGCACTAAACACAAAGTACAACAAACACTGATGGGCATGCCAGTTTCATCAATCTGGTAATTGTAAGTGACACATGGTGGTGCGAGAGGAAAAGTCAGAGGATCGCCAAGTCAATCGGTTTCATCTCAGCTGGCCATGAATGTCGGTACCAAATTTCCTGGTAATGCATCCAGCAGTTGAGTACATCTCAGGCTGGACCAAAGTAGGGGACCCACCATTTAGGGGAGGGACGGTGGCCTAGAGGTCAGAGAAGCAGGGCCTCGACTGGAAGGTCGCGAGTTCGAGGCCACGGACTGGCAAAAGATACCTGGACCGGGGGATGGACCAGATGGACCAGACCAGCACCTGCAGGACCAGACCAGCACCTGCAGGCCCAAGAGGAGCAACATTCCCACCCCTCCCACCGTCTAAGTGCCCCTGAGCAAGGCACCTTACTCCCCCAAACATCTGCTCCCCGGGCGCTTCCAATATATAGCTGCCCACTGCTCCGTGTGGTCAATGCCTTTGTGTGTTGTTGTGTTGTGCTCTGTACCCACGGATGGGTTAAATGCAGAAGTCAAATTTCCCAAAATGCATGTAGCATGTTTGTGTGCATGACTGAAGTGGGATAAATAAAGGATCTTATCTTATCTTATCTTATCTTTAACATCACCACGGCTAGAGCCACATCACATCACTGTAAGTCAGCATGGAGGTTTAGTGGTTTGTATGCATGGTTCAAGTCATATGCTCAGGACCTGAATGGAGCAGCAGGTAGTTTTACTCCATCTCCGTAGTATTGTTGTCTGGGAACAAGAGTAAGTCTAGTCTTATTTTAAGCAATTTAATCCCCTAGTGTTGATAATAAATGGTTTGCAATTGAATTGAATTAAATACATGAAACACGAATTGTTTGAAATGAACCTTTCTGGCCTTATTGTAAGACGTCTGGTAGCTGAATAGCCTGACTTCTTTTGAGAAACATTATCAAGTGAAAATCACTTACTGTGCTCATATGTAAAATGTTTTTAGAAAAAAAATGTTTAATTTTTAGATATGAAATGTTTGATTTGTTGGGACACTGTTTCAGTGTTTATTTCACCATCTTTATTGCACTAGAAGCAATTTATGTATCAGTTGAATGTATAAAATACTGTGTGAGTGTAAGTAGTTGCAACTGTGTGAATAAACACAGCTACAAACAGCAAACATATTTGTATTGTACGCTAACTTCCATGCAAAGTTCCAGTCAACAATGAGAATAATCCCAGTAAAGGGACATGATGTGGGAGGGATTCCTATCACCTTCTTGTCACATTATCAACTGGAGTGAAAGCAGTGTTAAAAAGGCTTTGAGTGCCACTGGGGTGTTGACTGTGAGTGTGAGAGGGTGATTGTGACTCCATTTGTGTATGCCTGTGTGCATGGAAGTGTGCTAATGGATGAGTGTGTGAATGTGTGTGTGTGTTAGTGAGTGAATGAATAGCAGCCTGGGCTGTCACATTATCCATGGTTGGGAGTGTCAGTGGGCGTTTCTCTGTCAGTGTGTGTTTTGGTCAGGCTGAGACGAGCCTGTCAGAGTGAAACCCTCAGTTCTCTTTCTCAGTATGAGAGGACAGAAAAGAAAGAGAGAAGTCAAATTGGAGGAAGAAAGAGAGACAGACCTCCTGTTCATCCAGTTCCTGATCTGCTTTGTGCATTGAGACAAGATGGTAAATGTGTAGGTGTTTGTCACTGACAATAGACTGCAAGCAGCATCATCTTCCTGCTTGGTTACAAACCTACAGCTGCAACATGTTCAAATCAGTGGCTCTGGTCTGTCATTAACTGTCACTCGGCGAAAAACTCATTTGCATTGCAAGTGCATTTAACAGCTACAGGCAGAAATTGTGATTCAAATGTAAAATAGAGTCACCCAAAACACTGCATTGAGACCTCCCTCCCAAGAGCAAAAGAGACATTTTATTAATATTATTATTATTATTATTATTATTATCATTATTATTAGTTGTGGAACTCACGAAATGTTGTGTTTACTTCTGATAAATCACACAAGATACTGTAAAGCGCAAATGTTTATTAGCTCTACTAACCAATGACAGCATTGTCAGAATATTACCACATGGTGCTTTTAACCAGTAGCAGTATGATGCGATGTTTTAATAAGCGGGTATGAATGGTTTACTTTCTATTGGGAACTGAGGGAATTTGAAAAGTTTTTCAAATAAAGCAAATAATTGGATCTACACTTTGATGTCCATGAACTTCAGTCATCAGTCAACTTAGTAGATGTTAAGAGTCAGTATTATTTAATGTACTGTGTTATGACGGAAGAGGTAATTGCACTGCTGTCCGCTGGGGTGCAGTATTTTGTTTTTATCACAGTGAGCCAGGGGCTTTTTGTTGTGTATTTCGATCTTGGTTTAAGCCACGCCCAGTCTTTTTTTTTTTTTTATGTCAAGGTCGGAGTTCATCCCGCCATGACCCAAGAAGTGTGTGCGGTCAAGTTATGTACAGAATAAAATATGCCACAAAGGGCTAAAAAGAATGAGTGCCTCCGTCAATTTATTCCCCGAGTTCAGCGCTGGTGAAGCTGCAAAGCTCAACAGTAGATGATCAAAAGCACAATAACACAGTTCAGCAAAGTATATTGTGCTACCATAATGCCTGGTTAAGGCAACAGGTTATCAATCTGACACAGATAAGGTGTCAGGAAGGGAAATGAGTGAGGCCAAGAGGAATGGTGTGGTGGGGTCAGTGAGGTGGAACTATGAAACAATGAAAAGGTCACAGTCATTTATTCTTTTTTAAAGACTTTTCCAAACGTAACCAGCATTGCATAGCAAGCGTAGCACACACTGCTTCAGATGCTACTGTTTTTTTAAATTCTTGTTCCAGGAAGTCGGTCCCTAGCATGTTGTGAAAGTGAAAGACAACAAGATAGGACTGGTTGGGCACTCACGTGTATTGTCATGTCTCTAAGTCAAGTCCTTTCACCTAATCTAGCACAGTGACTGTTTTGGACTATGTGTGATTTTTCATATTGTTGAAGCCCCCTAGTGGTCAAGACAGTGAAGAGATGAGTACATTTGTTAGCTAGAAGAATTTTAACCCTTTGAGCCCTAAACTATTTTTCAGGCCTCTGCTCGAAAATTACATACACGTAATAAAATGAGTGTAACTCTGCAACCACAAGGTTTATTTGAATAATTCTTGTGTCATAATAAAGGGAACACTCTAAACCTCTACCAAATCATAGCACAATATGTGAGCATTCTCTCTGCAAAGTTTGACTCTGATAAAGTGAAGCAGAACAAAACTAGAGAGGTTTTAGTGCAGACAGTGCAGGCTAGGTCACATCTTGGCACAGCTTGTTACATCATGGTTAACCTAGTGCCATGTGTCAGATTCACTGTGCTACGTGAATTTACTTATTTCCTGCTATCCTAGGAACAAAGTTGCTTACAATAAAGCTTCGTATTATTCAAAGCAAAGGCCCCGCTGCGCGTATTCTGCTCCTGCGCTTTGTGCGTAAAGCTGATAAAACTAGTATGGAGCTGTATGTGGATATGCGAGGCTGTATCTCCGTAATGGATTGGTTGATTCCAGTGATCGACACCTCCTTTGAAGCATTACAGCCAATAGAATACAGGGATAGCCAGCAAAGTGAGATTGACAGCACCGTTAGCCAATTAGAAGCCCCAGAATGGGCCAGCTTGCTTTGCGCCCCGGCCAATCCCGTGGCCCCCCGTCGGTAAACAAGGCCTCCCAGAGGCACCAGGGTTGTTGACTTGGTGGCGCTGTATTAATTTCTATGTTTGATAATTCATTTAGCTGGCGTTTGAGCTGTGTTTGGTGCAAAAATGGCTTATATATTCTCGTAGCCTAGGCTCTGCTGTTTAATTTAATGTGCAGCATTACTATATTCTCTCATGATTAGTGCATTGTTTCACACTATTTCTTTGTCTTACGCCGGGGGACCCTCAACATTGTTTATTTCTTGAGTTTATTGTGAATATTGTGTTTTTTTGTGATGACATATAATTGCATCTTAACTGCTATGTCTAAGCTAACGTCCTATGCTAATACTTACCTTACACTTAGCTGTTAGCGAATTAGCTCGTTGTTAGCTTGTAATCTCTTGCTTCTTATTTGTTATAATGATTATCCTCAGTAGCTATGTTTACTTAGCCTAGCATAGCTTCCATTTTGTGTTTCTTTGTATACTCATCTCATTGAGCCTAGGGTATAAGCATGGCATTTTATTTGTATGTTACAGTTTTACAAAAAAAAAATCTCAAGTAAACTTCGATATAGAATCCCATTCTCCTGGAGTTATTTGAGTTTATGTTTAAGCTGACTGAATAGCTAGATCGAGGAACATCTAGTGAGACCAGTACAGTGACCTTTTTTTGAGGAACCTCTGACTTCATTGGTAATGTATAGTTTTACTTTTAAACTACATTTTTTATCAGTTTATTCTTTTCATATAAATGTACAATACATCGTAGAACAATTAGCCTCTGTAGTCACTCATGTCATGGTGCCCAAAATGGGGTTACTCTGTCAAGTCCATAACAATCTGCCAATTAGTTTTTGACAGCTTGTGAAAGTTTTGGGCTGACAGTGCTACAGAAAAGGTTGGAGATGCTAGCATTAACAGCAGGGACAGTGATGGTGAAGATGGTAGCATTGAAGTCAAAATGGTTAAAAGTCAAATGGTAAACAAAATTATTAGTCTTCATGTTCTGGGTACTATGAATATCAGTACCAAAGCCAATCTGACCACTAGTAATTGACATGGTGGGTCAAAAGTTTGGACATAATCCTCTTCATCATTGAAGACATGCAGCATTTTCCGAAGACACAACAAAACACAGTGTACTGACTCATTGAAAAGTTATCGCTGTCAATCATCACTTATGACCCAGTCAGTGTGTGTGGAGGTGTAGTTATCTTCACAATCCCTGCGCTCTTCATTTTCTTCTTCTTGTCCCTTCTCCTTTTACGTTCTTCTATCTTCTTAGCCAGGAAAGTATAAACAGATTATAATGAGATTTGTGATCTGACCAATGGAGATGCACAAATGTGGCTGATTGGTGGTAACTGGCTTTTCAGCCTGAATGCTTGTTGTGAAGTTCATTATGTTCTAATGATGGCCTGAAGACGGACACTTTACTATTAAAGTGCAGTATATTTCAGTAGTGGTGAATGCAGAGGATCCTCCATTACTGCTGTTTACCATGCCCGCTACAAAGGCTTCTAATGTGTGTAATTACTCTGACTACAAGTGACTATCACTTAAAGGTCCCACTTGACCAGTGGACCTCAAGTGCAGTTCATTCACACTCTCCCTCCTCATTATGCTAAGCCCCCATGTTTGGTACAATGTATTTCATACGGCAAGAAATAGGTGAAACTTTTTTCAAGCTGAGCTTTTATAAATGATCTTTATTTGGCTGCTGTTGTTTGTTGTTTTGACACTTTATGGACAGTGGTGTGCCTGGCTATGAATGAATCCTGCTTTCAGTTTTTTGTGAAACGGCTTCACTTGAATTCTGTGGCAGAAATCAAATTTTTTTAAAAGTGAAATGTATTGAGTTTTTTAGTAGAGTTCGTAATTTCTATTTATACATTTTGTATAGGGTTTCTATTGTATAGATTTTTATTTCTCTTCTTTTTCTTTTTTTTTTTTTTTTTACAGTTTTCTCGCTTTTGTATTTTTTGTTTCTCTCCTTCCTGTGTTGAGATGCATTATCTTTGCTTAGGCAGTTGTAGAAATAGTAGGCAGTTGTAGAAATAGTAGAAGGTAGTAAGTTCATTATGTAGCAAGGTGGGAAATGAGGATGTGCACATTAGGTTAGTGGATGAGAGAGACAAGTGTTTGTGCCCATCACAGCATCACTGTCTCCCTGAAATTACATATAGAATACTAAATACTATAGGACTAAATTGTTTCCCATGTATGCTGTAGTCTTCCATGTAATTGCTGGCTGGATTGTGTTCAGAGGCAACAATTTTACACTGTGGTCAGTGTGGATTGTGGTGTACGATCAAGACTGTAGGAGGACTTTAATTCCAGAGGCCAGAGGTCTCATCCACTCTGGTGTGTGATTAGGTTTAAGCAACAAAAGCACTGTGGGCTATGTTTTGGAAAGATTAAATACATTCAATCAGACCATGAACTTCCTTGAACCTTAACAAAGAGTTGCCAGTGCCTAAACATAACCATGAAAAGTTTAAGAATGCTGTAGTCACTACAAGCAGAAACTGCATTGCAAGGTCAGATATTCGTGCAGAAAACAATTGAAATGCATTGTGAACATTTTACTGATACATTCAGTATCATCAACTTCGTGACTGGCAAGACACTTAAATTAGCAACCTGTAATTATATTTGCACTCTTTTTTAAACCATAACCATGATTCATCCCCAGTATTGTAGTATAACCTTAACTATAAACCATATTTTATTTGCCATCAACATGATTTTATGTACCATATTGTCATGCACTGAAATTGCTGAACCAAATAAATTATTTTGTCACATAATGCAGTCCGGCAGTTTGCAGAATTGTTCAGTATCAACATCCTGTCTGAGTTAGGGGTGAAATTATTCCTCACCAGATGAAACTCTTTTAAAATCTCTGTTCAGCCTTCTGCTGCTGGTTTCCTCCAGGTAGGGCTGCACAATTAATCGAATTTTAATCACGATCACGCTTTTGGCTGCTGCGATTAGATTAAGATGATCGTCTGCGATTTTAACATTTAAAAAGCAAGCTCTGTTGCGTGTCAAATCAAGCACTTTCTCAACTCAATAGTCAGCCAACCACCAGGGGGCGACCCATTGGTTAGGGCCTCATTGTTAAGCTGCCTAAACAGCAAGTGAAATGATTAAACTGTGAGAGAGTGCAATGTCCGGAGCAGCAGGCAGTGACAATGTGGAGCCGCTAGTGCCTCGTAAAGGAGCAACATCTACTGCGCCCCTTTTCCACCGTGCTGGTGCCAGTGCTAGATTGGAGCCTGTGCCTGACTTTGTGTTTCCACCGCGTAAGCACCGGTTCCAGGAAACCGCTGCTTAGCAGGCACCAAGTCTTTGCTGGTCCAGAGCTAAGCACCGACTACGTCAAGAGCTGGGGGCGGGGTTATCGTGAGTGCCAGTAACCAGTTTCCAAATCGTAACTGCGACCGACTTTCGGGTTGGGACACACAAGCGGTAATGTGTTCGTTTTCGCCAGGACGTCCCTGGTCTGATCGCTGATATATTGAACTGACTCCCGGGACACAGGGAATTTTTGCACAAACTTTTGTGCGCTGAAATCTGGTGTCCGAGAGATCGCGGATGTGCCCAAACAACAGGTGACCTCCGCCTCGCAGTCAGCCTTAAGACCCTCTATAAAGATAAATTTTCATTTCATTTCATTTTCTGTTTGTTTGCACTTGAGAATTGCATTTTGCAGTAGCATATTTATTTTTTCCCTTTGTCTTTGGGTAAATTTTAGTTTATTGTTTATGATTTGTGATTATTTTAAGTTTCAATTTGAAGCCTTGTTTGTTTAAAAAAGAGAGTGCAATAAAAAGATATGTTTTACCTAACATAATGAATAATCGTGATTAATAATCGTGATTACAATATTGATAAAAATAATCGTGATTATCATTTTGGCCATAATCGTGCAGCCCTACCTCCAGGTGATCACGATTCAGGAGTCAGTCCTGACATACAGGTGAGATGAAGTGTCTTTAAAATGCCTGATGTGAATGTGAGTGTGATCATGTTTGACCACTGACTGACTGAACAGCTTCTTCTTCATACTAGCACGAGAGTAATGACAGCTATTTAGCCCCTGCTTCTCAACCTAAGAGACCTGCATCACATGATGCACACTTTCATATTAATGCTAACTTAGTCTTGCCTTCACTGACAAAGACCTCACAGTTTGCACACCTTGAAGCGCTTGAGCTTATAGCTTAGTGAACATTTTTAACCAGACAATTGTGATCACTACATCAACAATTACTTTAGCATTAAGGACTAATAGAACAATTATCTTCTATTGCTGATGAGACCACATCAATGATTGCACCCTCCAAAGTAAGCATTTATGGAGAGAGCGTTCCAGAGATTACTACAATACTTCAAGGGTAAGTGTGTGTTAGGCTTAGAAGAAAATCTCCACCTTCAATTTCTTGTTCTTGTGTGAACCTTCATCTGTGTGTGTGCATTTACATTGTACTTATGATGCACCATGGCCATTGTTGTTGTTTATCTTGTTTTTGTAACTTAATGTATTAGAATGTAAGAAAGATAGTGCAGACGAATGTCCAGTTAGTTAATGAACTATCCCTATCTTACTAATGAATAAACTGACAAATTAACTCTTTCAACAATGGATAGAAGTACAGCCCCAATTCCAACATCTTTCATTTTACACAGCACCCAACTTTTTTGGTATTGGGGTTGTGCCCTAATGATCACACATCAAGTGAAATTCTGCTACCATAAGTGGGGAATGTAGGTACATTGTTGGGAACTCCACAGATGATCCTTTTCACTGTGTGAACTATGAACTTTGAAATATAAGCCATTATGCAAACAGTCATATCTCTTCTCCGATTGCTTCCTGTAACTGTAGCCCGATATCTCTTGGATTACACCCCAACCAGGTTAACAGAAACCCAGATCTCCTTTGCTTTCTCTCTTTTCTCTTCTGCCCCAACGCTCTTACATGATGACTTGGATGGAGCAGGCACACCAAATTCTTTTTTTCACAGGAGCAATGTCAGGGATATATGTTTAGTTGAGTATGCACCGCTAATTGAATGTTTATTGTTTTAATGTTTTGTCATAGTTAGGTTAGTAGTCACACTGCTAAGTGTATGTTAGTTATGCTTCACGCACACATACTCATACACGTATAGAAATAGAGTTACATTTTGCGTACAAAACTAACTATCTCCGTTGCTTACCTGGCACCATTATATTGATCACAGATGCATACTTTGAATTGGCCTTAAACATAGTCACACATGCAGAGAGGAAGAGGAGCGGAAGCTCCAGATTCATCAACTTTTTTGATAACACTTGTGTTTATACTTATGTGGAGGCAGAACAAAGAAACATACACACACCCAACATGCACGCACACACACACACACACACACACACACATATATACTATCTCTCACAAACTATATTGTCCTTTGGTTAGTTACGTTTACTTAGATTAATTGTGCATATTATTCTGTCTTTAAAATGAATGATTTCTACAACCCTGATTCGAAACAGGCTGCTGTGTAATACATAAAAAAATTTGCTCATTCTTTTTAACATATAGTCCATTGACAACAGTACAAAGAAAATATAATTAATGCTTTACTGGGTGCTGGGGCCACAGTAAAGCATTAAATATGGATATTACTATAGGGACTTGGGAACACTTCATCAAACCTCCCCACAACTTCAGTGTGATACGTGCGTGTTTTATTCAGTCAAAGAAACATTGTCTCTGAACAAAATCCAAGCAGCGACTACATAGTAATAAGTGTTGGTTTGGACACCCTGATGAATGCACTTCATTGTTGACTCTGAGCCAGCAGTTATACATTGACTAAAAATCAATAGTGGCAGGAGCCATATGTGTGTGCAGCCCGTGTCTGTTTTCTTTTTGCCTGATAGCACTAATGCTGTGAACAGGGACTGCAAGGTGTTGTTGATTAAGCATTTAAAAGATGGGCAGACTTTAACCTTCCTGTCACCACGGCCATAGGTGACATGTTAACACTGGACTCTGGCACATTTCTCTGCCTCAGTCTGGACTCAGCTGTCCAGTGTCCAATCAAATGCCAGGTATCATATTTAGTCATACTTGAAATAAAAGTATTCTCCTCAAACAACATGGATGTGTGGTCACTCCATGTGCTTGACATAATAAATATGTAAATATACAGAGAGATGTAAGATCTCATCATACAAGTTGAAATGTAAAAAAACAAATATGTTGCGTCTTTGTTTGTCTGCCTTACTAGTATTTAAAGATTTTAATAATTAATTAAATTAATGAATTGATTCAATATTAATAATTCTTCATTTTAAAGGTTACTGTAAATAGCAGTTATAATCAACACATCCTCATATCCAAAACAACTGAATAATAATGACTCCAAAAACGATATTGAGAGTTGGAGACATCCAGTTGCAGTTTGGTTAGGCTTAGGTAAAAACTATTGATTGAGGCCCTGCAGAAACTGACCACGTCTTTGAATATAATACCTACTAACATCTATATTGTAATCCAGGGGATGATGAGTGATTACCGAGGTTTTGAAGGATGGTCATGTTTACTCTTAACCCTTAAGGTAGAGCCACTTGAGCCAAAGCACTTTTCTATTTAAACTCAAGGGAATGAAGGTAGTGATTATCCGTCTTGAAGTGCCAGTGTTATGAAAGTAATATAGTGGCTAGCATGAAGATGTATCTATTTGTTTGTGCATAGGAGCTGAGAGGCCCATCATTAAGACTGGACACAAAGGTCTGCCACAATACTGGGTGGAAACATAGACCAGAGTTAAAAGACTGCACCTGCCTCCTTTTTTGCACCTTGCAGGACACGAACCTTGTGTAGGAAACAGTTTTTTGCAGTTTGATGATTTTTTTTATCGTCACCCAAACAGCGTGTCTAAAAAATGAATCAACAGTTTATTTGCACTACTTTGGACCCAAAAGAAATAAAGTATCTAAATGTGTCGAGTCAAGTCAATTATATGTGGCACAGCATAGAACGCCCTCTTTCTCTAGACCCTTGTTTTGGATAAGGAACACCCCCACCCCCCCAAAAAGAGAGCCAGAGAGAGAGAGTGATGCACACAGTTGATATTCCTTTATTCATCCCTCAGTGGGGATATTCACATCACATGTTGAACACAAACATAAAGAGTGTTGTGAGAGACCGACGCAGTGGTTTGCTGAAAGTTAAAGTACTCTCATCATGTGGGACAAGGCTACTACACGTAATAGATTCATCGTGACTGAGACTGACCCACAGCAAAGATAAAGCTAACAAGTCATTTTTAAATACTTTAAGATCATCCAGAAAAGCCAGCTGAAATTTAAGGTGAAGAGATGAGATTTAAGTTTGAATTTAAAGGCTCCAACAGAGTCACAATACTGGGTGCATTGGCAAGACATTTGGTAAACACTCACCTTTGTGGATGAATCCAGTTGACTTAAGCTGATCCCCTTTTCTTTTCATCAAGCAGTATTTTTTAACCAGTGAAATATCTCCAGGTTTTGCACATCTATTTCTTACATGATGCAGAGCCAGCATGAGTTTGACATATTTAGTTGAGATATTTCAGAATGACTTACTTTGGATCAATTGCCAAATGTGCTACATTCCTACTGTGTGTTTGTGCCAACACCATGTCCAGCATGGCGGCAGAATTCCACTCTGTCTACTCAGGATGCTTCTCAGACACATTGTCAGTGGCATTCTGATAGATAAGCTTCTGTTTCGGTCAGTACAGCTGCTTATACAGACCACGTAGCGACTTGTGCTTCACTGGTGTTTTACGAGCATGACTGCGAGCATGACTGCAACCCAAAGTATCTGTTTGGGCACAATTGCAGATAAGGAATATTCTCGCTGTGGCTATGGCCTCACCATTGGATGCCTCTCCCCCCGACACTACACAAGCCTGCTGTTGCTTCGTTGATCAAAGCTACTAAAATAATGACAAAAACCACACTTTCCAATCAATCTTTCACACTTGCCACCATGCCACAGTGTGGAACATGGACACTGAAGTTCATCTGTCCAGTCAAACATACAAAAAGCAAAACAAAACAAAAAAAATACGGAAGTACTATAAGTGAAATTGTGTGTTGATGGGGGGCTGGGTTATGAGACAAAACGTGGCAGGCGATTGAAGTGACCTGAAGGGGGAAGGTCTTTATTAACAAGACGTCAACAGCGAGGGGGCCCTCCACCAACAGAGGCCACAGCCAGCATCTGCCTCTATACCATTAACTCCACTAACATTCATTCTACCATTTATCCGTTTGTCCGTCCATCCCTCCTCTCAATTTATGTGACTGTCTATCCATGCCCATCACTTTGTAATAAGCAGAAAAGTTCTATTAGTGACCATAGCACTATTGATCGAAAACCAATCTGCCTTTCATCGCATTCACTGCTTTCCCATTTTGATGCCTATTTGTATTGTGTTGATTGTTGTTGCATACCAACTCCTGAATTCCACTTCACTTTTGTGTATGAGCTGTGACGGTGAAGTGCTCTCCCTCGTTCTTGATATTTTCTCTTTATTCAACCGCCCCACTACTACCTCCCTTTATAATACAACCATTATTGTCCCTAATAGACTGGTTAGCCTTGTTTGGGTTTTCTGACAGGTGCGTCTGAAGAGGTGTTCTAAAACAGCAATTCTACAAGTGGGGTCAAGGAACAAGTAAGGCCCTGCAGGTCCCTGACTTTCACTGAGTACCATCAAAGAAAAAATTTATATTAAATCAACAACACCACTCCACAGAGCCCCTAAAGGGACATGAGCAAAAAAAAAAAAAAAAAAAAAACGTTCAGTATCTTGTGCTCACAAGAAAGTATCTGTTGCACATGAGTTAGCTTTTAGCCCAAAGAGCTTGGGAAAATGGCAGCGGAGGTGGATATATTCACTTTCCTGAAAATGCAACATATGCTACTACTAAAGGATGATAAGTTAAATGATCTCATCATTAACTCAGAGTGTGCAAAACATAGCAACTCTGTGGTCTCTTATGTGCTCCAGGTACTCCATGCACACTCAATGGTATTTTGTGTGCACCAGATACTGTTGCTATTACTTCACATTGGGCTCTGTGGTTTAATTTTATTGTCTCAAGTATAAACATGGCTGCTGGCCACTGGCAATGGGAGGTTATATGAGTATTGAGAGATCTTTAAAGGAATAGCGCTGCAATTTGGAATATATGCTTATTTGCAATTTGGTGCAAAGTTAGATGACAAAATCGATAGCAAAGTCATATCTGTGAGTTAAATATGAAGCTACAGCCAGCAGATGATTAGCTTTGCTTCGCACAAAAACAAGTCACATAATAATGCCTGGTTTTATTATAGTGCCTAATGCCATTTCCAAGTTGCCATTTGTCAATATTCAGGCTCAAGTTTGGCTGATTTTTTTTTGCTTTGGACTTGAATGTCCTAACTCACAGACCACCAGGCTGTATACAGCAATCCTGAAATGTTAGAACATTGAAATTCAAACTACCATCAAGTTTCCTTCAATTATGATCTCAAGAATTTTAAATCCAAACCAATTGCAAATGCAGATGCTTCCACTGCAGTGTAAAGGCTATTCTAAAGACGACAGCAGTCCTAAACATACAGGCAGTTTTACCCGACTATGAACGAATTGCTTGGCAGCAGTTACATTTGTGAATAAAGCGAATCATCCAAAAATGTAAGTAAATTATTTGACAACGTATCCACATTTTATTTTCATTATCAAAAATGAAAATAAAAGCTCACTATCAAAACACCTTGTATCTTTTGTATTTATGGTACTCTATAGGGTTAGGGTTCAGGTTAGGGGAGACACTGTGGTTTTGAAAAGTAAGTGACCATCAATTTGACTTTGGAGTTCTGGAAGGTATACATCTTTGTACATTTTTCCAGGCCACTAGTTGTGTCTTCCTGCTCTCACTCTAGTCTAACATAAACACATTCTGGACCTCAGTACTGAGTACACACAGATTCACTTGATATCAGTGTTTATTTGCTAGTCCACTGATGAATAAAAATGTTGTTTGAACTTCTTTACGTTGCTCTTTGAAATGAGTTCTCTAATGATCACTTATCATTTCACATTACTTAATAGATTAGTGTGTTTCTTTTTTCTAATCAATGTAATCCATGGTGCAAGAAAGCTGAGGTTTTACTGCTGCTGAGGATGTCATTCATATAGACCCCAAGAACGAGACAGGGGTCAGGTCAGGACACTTGTGTGCTGAAGTGGCCTCTTTTAGTGTTCCAACAATGCCTTTGTGTGTTTGCAAATGGGGGATGTGAGGACAAGTGGCAACTCTGCTTAAACACTGGTGTTGATGTCCAAGAAGCAAAAAAAGATTATGATGATGTCAAGATAAAATCATTGGTAGATTATACATTAGACATACATCGTTATCCAGCCACAAACACTGACATGAAGCTCATCGAGGTAACTCTGTAACTGTTATATAACTGTATGCCTATAGAGGAAGGTAGTGACATTTTTTAACTGAGGAGGTGGCAGCATACTCAATCTTTAAAGACGTCTCTTTTAATTATTACTGACCCCTGTTGGACTTGACACATTTGAAAATCACTTTACCAATGTATTCTTTTGAGTAAGAGTTGGTTGTAATATGACACTAGTAACAGATTGATTTTCATTTATATTTAAATAGCAGGTCTCTGTTCAACCAGTGTATAGTTTTGAAAGCCATTGCCGTTGGAGTAGAGCTGCCAATAGCACATTTTTACAGCTGTAGTACTATGCTGTTGTCAATGATACCACCACCCACAAACCAGAATGCAAAACTTTTTATTGAACATAATGTGGGTTTTTACAGAATTGTCCAATAACAACATTATTTCCAGCTTTTGCATTGTCAATACATGTATACAGTACATGTGCATACAGTATGTGTACACACATACATACACATATACTCTCTCTTGTGCGGTATGCAAAAGGAATTGGCTGTTTATTATTTCCCCATATCGGTGAACAGTAGGCGATGTAGGAACAATACCTGACACTTTAGGTGATGACAGATCAATAATTGTCTTGCAGTTTGTTTATATTTTTATTCCATTTTTGAATCTCATGCAGCACACTGAAGATAGAAAACACAAGTACAGCATAGTCATAACCAGATCACCACATAACAATTATATTAATAGCTAATACAAGGGGTCATCAACCTGGAAAGGTTTAGAGACCCTGACTTCCACAGAAGCTAGTCAACCTCTCTCTTGTTGCAGTTTCTATCTGTCTATCCTAAAAATATAATTTTTTCCCCACATTTCTTTTCAAAAATCAACAACAAAGAAATGAAAATAAAAACAGTCGAATCAGCATGTCAGGCCTGTGGCAGAATGCCAGTATACTTTTTACACCTTATCAGTATTTGCTACTGGCTTGCCAGGAACATCATAAAGGTTCAAAGCTACAGCTCAGCTTCACCCATTCACCATGTGTTTCAGTCATATATGTGTGCCAACATGTCAATCATTAACTTTCTCTGTGTTGCCTTAGAGATGGCCTATAACATCCAATAAAGTAATTTAGATTGTCTCCATCACTAGCCTGTTGGTTTACAGTAACACACAGCCTCAAATCTATTGGCATCTATTGTAATTGATAGATGGTTGTACAAATATAGAGTGAGACATGAGGTGGGGGTGAACTCCCACTGATCTGGAGTAAAGTGGTTGTTCTAAAATACTGCCATTTGCTCTGGACCTGTGTTTCCCTTTATTAAGCTGGCAGGACACTTGAATTTGTATTAACTTGCAGGTCTATGTTCTGGTTGTTGCTGTTTTGTATGATTCTGCATGAAGGGAGCATGTAGAGAATAAAAAGCAAAAGTCCAAGGATGGAATATGAGGCTTTTGATCCCACCGTCAAGCATGGAACTCCTTTTGCCTTTTGATGACTGGCCAACCATCACAAGGACAAGGCACAAAACCTCTGCACTGACACTCCACCCTCCTCTTTATCATCCTCAACATCTGGGGTGAAATGGGTTTCACACAGTAGAAGAGGTACATAGGACATGAGTGAAAATGCTTTGATTGTGTGTGTGTGTGTGTGTGTGTGTGTGTGTGTGTGTGTGTGTGTGTGTGTGTGTGTGTGTGTGTGTGTTTCCACTCCCTATTGTCCCTGGTCACTTGGTTTTTTGATGATCCACTTGAACCCAGAGGGCCCCTCTTCGTCCTGACCAGGTTCTGACCCCCAAACCACTGAGTTCAAAGTTCTAGTGTGTGTTTGCATTCAGCGCCCTAAGTTAGTCACACTAGTATAGCAAAACAGCCTGTAGGTGCAGGTGGCTCTTTGCTTTTTCCTTTTCATTCTACATTTTCTTAGGTTAACACAAAACACACTGAGCTGGTAATGTGAAGTTAATACTTCCCAGACCCATTGATGATGAGTGGGAAGAAACACCAGCTAATCTGCTAATATGCTTTAAATGGAATGAAAACCCCTAAACCTGACCTGAGTTCTCACTCAACCCCTCTACAACTCAGTGAAAAACAGGATTATGAATCATGACTGCTCCCTGTCAACACCAAAGAAGAAGATAATTCTTTACTGATCCCCCTTAGGGGAAATTCGGGAAGAAAGAAACAAAGAAAGAAAGAAGAAAACTGTACAAACACAAATACTTTCCTGCAAAATCTCAAATGCCTTAATAAAAATCTCAAATGCCTTAATAAAAAAGATACAACTAAAATATCTCTGATGTGATCCTGAAACCAAAACGTATTCAATTTTAAATCACAGAAAAGCTATGTTAGCATTTTCCACTTTGAACTAATGAAAAAAACTAATTACATTGAAGCAAACGATATAGACTATCAGGGAGAGAAAGGAAGTGGCTTGCTTTCAGACCCCAAAATATACAAAAATGTGGAACCCCAAGATGTACACTTTCTCAACAGGTACAGAACACCCCATAACAGATAGTGTGAAACAGATAATGTAGTCAAAACAAATCATTTTTCAGATACTGAGAAACGGAGACATTTTGGACTGTAGCCCTAAATGCAGATATACGCATTTTATGCTGTAAACAAAAACAAAAGAGCCTCTTGCAGATAGCACTGTGTGTCAGTGCCTAAACAAATACATACAAAAATAAATGATGGATCTGAGTATAATAAATTTCAACTCAATCAGACATGCTGACATATCAACAAATATTTCATGATAGATAATGAAGTAAATATAATTCTGAACCTAACTGATATAAACATAGCAGCTTTGCTTTGCACACCTAGAGAGGTGATCAAATAACTACTGTAAAAATAACAGATCACGAAGGTCCTTTCAGTTCTTTCGGTTGAAATTTGCCTTAAAATGTGAGCAAACATCAGAAGGGGCAATGACTGTCCCTGGTGTGAACAGCTCATCAATCACTGACAGATATGGCGTGGTCTTGTTAGTATTTCTGCTGGAGCCCTTGAGGTGGCTGGCCAAGTTACATAAGCATGTTGAATGGCAGTCAAACATTTGTGCTAGATAAAGAAGCCCTTGAAAGCTGTGAATCCACCTGTATGCTGTTTGTCTTCTCTCAGGGAGCTCCCACACATTGTCCAACAGTTGTCAAATATACAAGTGTTGTCAAACACTGCAGGGTGTTTGCAGTCTGCGCTGAGTGTGCAGCTCCTCTCTTTATGTATTCACGCATGAGCATAGCAGTCCTGATCTCAGTAACGTCCTGACACTGACAATCCAACATTCTCACCCATTTCATGTAGCAATTGGTCACTTGTGCAGAGATGAGAGAGGATTCAGATTTTAAACTAGTCGCTCAGCTTTCTTTTTTGCATTCTTGGTGCAACCATTTCACTCACTTTCTCTGTGCAACCAAGTGCAACATTATGAATACCTCCCAGGAGAGACAATGTGCACTTTTATCCCCTTCTGTAAACAATATTAAAAACAGATAAGGTCATCTTATGATCATCTTGTTGATAGTGTAACAGTCTCACTGTGAATGACACTAGACTCTATTGACCCTCTAAAAAAAGAAGCCAATAAAACAAAGGGATTAGTTCAATGTGTAGCCCCCAAACTACAAATTAAAGCTAACATTGCAAAAAACTTGAAAGGAAACAGTGTTATACCAGAATCTCATTTAGTCTGGAAAGATAGACTTAAAACATATAGGAAGGTTCTCTGCAATGCCAGAACGGCCTATTACTCATCATTAATAGAGGAAAAGAAGAACAACCTCAGGTTTCATTTCAGCACCATAGCCAGGCTGACAGAGAGCCATAGCTCTACTGGCCTCAGTAGTAACAACTTCATAAATGTCTTTAATGATACAATTCTAGCTATTAGAGACAAAATTGTGTCACAAAAAAACACAGGAACCTTAGAAACAGCTGTAAAACCTGATACATATTTAAACTGCTTTTCTTCTCATTGACTTTCACAAACTAACCAACCACCTGTCATGTTAGATCTTAGTGCTGTATTCGACACCACTGACCATTGCATCCTATTATTGGATCAAGTCATATTCATCAGATGAGTTGCATGAAGCTTGCTTAAGAATTAGGCTTTCAATATCTGTGAGGTCACAAGAGTCCAGAGAGGTGACGCTAACTTTGTTATCTGTCCATGCCTGTAAGGTCCACATAGACCTCTGTCATCAATGTCCTTGTGCAACCCAAATTTCCTAACTGTACATTTTTGATCTACACTTGTATCAACTTATATATAATATAAATGCAATGGCATGTCCCACTGCCCACATCCTTTTCAGAGTATATGCAACCACAACTGCTCACACTTCACCCATGTGACCAGAAGCATTTTTTTTCTTTAATGACTAACATGGAAAGCAATGAAGTTGACTTGAGTCTCCTGTAATCAACACCTTCACCGAGAGCCCAGAGGACCAGAGCGGACGGTGGCTCAGAGTGAGGATTCAGCAGAATAGACAGAATAAGGGGGCAGGATTTTAGGGTGGGTAATGGTGGGGTGGGGTGCAATGTGATGTTGTCATGTATTTTATGTATGTATGTATCCAAGTTGAATTTGGTTGAATCGGTTTTAAAAAACCTAAGTCTAGTCTTTACAATGACTCCTGAGTGCTACATTGTTTCTTAGGGCCCTTATATGCTCTCAAACGGATGTGGACATGGACAGATCTGTCAATGCTACATTAGATGTCTGCACACTGTAGATGGATGTTCACAAACATGCAGCCAGTGGAGTCATCAAATTTGGCCTGCAGACACACCGACAACACAGACACCGACAACTTCCATTTTATCCTCTGAGGAGCATGAGCATTAGTAGTAAATTTGGCTTAATGGTGGTGACAGAGAAAGGATTAGGAAAAGATTTCAGCCCATTTCTGTTTTATTTAGTTCATTATTGTTAAATTTACTGTTGAAGTATGTGTGTGTGACAAACATGTGTATGGGGTATTTATGAAAATACGGGATCACATCCCGTATTGGTTCAAAACAAGATGTAACATGTAATTCTCAAATAAAGGACAATTCCGTATTTTACGGGACGGAGTGGCAACCCTAGTTTTCAACAATATTTATTATCAATTTTTTCAATGCAGGAAATGTTTAACAGAGTGGACAGCAAGCCCTTTTACCATAAATAAAAGTAGTCCAAGGCAAATAAATTTAAGGCCTTTATTTTGGATTAATGAAAACAGAAACCTCAGAGTAGCTGTGCGCTGTGAATGAACAGAAATTTCTAAGTCCATTCATCTTTAAAATAACGGTTTTCCGCATCAACTATACTTTTCGAGCAAGCCATGCTGTCATTACTGTCTCTTCCTCTCTGCTCTGATGGGCTGGCTACGCAGGGTAAACAAACGATTTGATTGGCTCAACCAAGTGACGGTATTGACTGGAGTAGCACCCGCTGTCTATAGTCGACCGTCAGAAAAAATGCTCCATGAAAATGATCTATTCTCATGAATTTATGAGTTTAGTTTAAACATGTTTGCTAAATATTTTTTTATTTTTTTTAATGGGGGGCGGGGGGCAATAATACCGCATACCGTGCTATTGAGCCACGCAGTCTCACCGCAGGGGAAATTCCCTAACCGGGACAGCCCTAACTATAATTACAAATGCTGGTAGTTCACTACAAAACACCCAGTACAGGAAACTCTTCATTCATTTTTTTTCTGCTGCAAATACGTCTGCTACTTCTAGCGAGACACATTTTAAATCCAGAGCCATACACATGTTAACATATACTAAAGATTGAAGCTGTGAGCGGCATGCTGACAGACAGACACTGACAGACATTCACGCACAAAGACACACACTCTGTCTTTTCAACTTTTCTTTCAATATGCAACACAAAAGGCATGGCGCTCCAGCTGTGCAGCAAATATGAGTTCCATTCTGGGACAAAGCAACAGAACAACTTTCTGCCTTCTACCCCATCCAATGAATAATAAAAAGCTGTCTCTCTCTTTATCCCTCTCCTTCTCTCTCTCTCCCTCTCTGTCTCTCCCTCTCCTTCTCTCTCTCTCTCTCTCTCTCTCTCTCTCTCTCTCTCTCTCTGTTTCTCTCTCGCCTCCTTTGAAATGAGCACAGTACATTAGATACAAAGAGTATAATTCGGGGGGTCTGTTTGTTGAGGTGGATAATGTGCCTCATACTGGTGCTCAATGTCACTCAGGTCAGTGCTTTGTAGAGGGCCAACTTTGGCAGCTGGGTCTGTCCACCCACACACACAATCATACTGTGTATTTGTGTGTATGTGTTCTGTTATTTATTGAGGGAGATAAGGAGACTGCAAAGGGAGGTTGCAATAGCTGATTTTCCACTGTTTATTTGAGTATTATGGTGTATTGAATTTGAGCAGCTGAATGGAAGCATAGAATTGTAACAGTTTCATAATATTCATAATATTATACTACCAGACTACTGTCTAGTAATTGTTTAAACGTCAATTGCAGTTCTCAGCCAGGCTTACATCATCATTTTCCAAGAGACAGCAAATGCAAAGTGTCATTTTAAGATTAATCAACTCTGGAGATCATTATTAAAAATGTGTATTTTCATATGTCAGAAATGCCAGCTTAGTCAGGTTAGAAGAAGAAGAAGAAGAAGACATTTTTGTCAGTCTTAAAACAGTAGTCCATATGAGCATTGAAGCAGTTTTTGCTTGCTGTAGTCACTCATCTTGTTCATACTGGACATTTAAATATCCCTTCCTAATGTGAGGAGATTGGGGACAAAATCTAGTATTTGTTCTGTGCAAAGATGCCTTCCAAAGTTTTACCTATCTTATGTGAACCTGTCCTTTAACTGTCTTAAGTTGAACATTGTTCACAGAGTAACAGAAAACATGTAGGTGTACTTAGATAAGATAAGATAAGATAAGATAAGATAAGATAAGATATACCTTTATTCATTCCACATTGGGGAAATTTAAAAGCATGCTGTTTATTATAAGGCCACGTAAGTAGCATCCCATCCCTCACTCTGCCAGTAAATCTGCCCTGCCTCTGGACTACGGGTGAGACAGCAAACAACCTGATCTCCTCTAAATTACTGGAACCCTGGGCCCCCTGGTCTGAGCTAAGCTCTGAGTTAATTATCCTGGACAGACCACTGACACATTCCTTGTTTCAAGCAGAACCAATTGAAAATGGAAATGACTGTGCATGTGTGTGGGTGGGTGTGCAGCAGTGCCACATCGCATACACACAGTTCTCCAGCACCTCCCATGATTGTGTCAAACATGAAAAATTGTTTGCTTGTGTGTGTGTGTGTGTGTCTGTGTGTGTGTGTGTGTGTGTGTGTGTCTGTGTGTGTGCATGTGTGTGTCTGTGTTCTCCTTTACTCTCTCTTCCCTCCACCCGTCCTCTCTATCTGTCTCTCTCAGTTTGGTTTCATTAACTCTGAAAGACGTCAGTACTGTTTTTGTGCACAGAGATCATATTTGAGCAAAGGAAATATTCACTTTTTTCATAAAATGAAAGGGAGCTTTTCTGCCTCAACTGGAAGGAGTCCAAACCCTTCTCAATACAGCAGAGACAACAAAGGCCTCCATAACACCCACTTTCATGCAGGTTGGCAAAACGACACAGTGAAACACAAAGAAAAGAAAAAAAATGAGGGGAGGAAAGATCGGTTCATTCAGTGTCAGAAGTCACACTTCACGAGACTGAGTGTGTGAAAGCTAACTACATGCAGTTGGAGGCATGACAGAGCGTCATAAACAGCCTCAACAAAAGAAATAACGCAGCAATCACAGCCTAGCATCTGGGCGTCAGTGTGTGTGCTGCTCTGCTTGGTCAGTCAGTTGGAGTTGTTGTCCATGTGTTGGTGTCTTGCTGGCTGACTGGCCCTGGCAAATTGCTGGCCTGCTTAATCTGTGTGGGCACTGAGCCATTCACCTTGGCATCAGCAGATGACCAATCCTATCTAACTGTGTTTTCATCACCACAAAAGTGGGAGAAATAATGGTACCACGTTCTTTGAAGACAGCCTTTATAATGTGTTCATAAGTCGTAACTAATGGCTTTAGTAATGGTTAATCAATAATTTACTCATACTTTCTGGATATGTAATGAGCATTGAAAACTATTGGGTAACCTTTGGCTTTTTTAGCTCTTTGGCCGGTTTGGGACCAGAACTGCAGACTTGATGGATTATTGTAAGATCTAGAGGTTTTACATAATCCAGCAATATATATATATATTGCTTTAATGAAAAATTACATCCTTTAAAAACAAATCGAATCCCTCAGGACAATTTAGCATTAAATCCCATATATACTAGGTATAAAAGTGTTTTTCTGTGAAGCAGAACATGCCTGTAAAATAAGATAGGTCACCATAAGTGTTCTCTGATGGAATAATGGTTAACATTACCTAACATATGAAAGATACACTTCCTGCTTTTTTTATAGCACCCAACAGTGCTCCCAAATTCTCACAGCTCCTGGTTGATGTAAACTGTTGAATTCCAAGCATCAGCTTTGAACTCGGATTAAAACTGAGGATTTGAGGCTATGCTGTGTGTTGTAACAAAATGTGGAAGTGTATGTTTAAGGATAAAGCTAATCCCCTTTTACAACTCTTCTCAGTCCGCATCAGGTCGGGCCTTTCAGCTGGTTCACTCCAGAGCTTTCTGTGCTCTGTGTTGAGATGAATGGGGACCACAGTGTCTGGAACTGGCCGCCACTAGCCTGCCAATCAATTTGTTTAACTCCCCAGGCGAGGGCAGTGATTGGTGGACCCTGCACACACACTCCCTTCCTGCCAACAAAGCAGCCCATATGCCCTCCCAGCAGGGGCCAGCCCTGATATGGGGGCCCAAGCTTTTAGAGACCCAGTTATAGGAATTTTGAGCTAATAGGATGAAAGGACTACCATCAGTGAATTGAAGCACTGAGCAAATCAAGTGGAATGCACATTCAGGGTGTCACTCATCATCCAGCCTGTACCTCCATTTCACACTAGCCACAGCCACAGTGCACTGCTGACAGGGACTAAGCACTTTCAGTAGCATGGAGGTTAATTTAATTTCAGCGTCAAAACATGAATTAAATGAGTGTAATGATAAGATCATTGTTGCAGCAAATTTTGTAGGTGAGGTATGCATGGCCTATACAATTAGATTTTTAAAGGAATATATGGAAAAAAGAAATGTCTGATGAACTGTATTTATTGCTCAAACAAGATAATTAAGGTGGTTAAAGATGTGGATATTTACTGGGCAGAAAGGATCAGATAAAAAGCACCACCAAGTTGCATTATGGGACGTGTAGTTTGACCCATACGATGGAATAAATGTCAGGATATACCCTTGCTGCATGAATTTTGACAACCCGTGTGTGACGAGTCGTCTAAATCTACTGTGCAATGTTAAACAATAAAAATACTACAAAACGTAATGAACCTTGGGTAATTCCAGCAACTACATAACAACAGGTTGTTTTTGAAATTCTTTTTGATCATCCCTGTCTCCTAGAAAAGTTTGCATAGTATTCAGTTGTTTCCCCCATCACATTGTGAGAAACATAATCACTGGTTGGAGCTTTTTTTATTTGAGTAAATGAAATACTAAAATTATGTACTGCACCAGAGTTGCGGGTGGATGATGACGTACAAAGTCTGACTCATCACATCCAGACTCCCATGTGGAATTAGGTTTAGGCAACAAAAGCACTTCGGTTAATATTTGGGAAAGATCGTGGTCTCAGTTAAATATTGTAACATGATCTTTCTCAAATCTTAACCAAGGCCTGTTGCTGCCTAAATATAACCATAAAAAAGTTTAATAATGCTGTAGTCTCATCAAGCAGCTATTGTATTACGAGACTGTATATTTTGGCAGAATACAAATACATTGTCAGTGAACATTTTACTCATATATTCAGCATCAACATCCTTTTTGATTTGTCAGATGCAAAAAATAACAACATTTCTTTATTATGTTGATAGAAATAATAATCTATGATCCAGTGAGTATTAGGCTTCCTCCAAAACATGTGTACTGTTGCAAATTTGTTGGATATAAACAGGGGGAGGTATTAATTCAATTAAATTCAATACAATTCAATTTGTATAGCACCAAATTACAACAGAAGTTATCTCAAGGCACTTTACACACAGAGCAGGTCTATAGCATATGAAGACATAGAATAAACACAATAAAAACATGAGTGTTTGAGTGAAAAATGCACTCACTAATTTAAAGTAACAATGTGCTTTCAGAGTTGTGTCACGAAGTTCTTTGCTGAGGTCCAGGAATACAGTACCAATCACATTAAAAAAAAATTCTAATTAGCATTAGCATTCTTGCTAATTATTCCTGAATCAGGTGTGCTCAGGTGTTACAGATTTTCTGGATAAAATATTTATAGGAAACCTGCTCTTTGTCCTAAATCTCATCTATTACTTGGAGAGTGTAATATTATAACAACTGACAGCATACCTAACAAAATAAAACCAATGCGTTGTAAAAATCTTTTCAATATTAATAGAACAGGCATTTAATATACTTTGCACTTTTTTCACAGAAGAACGACAACAATGCAGTAGAGTGTATCAAATACAGTTAGTGGCAACTGCAACCGCTGAACAGTCCAGCAAATTAAAATTAAGCCAATCTATTGCTAATTCTATAAAATATTTTATCAGTGTATTGACAATTAATCTGTGCATTTCATCCACTTAACTTGGATTAGTGTTCACAAAGCTATAATTATATAACTAATTAGACTCCAGAGAGACAAATCTTTAATGCTTCTGATTGGCTTTCAGGAGCTTTCTTGTAATATTTTTTGGATTAGTAAAATCAATCCAATTACAATCCAACCTCCCAAACATATTGAAACCGATGGCTCTGAGAGGATTTGACATGCAGATTTATCTTCCAAAAGCATCGCTTTTACATCTGTGTGCCATTTGATGCCTGTAGATCTCCCCTTAATCACAAAGCTGATTGTTTTCACCCCACAAAACTATTTGGAAATAGTTGTTAATCTCCTTCCCTGGTGGAGTCTGTTTTGGTCAAACATAATCTGCCAGAGTCTGATTGAACTGCATAATCCCTGGATCAGGAAATGTATGGCCCCCACCCCTGGCCCTCCAGCCTCTATTGGATATCTCTGTTGATGGCTGGACATGTGACCAGACCCCCTCCTCCTCTGGCGTAGCTTCTCTACTGTATGAGTCTGCCCTGGGGGCTAAACAATATGCTCCTATTTTTTAATTCATCAAAACCTAAATCTGCAGTCTGACTGATGATGGCCATGTTGATCTGAGGTGCTGAGGGCTCCTTGCTGTTGATTGGCTTCCCTTTTGTCCCCTTCTTTTCTCTCTTCTCTCCTTTCCTCTTACCATACACTCTGTCCTTCTCTCTCTTCCCCTTCTCTTTGTTTCCTCCTTTTCTCTTAGCCCCCTCTCCAAGTATCACATCAGGATCTGATTCAGGGTCAGTATTTTTGTCCCATGATCTCTTGTAGAAGTGAGCAGGCAAATTGCATAACTGAGCCCAGATAGGCGTCTGGAGCTTTACTGTGGAGACACTGTGCAGCCGTTGGAGATGCAGTGACGTGGAAGTGACTGACAGCTGGGCCGGTCGAGGAATGAATGGCAGATCAATGACACATATCAACAGACAACTCTGAGCTGTGGAGGGGGGAGGAGGGGGTGTGTTTGTGTGTGCTTAAGCTAAATGTTAATTCAAATAGAAAGTTTTGTATTTTATTACACTCAAATAATTGTAATTGAAGAATTAATCTTAACGATGAAAATGATTCACTGTGTGTTTGTATAATGATTTTAATTTAAAATAATGGCAAAATTTACTGTTGTGTTTAATCAGTCACATGAATCATTATTTGTACCAGTTTTGTATCCAAGCTATACCAGCACCCACTTCCACACAACTCCATTCACAACCTCCATTCACTTTGTCCAGCTCCCCTTGGTGGTTGTTCATTGTGAATTTCCTGCAATTTGCACGCCCTCTGCTGGCAACATTACAGTAGAGCATCATCTTTGTAGACCCTCACAACCAGCCCAGGTTTCAGATCCAGTCTATTAGAAAATGTTCTATGTTTTATATGTATTGTTATATCAAATTTAATTTAAAAAGTGTGATTTTTCTTGATTCTCTTCAATTTAACAAGGCTGCAAAATCAGAGAATTAAAATAAACTCTTTATTTCATGTCAATATACCAGTGTTTGTTGATGTCTATATGTGTGTGTGTGTGTGTGTGTGTGTGAGTGTGTGTGTGTGTGTGTGTGTGTGTGTGTGTGTGTAAGGATTCACTTATTTTATTTACAGAAACATTGACAAAAAAAACCATGTGTTTTTTTAAGTGCACCTAGGAAATATCAACTGAACTAATGGCCCATGGATAATCTACATTTGATATGCCTGGCCTATATGATTTGTATGACGGATATGATGTGGTTGTAATAGAGAAACTTAGGTGTGTGGTTTAAATGCATCATTAAGCCTTACTTTATTGTGGTCAGAATTAAAGATAAAAGAAGAAGATGGCTCAGAGAAGACCAACCTTTGACCAGGTTAATAGTGATTAAAATTATTAAAGAGTGAAATATAATTCCATCAGTCACTTTTCACTACAGGTAAAAATAATGAAAAGCGATAAACAGGAAACTATCAAGACTGAAAACTTACTGTTGTAAAAGACCAATAAAATATTTCAAAGTGTAGTAGGAAATGCCTGTTCCAGTCTTTCCATTCATGTCTTTTCCATGCGTTTGTTATTGTTTTTGTTGTTGCAGGACCAATTTCTCAGTGTACACATTCGTTCAGACCACACTGGCTGGGTGAGAACAATAGACCATCTGTGATCAAGAACAATGCTAATGTCACCATAGTTTAGACATAGAGAGAAAGAGAGGCAGGGGTGAAGGGGGTGAGGGGGAGTGGGGAAAGGGGGGCAGAAGAGGGCAAAGAGAGAGGGAGGGAGGGCAGCGAGAGAGAGAGAGAGAGAGAGAGAGAGAGAAACTGTCAGTGACATAAACAACAGAGAAAATAAAAATAAAGAAATGCATCGATACATAGATAAATGCATACATAGATAAATATCAGTCAGTCAACTAGTTTAGGAACCAACTATGTTCATGCATCCTTATGTTTCCATGGTGATGTGTTGGCTGCCCTCTGCAGGAACCTTTAACCTTTCAGTAGATTAGTGTTAGCTGTTGTATGTCTCCCTCTAGTGATTATAAAGGGTGTATAACTACATACTATGGCACTGCCTTTGCTATAAGATAAGATAAGATAAGATAAGATAAACCTTTGTTCGTCCCACAGTGGGGAAATTCACATGTCACAGCAGCACAGGGGATAGCAGCAGTTAAATATTAAGAACAAATAACAGTCTAAAAAAGGAGGTATACACAAGTTCACATTACTTATTTACACTTTTGAGTATGGATATGAAATATAAAATATGAAATATAAAAATATATGACCAGTAAAAAATATATGTCCAGTAAATATACACAATAGGCCTAAACTGAGGTCAGAAATGACAGCTTAGATATGGAATATTAAATATTAAGTACTAAATACAGAATATTGCACATTGACTTGGTCAAGTATTGCACAATGAGTGGAAGTTACATAAAGAACAAGTATTGCACAAGTGTACTGAGTGTACTGAAAAGCACTATATGGTCCATGGTCTATTGGGAGCGGTGCTGGTTATACAGTCTAACAGCTGCAGAAAGGAAAGACCTGCGATATCGCTCCTTCACACACTTTGGGTAAAGCAGTCTGTCGCTGAAGGAGCTCTCCAGAGCTGTTAAAGTGTCCTGCAGGGGGTGGGAGTCATTCTCCAACATGGATGACAGCTTGGCCATCATCCTCCTCTCTCCCACCACCTCCACTGGGTCCAGGGGGCAACCCAGCGCAGAGCTGGCCTTCTTGATGATTTTGTCCAGTCTGTTCCTGTCCGCAGCCGAAATGCTGCTGCCCCAGCATGTAACTCCACAGAAAAGGGCTGATGCAACAACAGAGTCATAGAAGGTCTTCAGGAGCGCCCCTTGCACTCCAAAAGACCTCAGTCTCCTGAGCAGATAGAGTCTGCTCTGACCCTTCCTGTAAAGTGTAGCAGAGTTATGAGTCCAGTCCAGTCTGTTGTTGAGGTGAACACCCAGGTACTTATAAGATGTCACCATCTCAATGTCCATTCCCTGGATGTTCACTGGTGTTGGAGGGGAGTGAGTACCCCTGCGGAAATCCACCACCAGTTCTTTGATTTTCCCCGCGTTGATCTGGAGGCAGTTCCACTGGCACCAGTAGATGAAGTCCTGTGTGAGTTCCCTGTATCCCCTGTTGTCCCCATCTGTGATGAGGCCAACGATGGCAGAGTTGTCAGAGAACTTCTGCAGGTGACAGGTTGGTGAGTTGTGTGAAAAGTCTGCAGTGTAGAGGGTGAAAAGGAATGGAGCCAGGACCGTTCCCTGCGGGGCCCCCCGTACTGCAGACAACCGTGTCAGACACACAGTCCCGCGTCCTCACATACTGTGGACGGTTGGTGAGGTAGTCCATAATCCAGGATGTGAGGTGCAGGTCCACCCCTGCGCCCCCCAGCTTGTCCCCCAGGAGTGCTGGCTGGATGGTGTTGAACGCACTGGAGAAATCAAAGAACATGATTCTCACAGTGCTCCCAGGATTCTCCAGGTGACAGAGGGCTCTGTGTAGGAGGAAGATGACGGCGTCATCCACCCCGATGCCAGGCAGGCGAACTGATGTGGGTCCATCTGTCACAATCTCAGTCTCAGCCCCAGTCTCAACCTTCAGTCTGCCACATTCCTGCCTCAGCCTAATCAGCTCAACTCACCTCACCTGCGCTCCTGCTCACACCTGCACCTCATCTGTTGCTATCAGGCCTCCTACTTAAATCCCAGCTCCACACACAGTCAGTGTCAGACTGTCTTCACCTTCATGCAGAGAACTCCAGACCTGTCTTCCGGATTGATCACCCGTTGCCGACAAGTTTCGTTCCTGATTCTGCCTTTTAACGCCTGACCCTCGGCTTGACTGCAAGGTATCGACTAGCTTCTGTTCTTCACTAACCCGTTTGTCTGAGTCCCGGCTGTTGATCCTGCCTTCCGTCCCTGACGCCGAGTATTTGCCTGTGTGTCCTGATCTGCGGTGGCCTGCCTGGTATCTGATTTTCCTGCTCGTCCTCAACTTTGAGAATCCGTCTGAGTCCTGACCAGTGGTGGCAGCCTGGTTTCTGGCTTTCCGGTGCATGTCTATGTCACCCAGCAAAGTGTGAGTCCAGTTCTGGGTTTCCTGAAAGCCTCTGTTCGCTCTGTGCAAGAGTGTCATCAGCGTGGCTGAGTGGTCTGCTCATCAGGCTTCAGTTCAAAGGCTCGCGGGTTCGATCCCCGCTCTCACCTCAGCTGATCAACTATAAAGACTGTGTCCTCCTGTCGGCTGTTCATCTCCCTGCTCTGAACTGTTTTAGTCCAAAACCCTGTAATAAAGTGTGGTTACTGTTTGCACAGCTGCTGCTTCGCTTCACCATCGATAAACCCAAAAGGGGCAGAGATGAGCAAGGACTAGCCGCTCCAGGGTCTTCATCAGGTGAGATGTTAGAGCCACTGGCCTGTAGCTGCTGAGGTCCTTGGGGTGCGGAGTCTTGGGGACAGGTACCATGCAGGATGTCTTCCACGGCTGTGGCACCCTCCCCAGCTTCAGGCTCAGGGTGAAGATGTGCCCAACAACCCCGCACAGCTGGTCTGCGCAGGTCTTCAGGAGCCTGGAGCTGATGCCGTCCGGACCCGCTGCCTTCCTCGCCTTGATCGTCCGCAGCTGGTTTCTCACCTGGGATGTTGTGAGGGCCAGGTTGGAGCAGTGGGGCTGTGTGCTGGTGGGTGTGGGAGGGTGGGTTAAGCTGAGAGCATAATGCCAAGTGCATTATATTTAGGCATGAAAAATGTCCTCCTCACAGATGCAGTGGTCATCCTCCTTGACCGCTGCTTACATTCCTCTTCCAGGGAAGTGCAAAAGAGAGCAGGATTCATGAGGGTCAGTTGGCAGCATAGACAAGGCACAAAGCTTAGACATAGCAGACATCAAATCTTCATCTTCATTGTCTAGAACAACGCATCTAACAACAGATGGTGACAAAGGTCATGGGAAAAATTTCAAGGTGGCTGAATTAAAAAAGGGAAATGAGCAAAGCATAGACTGGGGAGGCTGTTACCCCCTGACTGGGTCTAAATTCTTTTCTCAGGTGCAGAGGCAAAACCTCAAAGGGGTAAACCAATAGTAAAGCCCATTAGAGGACGGAACACATATAAAATAGAACTGCAGCCAGCATCATGGGGCTGTTTAAAGTTAACAGAATTTAACTGGTAGCAGTGCTATGGTCCTTCAGAAGCTAATTTGGCGTTGAGCTTTTGTTGCTGTACGAATTTGGCAGCTGCTGTAAAATGAGTGGACAAGCAGTGCATTTTCCATTTGGTAACAGTGGTGATTCTGCCCTTCAGTTTGGAGACTATTTAAGATAATTATTAGATGGACATACCTGCAATCGAGTAGTGAGTTGACTAGCTAGCCTGTCTTTCGCAGCAAGGTCAGCAACCCAAGCAGCATGATCAAATGTGATTTCTGAGCCGCTCGATACAAGCAAGACAATGATGGATTCTTTCTTTCTTGCAGAACTTCTATTGAGGTTTGAACTGAACATTATGAATATTATAAATATTTATCTTCAGTTGGTACCAACTTTTTAACTCAATGTGATAAGCCTTTAGTTTTAGGTCTATACTCCAGGCAGAAATTCTTCTTCAGCTTCGGGGCACAAGTTACTGAAAAGCTTTTTTTTTCTTTTGAAATAAGTGTTCGGGACATTTTTCATCATTTTCAAGGCAGTTGTATAAAATGTGAGGAATAACTAGACAGCATTGTTTTTACAGGCACGAAAAACAATACCTGCTTCATCTGTGCAATTTATTATCTTTGTTTAACAGAATCTGTTTAAAAGAAGAATCTAAAGAACTGAATAAGCTTAGAGCTGCGGTCCGTCAATTAATTGCTTTGTCCACCGAAAGAATATTAATCGGCTACCATTTTGATAATCCATTAATTGTTTCACTCAAGCAAGCAAAAATGTCAAACATTTGTTGTGTCCATACTTTCAACTGTAAGGATTTGCTGCATTTCTTAGTCATTTATGACCACAAATGAAGAGTTTGAGTTTTTGACTGCTGACAACGGAGAATAGTTTACATTAATATATGTGTAATTTTAATATTGTAGTGTTTCAGTGCTGACAGTCAGTGTCAGTGTTTGGCAGTGTTCAGTTCTTGTAAGACTCCAGAGTAGAAACTGTTTCTAAGCCTGTTTGTCTGTGATTAATTGGACCCGAAGCATCTACCAGAGGGGAACAGATCAAACAGAAGATACCCAGGGTGGGATGGGTGTGTTGGCTGCTCTACTAACTGCATGAACCTGATACTGGTCTTGTCTGCTTGCAACATCTAAGGAGAGCAGATTAAACTTTACACTCCCCTGACACATGGTTCTCATACAACAAATACTGCATAGCTTTCTCATGCTGATTCCTCAAGGAGAAGGGAAACAGCAACATTTTGTATGTCACAACTCATTTTGTATGTCGGTCATAAAATGCAGATTTTTATTTTGTGTTGTCAAGCAATGAGTGCAAAATAGTCAACAGCTTGCATTTATGATCCTTGAATCACAGAATCACTGTTTAATACTTGTCGTCACCGGAGAAATGCAAACAGAAAAGATTTGAAAGGGGACACCTTAATTGTGTTTTTGGCTGTACCAGAACAAAATATGAAGAAGATTAAGAAGGTAATGTAGGCATTACCATGTTTCAAAGAAAATGGGAGTGTGGGAGTGGGAGGAGCAGTAGGAGACAGAAGCCTACCTACCTTACTGTTGTCTGTTCTAGAAAAACACAGACTTTAATCTCATGAAAAATAATATAATCACGGCAAAGGTTACTACACCCTGAGTTTGTACTATAGTATTTAGCAGGCAGAGAAAAATCTGTAGCATTCTTGCACGGTGTCTCAAATAAAATATTAATGATGTGTTGGGAATCAACTTAATGGGCAGTTTGGCTATCGATAAGAATTAATAATTATCAGAAATAATTATTAATTATATGAAATAATAGGATCTGATATACATCGGATCACCTCGCAGCACCACCCTCAACAGTACACTGCCTTACACAGGGCACCGTTATGTTGGGAAAATGATAGCCGCTTCGTTGTTACAGCTTCATAAAATGAAGGATTTCGGAATTCTTGGCAGAGCAGAGGTTGGTATCATTCACTCTTGTACAACATTAAAGACACAACATGTATATTCACAAGCATTTATTAACAAATAATAAAAGCAAACACACTAGTCTAACATGTAATGTATACAAGTGTGTGTGTGTGTGTGTGTGTGTGTGTGTGAGTGACTAAACAAAATGGCTGGTGAAGAAGGTGTCAGGCCTTATGGCCTAGACAAAAGGCAGGCTACGCACAAGATGGTCAACCCAAGGATGCTGCTGGGGGAGGGAAAGTGTGCTTTTGATCAAGCCTGTATGCCTGAGTGTGAAATGTGTATGATAGAGGGTGCCAGGTTAGTAAAGAGAAATTTAGCATGCAAACCTTGTCTTGGTGTGAAGCACAGCTAACATCAATTTACAGTTGCTGAACTAATCCTACTATCGTCACATCAATGAAGCTCAATGACAAATTGAATCAACACATGTTCATGAAAGTCAAACAGTCGTGTGCTTAGCTATGTTTAGCTTAGCTTGTCTAACTATCTATGTCCAATGTAGTTACCAGTCCTTGAGGGAGAAGAAGCTTGTTAGCTGAGGATCCTGCGGTTGTAGAAGATCCGAGCTGAGAAGGTTGCAGTCTTTGGTTGTCCTGGTCAGATGAAGCTGGTTGCTCTTTGGTTACAGTTAGCAGCTCTGTGCCAACTGGCTGTGTCGTTCCTTTGTTGAAGTCGGCAAGCAGGCTTGTGTTGCAGTTGCTGGTGGGAGAACCTTCCTTGTAGGTTCTTTCTTGCTTAGTTGTGACTGCCGTGAGCAGGTCACACTGAGAGCTGGCCTCTGCTCCCTTGTTGGAGCTGAGAGGACAAGCTGCTGCCTCCTTGGCAGAGTTGGAGAGAAGAGCCGGGAGCTCCTGCTTCCTTGCAGGGCTGAAGAGAAAAGAGGTCTTGCCTCTTTGGCAGACTGAAGAGAAAAAGCGGGCAGCTCCTGCCTCCTTGCAGGGCTGAGGAGAAAAAGAATCAGTTGAGGAGGGGGTTTGGAGATGGGTCTTGGCTGGAGTTAACACCTAGTTGTTAACAGGAGGACTGTGGGGGCTGGGCTCCTTTGCCCCCCACATGAGACATGAGACAGGCCCTGAGCTGGAGTGTCTTATCTCATCTGGTGTTTTATGTCACACAATGAACAAACTCATCTGTGGACTGTCACTGGTCCCAACAATGTTAGCATCTTACTTGGTGCATTGTTTTGTTTTGTTTTTGTTGTTGTTTGTTTGTTTGTTTGTTTTCTGACAGGAACATACCACAGTGACATATTAAGAGGATGGACAGCATAATTTTGGACCAAATGGTGTGCCATATTGATATCTGTCTGACCCTTATGTAGATTTGACAGTAATTTAATTAATCAGTGAAAGGGGATTTACTATGTGGCTAACTGAGGATTTTAAGGGTGACATATGGTTGGTTAGTTTGTCAGGACTGATGGATCACACAATGATGAGCATCAGATAAAACAAAGGCTTCTGTCAAATATACCAACATAATCTACTGTTAATAAAACTAATTAAACCAAACTGGTGATAATCTATCTGTTTCTTATAGTCATCAAATCAGTCACTTGCAGAGCTGAACCAACAATGACTGCATGATACTAACAAGTATTGTCTATGCAGAAGTGTTTCCAGAATGTGCAGAGATCTGGAGGTTAGACCAAGATCATCAGCTGGTTTATCTCGACTTCTCTGAGGGGATATGGTTACATACCATGTAATGACAAGCAACAACAATGAAAAACATTTTTTTTAACTATCTCGCTTTTACTCAACTCTCAAACTTAATAGGCTATGTACAACTGACCTGTTTAATAAGTTAGTGTACCTGTCACATCTGTGAGCTGTTTATAGCAGGCCTACATGATGTTTTCATCCTAATAAAAGACGAGCTGTTACACGCTTACTGGCAGTTACTTTTTGTAGGGTGACAGTACCACAGGGATGCTGCAGTCCTGTGACAAGAAAGCTAAAGACAGACACACCTGGAAACAATTCGGATTTTCTTTCAAAGTTAAAGCACTATATACTTTGCAGCATACTAAAATAATGACACACAGAGAGAGGACAGAACTGTGTTCTCTCATGTTAAACTGATTAAAAAGTATATCACATACTGGTGCATGATATTGTCTTTATCTCGTCTCTATTGTCTAATGCGAGGTCCAGTAAATGATATACGCTCGCCTTACGACCTGGTCTTATATTGAAAGGTTGGACCGGAAGTCCTTTTTATCTGCGTGTTTTATTGCTGCTGGTGTGGCTGCAGTGGGTGACAGCAGACCGGGATCTGACTGTCCCCCTCTCCTCCTGGTTAACAGAGTGAAGGCTGACGCTGGAGGACGTCCCGTTCATCCACCCATAGCTCGAGCTCTGTTGGTAACGGAGCCGGAGAATGAGCGCGCGAGTTCTGCAGTAATGATGCGTTTTTTCCTGGACTGCCTGAGGACGCCGAGAGCCAGAGACCCGAGGGATGAAGGGTAACATTAGCTTACATAAATAATGTGTCTCTTTCCAGCACGAGTCGTGGTCTTTCATACTCTTAAACAGGCCATTTTGAACTTTTCACTGACTCAAACAGAAGCTGCCCTTTAAACTGAGAACACTGAGAACATGATTCTGATTGAAGTGCAGACAGTGTTATTTAGCCTACAGCAGCTCAGGGCCTGCCTAGGTTTCTGCAGGTCCTTAGTGAGCAGACGTTCAAGGAACCTGCCGTTCAATTCAAAAAACTTTATTTGCTCATTCGTCTGATGTGTGTCAAACGTCATCCAGCCTCCCTGCAGTGGTGGTTGTAACCAAGTTCACTCACTTAACTACCTACATGTACTGCATTCATATTTTACCCCTCTCTTTGTACTTTGTAGTTTACAACCAAATAATTAAATTCAATTCAGTTTTATCTGTAAAGCACCAAATCACAACACAAGTCATCTCAATTGGCACTTTATGATATTATTCATAGAGACCCAACAACTTCCAGCATGAACAAGCACTTGACAACATCAGTGAGGAAAAACTTCCTTTTAAGAGGCAGAAACCTCAGAACAGAACCAGGCTCTTGATGGGCGGCCATCTGGATTGAGTTCAGAGAGAGAGAGAGAGATGGGGCAAGGGGAGGGAGGGAGAGAGAACATGCAGTACAACAATCCACAAATGTAACAATAATAATAATAATAATAATAATAATAATAGCAGTGATTAAACAATCAGTTATAGTAGTTACTTTACATAATTTATATATTTGATATAATACATACAAATTATGCATAAATTAAACTATCCAACAGTATGTACAATATTTAAAATAACTTACCAGATACAACATGAAAATGTTCAAGTACATTCGTGCATCTGCAATAATAAATGGATAATATAGGCAAAAATTAAATGTAAATATAAAATTCAGATTTTTTTAAACAAAAATAAATAACACAAACGCACATTCTTTGTGTTCAAACACACAATTTGCCAATTTCCCGGAGGGAACCTCCCAAAGGGATTAATAAAGTACTCTGTCTGTCTGTCTGATACAGAACACTAAGGTCTGATGGTTTTGTTTGTTTGTATTTCTTACTGTGATCAAAGTGCATATTAAGCAGAGCCTTTTACAGTGTAAAACATCTGTGCTCTCTGGTGGACGTTGCCTGTAATGGAGACACAGTTTCTAAATGACCTCACACCCTGTTTCACATTTCTGTTCCGTGATTTATTTTGTGCGGTTAGGCAACACAGAAGCCACAGACTCTGAACAACACACATTAGCTGCCCTGCTAAAGTCTCCTTCTAACTTACAAGCATGAACACATGCACCTGCACCTTAGCTCGTTGAATGAGCCACCAGACAAACAGTCACTTGAGCCAGATAGCGAATTAGTGAGTTAGCTGCAGCACATTAAACAGCATGTGAACATGTCTGCAATGCAACAAACATTCGACACTATTTTTTTCTAATAACTAAAAAGCTACTTAAATAAAGATATAGAAGACAAACGAGATAGAAGTGTAGAGTAATAAATAAAGGCATGACAATATAACGAAAATCAAATTCAGATAATATACTGTACCAGTGATAGCAGCAATGGCAAAGCACCAAAAAACAAATAATTATTGGTGCTAATCCTCTGTGTTAGATTTTTTTTGGCTTGTTCTCCAGACTGTAGTCAGGGAGCATACAAGATGTTCGTTTTCCTCCAGGGCCAAAGTCGATTCTCACCCCCCCCACCCCCTTTCACCAGCAGTTTGGGAAAAACACACTGAAACTTCACTTTGGTCAAACTGTAACCTGCAATGTACGATTACCACTAAAACAAAAATGTACTCAACAGAACTTACCTCTGCTCCACTACCACTCTTTCTTGTGTGCTCAACTGCACTCTCTACACACACATTACGTGCTACCCTATTCTTTAAAGGAGCTTAGAACACTATCCCCACTTCGGATGGCAATTATCACATAATTCCCCTCCAGCACAGTAATGCATATAAAACAGTTATACAGTCCCTATTTGCATTCAGTCCTTTTGAGAGGATTTATTCTAACCAGTAGATTTCAAGTCCATTGCAAGTGGGATGCTAGCAAAAGTGCAGCTTGCCAGTACAAACAACATGTAGCAGTCCATTTACGTAGTGTGTACATACTATGCGAATTTCCCCACTGTGGGATGAGGTGTATATCTCGTAAAGGTATATCTTATCTTGTAGTGGAGAAAAACAAATTCAGCCATTGGTAACACCCAGACTGGTGCAGTCTAAGTCAGGTTTAACTGTGCAACCATAGCTATGTGCAGTAAGGGAGATAACGGGAGATGGGTGTGCTCTGCATGAAACTCCCTAGTTGGACAGACGTAAAGGGATTTGCATGAGGTGTTGCAATCGTAGCAGCTGCCTTAATGACTGACTGGAAATGGAAATGAAACATGGATCTTTGCTTTGTGTGTTGGCTGCACCATCTTGAAATCAATAGCTGTCCACATTAGTACCAACAAAGGGGTTTGTGCTTGATAACCTGGGCTGAGTGAACTAAGGTGGTGTTTCAGTCACTCCTCGCCTAATCTTAACAAGCTTTTCTTCACAGAGGGGGGTTTAAATATCCATATCTTTCCTTACTTTCACTCACGTAATTCATTTTTATTTTCGCTTGATTTTCATCTACTGAAGTCAGAATTATGAATAGGCTGGAGTGGAGTCACTTAAATCAATGTGGTTTGATAAGCTGGAAAGAAATCATTTTGGAATGGTAGAAACTAGACCATACATACACACACACACACACACTGTAATCAGTGTCAGCAAAAAAATTCCCAATCTGCACATGCTTAAAAAATATTGCCTTACAATTTGGCTTGAAATTCAGTCGTGTCACTGACAGCAGCAGCGGACCTAGCTGCTGACTGAGCTGAAGTACAGACCTGCAATGCATGAAAATATAATGTCTGTTTTAAAGAACACTGAAACATCAATGTAGGACTGAATAAATGCATGCTCCAAGAAGTCCTTGTTTCCGGTCAGTAACTGGGTTAACATCAGCACTCTTGTGCAGGCTTTGTTACAGGAAGTGGACAGCAACTCAAATCATGGTGACACAGGAAGAAGTGCAAGTATTCATGACTAATCTGATAAGCCCAATTTAAGAGCTGTGTTTAAATCCCCAATGATGTGTGATATAGTTCATTATAATTTGTGTGCACACATTTTAGAGCTGGAAACTGCATATAAATTATATGATATTAATAATATAATAATAATGTCTGTGGATTTTGGACTATTGGTTGGACAAAACAAGAAATCTAAATACATCACCCTTTTCACTATTTTCTTAGATTCTTCAGAAATTTATCAATAATGTAAATCTATGACAAGTCAGAAGTAGTAGTTTTATATGTTACATTTTTTGCTCTGTTATAGTGTTAAGTGGTCTTAAATTTAATTACAGATACCAATGTCATATAAGTTCTTAAGGTTTGTATATTAAGCTCTGGAGATATCAGCAGATGTCTGATTCTGGAAATTGTGTTAATGTACAAATAATAATAATAACTTTATTTGTATAGCACTTTTCAAAACAGAGTTACCACTTGCTTTACATTGATCAGAAGCAAACAAGGAGGAGGGACAACACACATTAATATTGAAATCTCCAAGAATAAGAACTCTGTCATAATGTACCACAACGATTTCTAATTTTTTCTAAATAAAACCAGAGCTGACTAGACCCCGACTATTTATACATACTTAGATTTAGATTTAGAGTAGCACCACTCTAAAGCTGCTGCACTTTTGGTGTATTGCTTGTACTTCTGATTCTGAGCTGAGTATAGGGGGATGGTAGATGAAAACACATAAAATGGCTACTTTATTTTTTGAAATAAAACTGAGACTCTCAAAGGCAGAGAAGCAGCCAAGTGAGGGGAACATCTAAAAACATTTCTGTGAATTACAGCAAGGCCACCTATGTATATATACGCATATATCTTTGGGGGGTTTTTTTGTTTTGTTTTTTTTAATAAGTATAAATCAAACTGGCATTTTGTTGTTCTGATAAAATATCTCAATATCTTCCGAAGTCTTGTTAAATTTTTTGTGCAGTCCCAAGAGAATATTATACTGCTGTCAGTTTATTCATTTTAAGAATGGCTTCTATCTGGTTTTGCAAATGAACACTTTTAATATCATTAAATGAACAAACGTTTAACAGTAGAATGTTACTCCTGAGACTAACATGAAGGGAACAGCAAGAAAGAAGGCGTTTCATTCTACAGAAATACTCAGAACACTCATAGCCGTTCAGTGGTGTTACAGAGTGAACCCTCTTCCCTCATTGAAGATCTTTGATTGAGTAGATAACATACATACACATGTGCTTTACCCAGACAGACAAATAATTGTCCTGTTATTAAGTTACTCACTGAATTAATAGATGAATGAATAAATGAATAGATATTTGACTTTTTAACTGGCAAAAGTGACAGCGTCAGTGTTTGGTGAAGCTTAAAATCCTGTTTTGTACACTGCTCTTGGCTTATTAGAGTGAGTTATCATCAGAGTTGAGTGAATCTGTGTGTTTTGCCAGTTTGGATCACATGCACTGTTGCACACAAATACGCTTACATTCACACCATAGTTTTCACTGGCATGAAAGTGAAATGTGGGATGAGGCGGCCAAAACACAGAAGCATTGAGTCAGGTCCATTAAAAGCCCAGATTGCTACAAATCACTGATATAATTGTCGGTTGTTTATTTCAGCCCTATGTAACTGTTTTGGCCTCTTTTAGCGCATTGTTTCCATTTTACTAGTTTTACAAACTATTCCCATCACCTTGTCTTGCTGCAGCAGCAGGCAGCTATTTGACATCAAAAGACTGATAAGAGAAATGTACACAACCTGTCCAGCACCAAAAAAACAGACTGAGAACATTATGGAGCATTGATGTTTCAAGAGTTCTTTGAAACCAAACCAGAAAAAGTCCATAAATATTGGACTTACATTTATTACGTGGACAGGAGTATCATTCATAATGAGTCCTTAATGTTGTAATTTATAATATAACCCCCATTCTAAAAAATTCAAAATGCTGCGCAAAACCTACATGAAACAGAATGTGATCATTTGCTCATCTTTTTTGACATATACTCAATTGAACACAGGGCAAAGACAATATATTTAATGTTTTTTGATTTTTGTAAATATCCACTTATTCTGAATTCCATGTCAACAACATATTTCCAACAAATTGGGAGAGGGGCAAAAAAAAAAAAAAAAAACAGGCTGAAAAAACACCTGTTTGGATCATTGCACAGGTAAACAGGTTCATTGGTAACAGGTGATAGGATCATGATTGGGTATGAAAGGTTCATCCTAGAAAGGCTCAGTCGTTCACAAGCAAGGATGGAGAGAGGTTCAATGCTTTGTCAAACACACGATTGTATAAAGGGTATTACCACATGGGCTCAGGAACACTTTGTCATAAACACTGTTTGTTTGCAAATGACTTCCCAGCTGTACAACTGGTATCTGCATACACTGACATGTTGACAAGTATGTCATTGTTCAGGGTCTGTGTGCAGTATATGCGCAGTCAAAATGGAAAGTATAATTTGTACTTATATATAATTAATATATTCACCATAACATCTTTAAAATATGATAATATATCAGATGTTTTGTTGTTCTACTGCCTCCAAGTGGCCAAAAATAAAACATGTACCTTCATTTTATTTATTACTTAGTCTGCTGTAAAGCACAACTGAGTATCTGAAAAAGCACTCAAAATAAAGATATTATCATATTTTGATAATAATAATAATGCAATTCAGACATGATTTAATTAGGTTAGATTAAAGTATACTCTGATAATAGTAACTGTATTGAAATCATAAAAATAAAAATAAAAATCCTTACTAGTGTTGATTGAAGCAGGAAAGAAGATTAAGCTATACATTTCATCTGATCATATATGTAAAATGTATTTGTGGTTTTGATTGGTTGATTAATGTTTGCCTGTGCAGACTGCTGCCTCTGTGCTCCCTGGGATTTTTATGAATGGCTCACTCGATGCTTTCTGTGTGTGTATGTGTGTGTGTGTGTGTGTGTGTGTCTATGTGTGTGTGTGTCTATTTGGACTGATGCATACTGCAGTGGCCAATGATGGTGATGGTGATGGAGGGGGAGGAGGAAATAGAGGAGTAGGTGAGAGATGTGTGAGGACTAGAGAGGCAGCGTGACGGTAGGAGGGAAAAAGGAAAGAGGAAGGAGGAGGAATTTGGGAGGAGACTAGAGGAGAGGAAATAATTGACTCATAGATGGATAAGACTACTCTACTGCTTTCATTCTGACTCATCCCCCTCTCTCTCTCCATTTTCACATTGGTGCATTCTGCCTCTATGCATCGATCACCAAGGACACACACACACACACACACGCAGACACTCTCACAGGCAGCTCCGCCTCCTCTGCAGTGTAGCGACAGCTAGTGAGGGCAGCAATGGAGGAGCCAGCAGTGCAGCAGGAAAAAATAGAGGGATCATGGGAAGGAGGGAATGATGGAGGGAAGGCAGACTGGAAGAATGAATGCTCCCTCTCCTCCCTCCTTAAACACTCTTGTCTTCTTTGCTGGTCATCTCCCAGGGACACTGACGTCGTGGAAACGGATGAGAGGGTCCTCAGCAAGACTGCCGAGATCAGAGTAAGAAGACCACAGCATCTAGCGCTGGTGTGTGTGTGTGTTTGTGTGTGTATGTTGGGTTTTTATACATCTGTGGGTGTGTTTTGTGTTGGAATCACATTTTTGAGTTCGTTAATACACATTATTTGGACAGGACATAAATCATATGTGTTTGTGTTTATGTGTAGTGTTTCCAGTTTGGGACTCACTGCATTTCCCATGATGCTCTCATGTGATGCCATGATGCTGTCTGAGGACTAGTCTCAGACTGGTTGAAGCCGTAGATACACGTGGTTAGTGCTAGTCTGGGCTAATTTTGAAGCACTGTCTTTTGGCCAGGTCCTGTGCCAAAACCAATCACTGCATGACTCTGGTATTAAAGACAAAGTCTAATTGAGGTTATTGTGAGTCTGATGCTATAGGGAATAGGTTTGCAACTGATATTTTCATTATAGATCAATTTACCATTTATTTTTGCCATTGAATAGAAGACTAAGAAAATCAAATCACATTTTTGGAACCAGAACTGGTTGATTTTGGGCAAATTTGCTTAAAAACATCAATGATTGATGCTAATAATTGTTGCTGACTAATTTTCTTTTGGTCAGCTAATTGACTAACTGTTTCTATGTTTATTTTGCTTACAAGCAAATTTACCCTGATGGACATACTGTACATGATACAATACTGATATCAGTAGATAAAGGTTTATGTATTCCTATTTGACTTAGTTAATTGTGTGGGAAGAAGGGATGCACATTTTGGCATAGGGTTGATCAAATTGCCAGAAACCGGCATAACCACACACAGACAGTATTCCAGCATACAGGGCACTGGTTTGTTGAAATTATAATGAAGTTTACATTTGAGTGGGCGCAGTGCTCAGCTCAGTTTTACCTGGGGCCCTCATGCAGCTTGCTCTAGTCCTGGGTCAGTGTATATTATGGTGTCCAAGAGAGCTCAATGCACTGCAACTAAAGAAAACACAAGCAAATGAAGAAAACCTCTTCATCAATTTGACAACACATGCAGCATTTAGGAAGTGTGCTCCAAACACAACCAAATACACAAATGCACTGCAAACACACACAACATGTTACAGAATGGCACTGCAAATGCAAAAAATGACAACAGAAGTGTATGGAAGTGAGGACACTGGTGCTGAACACGTCTCAGACATGTGAATCATCCGTTTATGTTTATGTTGTGGACTAACTTCATTCTACTGCGCATGTGCTTCCTGCACCATGTAGGACCTTACAAAGCTAAAAGAAGGATTCCCCACTTCCTCATTATTAAGCAGGCTAAAAGTAGTAGAGCAACATTTTTAATGTCAATGGTAAGGTTGTCTCAGAATTCTGCGTTGTAGCTCTACGAGGTCCTGCGACGTGTCTGCAGCAGTGTGTAGTGTAGAGTATCATGGTGGTTATCAACTTTGTTAAGGTTTTCTTCATGAAGCTCAACATTATTATAAAATGAGTGGAATTTAGGTCTGACACCATTGCATAATGAAGGATATGGGGAAATCACCTTAGTTTTTGGTCAAATAAACAATTTTTGTTTTGTTTCTAACATTTTGTTGATTGAATATGATCTGTGATGAATACCAATAGAACAATGAATATTCTAATTGCTGTTCTGTTAGCTGCAATAGCAACAGTGTAAAAGAGCTTAGAAGCAAATCAGGACCAAATATAAAAACATAGTCTAAAGCAGTCTATAGTTGCTATGCCCTCATCATTGGTTGGTGTGTTGGGTGAGATTTAAAGTGTTGATATTACCTGAAGCAAATCAGAAAAAAAAACAAAAAATCTGCATCACCAAATGTGCTGCTGCTGTAATTACAAAGCTTATTTTGGTGACCTTACTAACGTATGGCTCAGCAATTTTGCATTTATAACCTGTTCCCTCAGCTGAGAATCTATATCACTCATCATCTGAAACTGACATTCTGGCTCAACATACCCATTCATCTTGCTTCATAGTACACTCTAGTCTCCTCTGATCTCCTCATGAGACATAAACTGTAGCAACACCAAGTGTGTCTAAGGTGTGTTCAGCACTAGTGTCTTCTGGAAAAACTTCCATTGTCATTTCCTGTGTTTTCAATGGTTTTTCTGTAATGTGTGTATTTGCAGCACGTTTGTGTATTTGCTTGTGTTGCATGTATGTACAGCACTTTTCTGTAATGTGTATTTTTTGCATGTTCGTTTATTTATGGCAAGCAATTAAAAAATACAGAATTTTTCAACACATTGACAGCGGGTTAAAATGTGCAGATAACACATAAACAATGTGCAAACAACGAGCACCAAGGTTAAACTATTTTTGTAAGGCTAGGTGGTTGCCTACCACTACTTGACATGCTAAGGATCCTCTTATTTTTAAACATTAGCAATTGTGTTTTATAGAAGTTACAGCAGTGGTAGACTGCTCACTCATGCCATTTTAAGATACAGATCATTGTAGTGAATACTATATATATATTAACATTTTGATTTAAATTGGGGCTATGACCAGCAGGGGGCATACTAGACTTTCCTCTAAATCCTTATGAAATATTATTGTTATTTTACTATATAATGCTCATTCTTTTATTCATTCTTAATAGTCATTCATGTAGAATATTCAACTGTTTGTGACTGGAATCAATCTTATCTTCAGTCCAAGCCTTTTCATAGCCTCAGTAAGCCATTTCAAGTCTGTCATATTGCTAAACTAGCACATGAATCATAAAATCATAAAATTAATTCTACCTGTTATAAAGTTTATAATAGATTACTCAGTTATCCAAGTTATTAAGGCATAATTGGAAGTATCTCTGTGCCTTATTTTCTGCATGACTTTTTCCAGGTTTTGCAGACATAAGCAACCTGTGTGGTTCTAAAAAGATGCAAAAATAATCTATTTCTTTTTTTTATCTTTGTGTTTACTTAAATGTTATAAAAGTGATTGTAGTAGTAATTGAAGTAATGTAGTAGTAATTGAAGTATGTAGTAGTAATTGAAGTAATTCGTTAAACACTTTCTTTTAGGTAAATGGCTTTAATAAGATTTTTCAGGGTGTAGAGTACATCTGCTGTCAGAAAGGTTAAATCAAATTTTATATTTGACCATATTACAAGCTCTCATTCTAATCCAGAAAGTCTTTGGAAGGCTTCGATCTTATGCCCCCTGCTGGCCATAGCCTTAAATGAAGTTAAAATGCTAAAACAAGTTCATGTTGTTTTCCAAAGACACATACTGTATTCATTACATTGAATGTCTGTATGCTAAACTAGCACTTAGTGAGTAGCCTACCACTGCTCTAACTTTAACACAATTGTTAATGTTTTAATTGACATTAAGCTAAATTTTGATAAATATTGTCAATGCTAACATTAATGTGTTTGTTTACCAAAAAGAGCAGCAGTTAAGCAAAAGGGCAAATATTTTAGGAAGAAAAGGACAAAGAAATGAGAGAATCATTAGTATATTAAATACAGTGGCTTGCAAAAGTATTCATCCCCCTTGAACTTTTCCACATTTTGTCACGTTACGACCGCAATCATAAATGTATTTTATTGGAATTTTATGTGAAAGACCAACACAAAGTGACACGCAATTATGAAGTGCAAAGAAAATTATACATGATTTAATTTTTATTTAAAAAGTAAAAAACTGAAAAGTGCAGTGTGCAAAAGTATTCAGCCCCCTTTTCTCTGAGTGCAACCAATTGCCTTCAGAAGTTGCCTGATGATTGCTGAATGATCGAATGTTGACCTAATGGCTAAATAGAGTCCACCTGTGTGTATTCTAGTCTGAGTACAAATACAGCTGTTCTGTGACGGCCGGAGAGGTTCTTTAAGAGTTCGTTAAGAGACTATTGGGGAACAAACAGCATCATGAAGTCCAAGGAACACACCAGACAGGTCAGAGATAAGGTTGTGGAGAAGTTTAAAGCAGGGTTAGGCTGTAAAAAGATTTTCCAAGCTTTGAACATCTCACGGAGCACTGTTCAGTCCATCATCCGGAAATGGAAAGAGTATGGCACAACTGCAAACCTACCAAGACACAGCTGTCCACCTAAACTTACAGGCCAAACAAGGAGAGCACTGGTCAGAGATGCAGCCAAGAGGCCCATGGTGACTCTGGACCAACAGCAGGGATCCACAGCTCAGCTGGGGGAATCTGTCCACAAGACAACTATTGGGCATGCTCTGCACAAATCTGGCCTTTATGGAAGAGTGGCAGGTAGAAAGCCATTGTTAAAAGAAAACCATAAGAAGTTCACCAGAAGCCATGTGGGACACAGCAAACATGTGGAAGAAGGTGCTCTGCTCAGATGAGACCAAAATTGAACTTTTTGGCCTGAATGCAAAACGCTATGTGTGGCAGAAAACTAACACTGCACATCACTCTGAACACACCATCCCCACTGTCAAACATGGTGGTGGCAGCATCGTGCTCTGGGGGTGCTTCTCTTCAGCAGGGACAGAGAACATGGTCAGAGTTGATGGGAATATGGATGGAGCTAAATACAGGGCAATCTTGGAAGGAAACCTGTTGGAGTCTGCCAAAGACTTGAGACTGGGGCGGAGGTTCACCTTCCAGCAGGACAGCGACCCTGAACATAAAGCCAGGGCTACAGTGGAATGATTTAATACAAAACATATTCATGTGTTAGAATGGCCCAGTCAAAGTCCAGACCTAAATCCAATTAAGAATCTGTGGCAAGATCTGAAAACTGCTGTTCGCAACCGCTCTCCATCCAATCTGACTAAGCTTGAGCTGTTTTGCAAAGAAGAATGGGCAAAAATTTCAGTCTCTAGATGAGCAAAGGTGGTAGCGACATACCCCAAAAGACTTGCAGCTGTAATTGCAGCAAAAGGCAGTTCCACCAGTATTGACTCAGGGGGGTGAATACTTTTGCGAACTGCACTTTTTAGTTTTTTATTTAAAAAAAAAAATCATGTATAATTTTCTTTGCACTTCACAATTGTGTGTCACTTTGTGTTGGTCTTTCACATAAAATTCCAATAAAATATATTTATGTTTGTGGTCGTAACGTGACAAAATGTGGAAAAGTTCAAGGGGGATGAATACTTTTGCAAGCCACTATAGTGTTAGGCAACCCCCCTGGGCTCACAGAAATGGTTTCACCCTAGTGCTCAGCACCCAATGGGAAATTATGACATTCACCCATTCAACCTGAACCAAAGTGGCCACATGGCTCAGAATTAAATGAAATTGATGTCTGAGATCACACATTGTTTCAAAAAGCACTAACATGTTGTTAACATGTTGTCAGCGTGTTGAATTAAAAAAACAAAAAAAAACAACATATTTTTGAATTGCTTGGCTTACAATATATATTTTGGCTATGTTAACTCACCCATAGAAAACAGGGGACATCCCCCAGCTATGCTACTTATCTCTGTTCATTTTTGTTACATTAAGCACATCGAACTACTGATTACCTCTATATGATCATTTCATTGTTTTAAAAGAACATCAGTCCACATCTCTCACCTGCACCTGCGTGTGTTTGTACCTCTACATGCATGTTTTGTCCTTCCACAGAGGAGTTTGAATCATTCTTATATCCTAAACTGGGTGGGTGTTTATGTGTGCAATTATGTGATTGTAGGAGCTGGAGAATGCAGTTGCAGTGGAGAACTTGGAGCTTCAGGAGCAGCAGTCGGACCGAAAGGAGCTTGAGGAGACTCTGGTCAAATTAGAGAAACACAAAGAGAAGCTGGTAGAGCAAATAAAGACAATTAGACAGCTCTGCTATGAAGAGAGTCAGCAGGTGAGGATGAACTGCTACTGTGTCAGTCGTTCTGTCTCACTGTAAACTGCACTGATTATTTCTTACATTCATTAAATACAGCATGTATTTACAAATAAATAACCAGTTTAAACTGATGTGCAGGTAAGTTTAAAACAGTGCCTTTGTTACACTCTGTGATGCTACACATGTCCATGCTGACATTGTTGAAGTAGCTGAGATTGGACACTACCTCAGATATTTCTAAGTGGCCAATTGGCCTTCCAAATATACAGGTACATACAGGAAATAGACAGGATTTTTAAGGTAGATGTCGATTTCAGTATCTCAGTGATTAAACTAACCAAACAAAAGCTTACATTTAGTTATTGGGTCTGACCACAATTTGTACTGTTCAGGACATTATGTGGTTGTTTCTGTAAAGCAGATTTGAATAGAATAGAATAGATAACTCTGTTTTCCACTCCAAAAATTGTCTTTGACTTCAAAGCAAAAACCAAAAAATGGTGTATAAAAATGAAAGAACATAAGGGACATAAGGAAGGGAATTCATACACTCAGACATACATACATTTGAGAACATCCTCTGCTATGATACATGAGATTAGAATACATGAGATAAAAAAATAATAAATAAGTGGGTCTTTAGTAATAATAATACTAATACTAAAGTAATAACACTTTAGTAATAATAAACAGTTGGGGATCCTTTTTGACATATACTCAATTTAAATTAGTACAACTGCCAATTTCTAATATTTTACCTTATCAGCTGCTTATTCTGAATCTGACGGGAGCAACACATTTCAAACAAGTTGGGACAGGAGACTGTGAAAGTTGTGGACTGATCCAAAAACACCTGTTTGGATCAGGTTCATTGGTAACAGGTGATAGTATCATGATTGGGTATGAAAGGGGTATTCTTGAAAGGCTTAGAAGCAAGGATGGGGATGGGTTAAGGTTCACCACTTTGTGAAACTAATACTTGTATAAAGGATATTACTACATGGGCTCAGGAACACTTAAATAAATCTGTTGTCGGTAACACAGTATGTTTGCATATGATTGTGTTCTCTCTTTATTTACATTGTTCAAAACATTCCAACTTTTTTGGAATTGGCATTGTACATTAGGTATTGGACTAGATAAAGTTTTTATAGTTACAACACCTTTTCACCAATGATTATTTAATTTTCATCTACTCATATATCCAATTAGCCTAATAATCCTTCTAATATTACCAGTTGTACAAGCTGATATTATAACATGGTGATCAGACATTACCTGAGGGAATTAGTCATTTTGAAAAGACAAGATGTGCTTCCAATGCATTGACTGCAATTGTACTAACACCTGGCCTTTCTTTCTGATCATCACACCACACTGCTGTGAAACTACAGGCTTTTGTCTCTCCTGCTGTATCCTGCTATCTTTCTCTCTTGCTCACTCCCCCGGTCCCAGATATGAAACATCACCTATATTTCATATTGTATTAATGTATAACAAAACAACAATCAGCAAGCCAGAACAGAAACAGAAAATCCACCTGGAAATCATCCTTAATTAATCATTTCAATCCATGTTGTTGATATTATTTCAAACAACAGTATAAAATTGGATTTCCCTGGACAGTCCTGTTCGCTGTCATGTTCATTTTTGCAGTACAGTGTGTGTGACAGAAAGCCGTTTCCTGGTAGTTGTTACAGTGTAATAATTAATGACATTAGCCTACAGCTCCTTGGTTGGTAAGTGTAAATAGCTGCAGCAGATCTGTGAGTGTAAGTGTCATTATATGACACGGAGAAACATGATTAACATTCCATATATAAAATTCCTGTAGTCCTAAAAAGAGGTTAGATTAGTCAGATGAGTCTAATCTCAACGGGACTTCACATCTTTGGAACTGATAGGCCATTGTGTTATTATTAGTGTGTTCTTTCTTGTTTTGGTTTTGTTTGTTCAAAGCTATTTATAATTAGTTTTACCCTAATAAATACTAACACTGGACTGACTGTCCTTTCCTGCCAGATCCTGTCTCTGCAGGCAGACGAGGTTCAGAAGGAGAGCCAGGTGGAGGAATATGAGCGAGAACTTGCCAGAGCCAGGTGGAGACTGAGGAAGCTCAGAGAGGAGGTGAAGCAGGCCAAGAGGAAGGTGGAGGAGGCTGGAGAGAGGAACACTCCTTTGCAGGACTCCATCAGACAGTCCTATGAAGAGATCCTTCAGGTACAAGATGATGTGCATGTTTACATATGTGTGTTTAGCAGGCCTGAATAAAATCGTCTCTGTCAGTTCATCATAACACAAAAATGATATATTATACAATATATATACTTTTGAATAATGTGTATTTTCAAAACAAATCAGAATGAGCCTGTGCTATCTCCTTATAATAATGAGTTCAATTTCTAACAAACATTCATTGAATCTGAAATCAGAATCAGAAATCAGAAAAAAAAAAGAATCAGAAAATATATTCATCATATTTTTTGTTAATCATCACCTTCACACCTAGAGGTGTGTTTACAAAAGGAAAAAGTGTTTTGTCAGACAAGCCATGTTTGTTTATACCTATTGGTCAGGGCTGTACAGAGGGACTGATACACCACATTACTATTATGGGATACATAAGGCTGTTAGAAACTGAGAGAAGGCTGATCTCTGCTTCACAGACTTTCAGGCTGTGAGTTTTTCAGGGGAAGAGTTCAGAATTAGCTGAAGAGGATCAAAATTATGTAGAAATTAGGATAATTCTTATCCAATAACTGTGGAACATTAAAGAGCTTAAATACGCTATTCATTCTGTCCCTGCTGGGAGCAGTTTATTTTAATGGTTTGTGTTTATAAATCATTCTAACATTTAAATGATGGAAGAGGTTCTGGCTATGTTTAATCTTGTGTAAAGTCTTTCATATGTAACCAAAGCATTTACATCTAAAACACAGTTGCAGTTATTAAATGCTGTAAAATGTCCTGTTGCTATAGGCCTGGTGTCCTTCTACCAAGTTTATTTAAATTTAACTTATAGGTTAAATTAATAAGTCAGTTAATTTGAAAATATAGAATTTCAAGGAAAGATGAATCATAAACATCTTAATGTTTATTTAGTTATCTGATAAATATTATTAATGTTTGTTTGTTAATGGGCCCCTGACTTCTTGTCATTTTCAAAAATGGCCCCCAGGCAAAGCAAGTTGAGTATCCCTGGTCTTAGTCGATCACTGTGTCCTCATGACTCCTCTTCTCTTCCCTTAGGAGGAGCACACTCTGTGCTCTCTGTCAGGAGGTGCAGTCACACCAGAAAGCCAGCTGGAGGAGTCGACATCTCCTGCAGACACCACTGAAGATGATCCGCTTCCCATGAGGCCATGGGGGAGGAGCCAATCACTGCCTGCGTATGCTGACGTGATAATGGTAAATCACGGTGAACATGCTCAGTACTTCTTAAAGCTCATTGGAGCTTGAAAAGACATAACTCTATACACAGTCTTGTGGGTTACTAGCAGTTACCTCTTTGGAGAAAATGACATTTTATCACGTGACATCAACAATCTCGGTTTAGGCTGGCAGATTACAAATTTCCACCAAAAAGGCTGAGCCACAGAACAGTTTTAAAGGCATTGACATTTACTACAAAATGTGGGTCTCCTGAAGGATATGTCCACAATGCATTATGGGAAGTGTAGGATTCAATGTTTTGGATCTTGACCTACACTAAGGAGGAGGGACTAAAAGTTAGGATATTGGACCCTGCTGATTTATTCCATTTTTTTTAATATGCATAGTACAAGTCCCCAAACATTATGCAAGTGTAATTCTAAGTGATGCTTTTGCATAATTTGCCTGTCTCAGGCAAATTTCACAGATGTGAGACAAAAACCCTCAAGTCAGCAAAAAATAGGATGTCTGTATATATATATATGTCTGTAATGGAATGCATCACATCTGCACCTGTATGTTGTTGAATATTGTGATAATTTGAACTGGTCTTTCTCCAACTGGAATAATCTTGTAATCACTGATCTCGTTGCATTTTCTTTTCTCTGTATAAGCATTGTCAAAAAGTATCATGGTACAACTCTGTCTTTGTCTCTCTGTCTGTGTGGGTGTCTATCAGAGGGCCAGTGGCTCGTCTTTCTGCAATAATCTAGCAGATACCAGAGAAGAAGTAGACGACAGCGGGAGCAGCTCACCAAAAGTAGCTTCTTCACCACAGAACACTTCACATCATGCACAACACAATTAGCTAAGTGACACTTAAATAGTGTCGAGGCAATAATGAACTATGTCTGACAAATTACCAATATTCAAATAATGTGTTGTCATTTTTCACAGATGGACACATCTGACATAGAGGATGACCCAGAGGAGGGGGAGATCAACAATGAAATGGAAAAAGAAAGAGAGAAGGAAGAGTCCACCATTAACGCAAACCCTCTAGGCCAACTGGACTTCTACCAAGCTGACCCCTTCGCCCACTGTCAAAGTGACCGTATGTATCAGACGGGGGGGCCTTTGATTTGTTTGATCACTTATTCTTCTATTCATCACAGCGTAGGTAGTACTGGTAAAATGGTTTGTTTTGAGGTGTGGTGGATTTCATTAGCACTAAGCCCTCTAGCTGTACCAGCTACTACCTGGACATATATATGAGAAATGCATTTGTTTGTCTGTCAAAAAGGAAAATGATACAGGCTGAGACACACATTAGGACTGCTGAGCCAATTCTGAATATGACCTGGTAATGATGACTGTTGGACCGGGTCAGTTCCACTGTCAAAGATTTTGAATATCTGTGCAATTTGGTGGAAAAAATCTGTATGTGTGGTTTGTCTATTGTCCAGTGTAGGATTCAGCTAGTCAGGTTTTTCCTTTTTTTTATCTGAAACCTGAATGAGCTCCACCAAGTGTTTGCCATGGAACTATTGTAAGTGTTTCCAATGGAACTATTTGTATATCTATTACATTTTCAACTGTATTGGGTTTTTTTTGAAAATAATGACGTTCAGAAGAGTCCAGAATGATGTGTATGGCTGGCGTATGTGTAATGTGACTTGATAGCGAACCAGCCTATACCAAATTTATGCTGTAACTTCTGCTGAAAAACTTTTTTTTAACTACAGGTCTCATTGGCTGTATGTATAATTATTTTCAATTTTCTTTGTCATTTGATTTGTAGATGACCTCTTCAATGAAGACCTTTTCCCTAAAACTGACTCATCTGGTGAGTACTGTCTATCTGTCTACAATTCTACAATGTCATTCCTCAATTCTACAATTTCATTCTTCAATTCTACAATTTCATGTAGCAGATGCTTTTCTCCAAAGCAGTGTACATCTGAGAGTAGATTCAACACAAGCAAGGAGTCAGGAGTCTAGTCAGGAGAAAACAACCTGGATAAGTGCCAAAAAACAGAGTTCAAGTGAGATAGGTACCAGAGGCAATGTGGGAGGGGATATGATTTTTTGTTTTGTTTTGTTTGTTTGTTTGTTTCTGTCTCTCAAGTGCAAAGGTTCTCAGTACAGAGCAGGGCCTTTAGTCTTTTCTTAAAGACTGAGAGCAACTCTACAGATCGAAAAGAGTTTGTAATTTGTTCCACCACCGGGGAAACACAGAGGAGAAGAGTCTGGCTATTGACCTCGGGCCCTTTTGAGGTGATTGTATCAGGTGCCTTTCATTGGTCGAGTGAGCGGGATGGAGTGTAGACCTGAATCAGGGTGTTCAGGTAGGAGGGAGCTGTTTTTGCTGTAGTTTTGTAGGCGAGTGTCAGCCTTTTGAATTTAATGTGGGCAGCAACTGGAAGCCAGTGGAGCGATCTGAGCAGCGGTGTGACATTGCATTGTTTTTGGCTAGTTGAAAACCAGATGTGCTGCCACATTGTTTATCATCTGCAAAGGTTTGAAAGTACATGCGGGGAGACCTGCCAGTAAGGAGTTACATGAGTCAATGCGTGACATTACGAGAACCTGTATCAGGACTAATTTGCCCATATATGTGTCATATCTTGCGTTGGATTCTAGTCCAGTTGTGTTCTACTGTATGTGCTGACGTTATCTTCCAAGTGATTAAAATGAATAGATTTATAATATAGTCTTCAAATATTTTGCAGTGGGGAGTATTTAAAAAAGTCTGGGTATGGCCCTGATAACAAGTCAGCATTTTATTTATCACATACTGCTTGAAATATTGCTCGAATTCAAATATTATCATATTTTATTGAAGGATTTAAGGATGTATCGGCAGAAATGAAGTACAATGTTCATAATCCTGTTTTCATTAGCGTACAATCACCTGAAACTAAGAATTTCAGTTCACTTCACTTCAAAATTTCCTAAATTTAGACCTTCATATAAGAAAAGCAGACCATGCTCTGCCATGGATGTAACCTTATAACTGGCATGTCACTAATTTATTGATAAATAATCTGTTTTCCAGATGGATTTGCTTCAGATCCTTTCAAAGGCAGCGACCCCTTTGCAGCAGATGTTTTGTTTCCTGAGGTGAACGTCGGCACTGATGAAGAAGCAGGAAATGTTTGCGATGAGGTGGACACCAGTCTGTCCTGTGCTGAAAACAAAGCCTCAACAGGAACTCAGTGCTTTGAGTCGGAATTCCCAGACGAAGACAGTGATATAGAGATTAGTTATAGCAGAGAGGACCTGGACGCCATTGCTGTGGTTCATGATTCTTGTGGATTTAAACCTATTCAGAGCTCATCAGAGGACCTGGGGCCACAGCCCATCCAGGGCTGGAGGTCCCACGGTCAGTATTCTGTAGAATCAGACCCTAATGGGTATGAGCTGGACTTAGGCGCTGTTTCCCCTCCCTCTGATATAGAAGAACATAGTCTGAGATCTCTAGCTGAACAAGGTAATTTGCAATACATCCATTCTGAATTTTCAATTTTTACACAAGTTTCTAATGTTATTTGTTAGGTGGTGCTGCAACCCATGTTTCTTGCTTTCCTCCTTAATGTGATCTTAAGTGTCATTATTGTTGATAAAAGCCTCTGTACCTAATTTGAAATAATTGAAAGAAAGAGGAAAGAGAGAACAAAAGAGAGGGGCAAAAAAACAGATAAAATTACTCCTTTTTTATAGCAACATAATTAAAACACACTTTGCTTGAAACTTCTCCCAATTGATACAACACAGGTTTTAACATTTAAAATGATTAAAAAATACAAATACCTCACTTCTCTGCCATACCATATGAAGCATATTCTCTATTCCTAAATGCAGGGTTGATAAATTACTGTAGGTACTATACACTGAATACTATGCTGTCCATTGTGTTACATGTTTATTTCGATGTGAAATACTTTCTTAAATTAGTAACAAGAATATTTTTCCTATGATTTGATTTGTTTTCTAAGTCATATGCACTTTGACAAAGACCCCTTTCTGTTTCAATCGTTAGTTTTAGATATTTTGATCCTCTTTCTAGATCTTAATGCAAGATTAAAATTTATGTAATTTTACTAAACAGAAAATAATGATAATGATTTTGTTGAGTTTTGGGCTCCTGAAAAGTTGCCACTGCTGGGTTATTCACTGACCCCTCTTTTTTTTTCTTCTCCTAGGTCTCAGTTCAGCTCAGACTGTCCCTGTTCTTGGCGAACAAGTCCCATTGAAACAAGATTGGACAGGCGACGTAGAGCAAACTCTGTCATGTGATGTTACTTCCAGTCAGGGGGCAGAATGGGTCAGCAACATAGACGAGGAACCGGGAAACCCAGCAACTCCCCAAAACTCGCTAGACTCACAAAACCTCTTTATCCAGCCTAGTTCAGATCAGAGCAGAGAGCTTAGCTTTGAATTGAGCTATGAACCAAGCAGTCAGTCTTCCTTTGACCCATATGGATTTAAACTCAGTCCAGAACATTCTAGTCACACCCTCTTAGACCCTGATGAAGCAGAACTGAGCCCAGAACCTGCTGAAAATGATCTGACCTTTGACCCTGAGAGCTCCCTTTGTCAACCAGACCAAGTGGAATTCGATCCAGACTATGGTTTTGACCTAACTTCCTCACAGATGGCACGGGACTCTGACCCTTATGGTTTTAAGCTCAGCCCTGAGGAGGAGAACCAGGAGGTACTGGAACTCTGTGGCCATGATAACCAGGAGTCAGTGGATCTTTGCACTTATGACAACAAAAAGCAAGTAAAACCCTCTAACTATAGCAACCAGGAAGTGCTGGAACCTCATACCCATGAAAACCAAGAAGTGCTTGAACATTGTAGCCACAATAGCCAGGAACTGCTGGATTTGTGTAACAATGTAAACCAAGAAGTGCTGGAACCTTCTGGCCTTGGTAACAGGGAGTTAGTTAGCAATGAAAATCAGGAACTCCTGGATCCCTGCAGTCATGACAACCAGGAGGTGGTGGAACCCTGTCGCAATAACACCATTGAGGAACAATTTTATCCTTGTAACTATGACAACCAAGAAGTGCTGGAACCTTGTAGCCATGGCAATCGGGAACTGCTGGATTTCTCCGATCCTGAAAATCAGGAAGTACTGGATTTAGATAACCGTGGCAACCAAGAATTACTGGACTTTGGTAGCAAAGAAAATTCAGGAGTGCTTGTTTCAGGGAGCCACAACAACCAGGAACTCTGTAGCAATGACGATCAGGAATTGCTAGACTTAGGTAGCCATGACAACCAGGAGGTGCTGGACTTGCTGAGTAAGGAAGTTTTCCCTGAAGCAAACAATAACCAGTGCATTGTGGAACCAGAGCTCAATGTCAGTCCCACCAATAACAGCTCAGACAGTGATGTGGCATCAGAGGACCTGCTAGGACTGGAGCTTAGTAACACCAGTATCTGCACTACCAACAAAACAAACACCAATACTGCTGACACCCTCAACATGCCTGTCAATAACATTTCTGCTAACCAGGACTTTGTTACATCCAATGCTCACGCCAGTCACAACTTGTTAGAAGGTGATCTGGGCTCAGTGTTTGGGGCTGGAGGATACATTGCTTGTCCTGATGTGGCTGACGACCTAGAACCTCTTGACAGAAGACAGGGAAACCCAGTAGCGGAGCCGGTACGACCAGTCAGACCAGTTAGGCCTCCTCGGCCCTCGCTCAGGGTAAGTTGGAGACTAAATGGTTATCTTCTGAGTACAGGTCTTTGAGGGTCCAAGACCCAACCCTGGGCCAAGTTGTTCCACATCAAGATTATATTAATTCTCATCAGGTCGGCAGAGTCCCAGTGTATGTGGTTCTGACTGTGCTTTGGGATCGGATTACGATCCCTACTAGCTGCTGGTGCACCTTGTGTGTAATGCTAATTGGAAAATGATAGCATGTCAAGAAGCTAAACAAAGATAGTAAATATGGTAAACATTATACCAGCTAAAAATCAGCTTGTTAGCATTGTCAACGTGAGCATGTTTACATGCTGATGTTAGCTCTTAGCTTAAAGTACTGCTGTGGAGCTAGCATAGCTCATTGACCTTGTACAGAAAAGTTTTTTGCAACTGTGCTCTTAAAATAGAGACACATTTGTGCTGACATTCTATATATCATCAAACAGCATAAATCATTCATATTAAAAAAAACAAAAAAAAAAAAAACAAGGTGTGAGACATTAATCCATATTTGTCATTTCTGATGTCACATCTATCACTTTTGTCATTATTCTGTCCATTGATTTAGGGCAAGGATAAGGCTCAGTCCCAGACTCAGGGCATTGACCTGAAGTGATGCCTCACCAACCAACACTCATGCAGGGGCTACCACGTCAGCAGGGTTCCCAAGACAACAACGTCAACTCAAAAGATGAAGAGGATGAGGAGAGAAGTAAGAGGGCAGTGGCAATGTAATGGAGACAAAGAAGGATGGTATGAAGGAGGAATGATTAAATGGAGGAAGAGGTCATTCTGCTGTTTTTTGGCAATACTTCTAGTTTCGGAAATTTTTAAGTTTCGAGGTTTCAGAGGCAAAAATTTAAGCCAGAATGGAAAGATGAGAAGCAGACAAGATGTAAAAGCTACTAGATCCATGGGATCAGCTGACTCCACAAGATTTAGCGATTACTATTAAGGAAACTTGATTGGCTCATGGCTTCAGTCTATTTTGAGTGATTTATAGAAGTCAGGTGTGGAAATAACATAATGAAAATGAACATTTTTTTCGGAGTGGTCTTACATTAAAAAAATGATTCCCTAATGTTTTTACCCCAGATGATGCTTGTCAGTCATCATCTGTTATTTATTCACAATATCGGCTGCCAACACACTCCTGTGTACTTTCCTCTGAGTCTCTTAGTTAAGTTTTCCATCTTTGAGTACGTTTGACAAGGGTGTTTGGTCCACCATGAACGTGATCTCCACTATTTTTATTTGAACTTAGTGTTGGAGCATGTGTAAGTAGTCACATAGATAAAATGTATATATATATGATATACTCTGCTATTGTGGTTTTCAGACTATCTAGTCAAATTGTAGTTTTAGGTCTAAATTGAATGAGAGTTGTTGAGAGTGTGTTCAGGTTGTACAGTGAGTGCACATTGATACCGTCACCATGGTAACATGCCCAGTGTTGTCAGTCATCAGTTACTTTAGGGTGGTCCTTATAGCGTTCCCTGACAGCAGGCTGAAAAGCAGTGTTTCACTGCCATCTCTGGTTCTAAAGTCACCTCCAAGTGTGCTTTGTTACACCTCTAACCACACCAAACAGTGAGGTCACGACATTCCGGAGTACACCTGCACATCACTGCCGCAAGACGAGAAGTTCAACCACTGGGAGTCAGGATGAACAAGATTTTCAGAAGGTGTTACATTACTATTGAAAGCATTCTAGCAACTGAACGTCATACTTGATACTTGCCATTATAGTCAGTAACATTAAACTAATGGATCATTAGACATTGATGCTGAAAACTTTGAGCATTAGCTGACCTGTGCACTGCATTTCACTAAATCATCTGTGTCCCAGCTCCATCTGGCATACTAATAATATAAAATTATAAAAACTATGCAGTAATTAATCTGTGCACTAACTTAGTACTGAAGACATGTTATTTTAAACTGTTTGGAATAGAGAAGGATAGGTGTTAAAGGATGTGCAGACATTCGTGAGACTGCGACTTTGAAATACTACTGCCAATTTCAAAAAAGAAATGGAAATAAGCAAAAATTGTATTTCCAAGGTTTTTTAATTTACCTGTTTTCTGTCACTGGAGTCTTCACACCACTTTCTGCATTTTTTAAATTCACTAATTCAAGGCTATAAAAAGCTATTACGCTGCATTGTGAGGCAACAGTGTCCATAATAACAACACTCTAGAAACTAGAAACAAGAAACTGCTTTGAAAGAAATTAAAAAGATCAAACCAGAGAAAATTTACTAAGCATTCTTACACCTTTGAGCAAATTTAATTTGTGAACACACAACATATTCTTAATGTTAGTATGAAGCATGGCATTGGGACACAGCTAGGATTAGGCACGAGGTCAGATCTGGCAAGAGTAACACTTGATTGCTTGACAGCACAAAAAAGTAAAGACATGCCCACATTTTTTTCAGATTTTGTTACAGACACATAAGGTCTGAGTGAGTAAACCAAAGACGTCAGAGAGGGGGCGTGAACACAGATAGGAATTGGTTTTATGGTAAATGTAGTCCTAAGTACTCTAGGACTACATGGATTGAAAGTCAACAAAACTCAGCTGCGTCTGAACATCGCAATGTCCAAACTCCGTCTGTGTATGGCTGTGGACTGGCTGAGGAGAGTAGTCAGTCCTGCTGGTTGAATGATCTTAGATAAAAACTGCTTGAAGTAAAACATTTCCCATCGTTCTTTTGTTAAACCTGCAATATTTAATTTTTTTGTTTGTTTGTTTGTTTGTTTTGCTTGGCTTTGGCCACTTGGGAGCAGTAGAAGCAAGTTGTAAATACAACATTGGTATATATTTAAGCGAATATGGCAAACTTGTTAAAGGTTGCCTATGTACACATCCCACAGTTATGGAACACGATAACCAGTCATTTTGAGATGTGTCTGTAAGTGCAATATTCACTCTCTTTTAGCTCTGTTTTTGGTATCTACCAGATCTTGAGGGAAATATCTGACTCTTTAGCTGCTAAGTGTTGTGCAAGTACTATGTTCACAACTAGTCTCTGAACTGTATGTGTCTACTGCTCACCAGGTAGTATGTAGTGGATTTTTAGAGCAAAGTGATGAGAGTGAACCAAAACACTAAAGTTGTGGTCAGTTAAACAACGAGCTGAAACTCACTATATAGCTTCTTAAAGCCAAGGAGAGCTTCAGATTCAGGTAATAATTCTCAGTGAGCCCTTTCCCCTCGTCATTTTGTACACTGTTAAAGTGATTATAGCTGTTTTAAGGGAACACAAACACTCTGGACAAATGCTGCAGTTTAACTGTGACTTCTCTGTTTCTGCTTGCTGTAAGAAACAATCCACAAATACTGTGTAACCAATACATTTTGTCTTCTTATATATATAAGATATATATATAATTATCCATATAATTATCCATATATAAAATGATGGATGAATGTATGATAGAATGGTGGTATGTCCGATGTACATGATGAATATATATGTCCCAAATGACACTGGAACAGACTTAGCAGACGCTGAAGGAACATTTCAGTTAAAATTGATTTTCAGTTCACACCTACCTCATTACTACTTTGCCATGATTGCATGACAACACTGTGAACCCTGTAAAAGCAAACATTCTGTGATTTCGACACTTTGTAAACATGTGACATTAAGACAAAACGATAATTATTTTACACATTATATAACCAAGACATTAAAAAATGTATAAGAGGCCTCAGTGAGTCAGATCTGACATTCTGCTGACTCTATGGAAAGGAAGTTTGCCAGAATCAAATTGATCAGTCAACATAACGAATATACATATTTTATACTGTATATCCATGTGAGCCAGTTTTCAGCGCTGTTGCCTTTGCAAAGTCAAGTTCAGTTTAATGCTGCTACTGTCGAAGGAATAAATTTGTCATTCATACAGTACAAATAGCATACAATAATATATAAATGATGACACAGATTTATGGGCAACATGGATAAATTCTCTATAACAGTATATGTAATTCCATGTCAAGACATATAGTAGATTGAAACTATGTTATATTAAAGTTTCTGGAAAATCCATTGAGCAATTGTTGGCGTGAAGCAAACATCATATGGTAATACAGAATTGCCCACAAAACCTTGAACCAATGATGTCACGAGGGATGACTTCTATTATATTAATGATACAGCAACATAGACAAATTAACAGCATATTGTCTCATAGTATCTGTCATCATAGCACCAACTTCTGCATGACACCATAATTTTATATTCAGATGTTTAAAAAATGGAGCTAATACTTCCCCCGTTTTCTATCATTTTCTTATGTCCAAATTTTGTGTTCAATTTAAGTGTCAGAAATCCTGTTTGCAAAACCAGGTGAAATCCAATTTAAATCCCGCAAAGTCAGTTAAGTACAGTTTTCAGTTTGTTAGAAGCACATGGAAGAATGCTGCCACTCTAACTAATTGTGATGTACTGCCTAACTGACTGACTGACTGCATCCATCATATCCTTGTCCTGCTCCAGCAAAAGCAGACAAAAATGACCAAATTCCTCAGAGAAATGGTTCTGTCATTTGAAAATGTTTCTGCTTCCATTTTAAACCACATGAAAGAGAATGAAGCTCGGATCTGCGTGTCAACATGTTTTATTCCTTACTTTTAAGAAATGAAAATGCATACTTGTACATAGGCACATGTAGCACAATAACATCTCATTCAATGCACTGTAAAAATGACAAGGTTCGCAAGCAATTTTATTTTTTACACAGATGGCAGTTATGTTGTTGCTGTATTTATTTATAGATTTATTTTGTCATAATTTATTTAAAGGCTGTTTAGAATAGCTGTTGCTACTGATCAAGACGTGGGACATGATCATAAAGTTGCTTCTAGAGCTTTTCATTTTTTGCAGTATGCGTGTTTTCTATGATTCAGATGTATGTGCTTTAAAAGCCATGGTTGAGTGAAATAATATTCAAAACAACTTCTGTGGTTTGCAATGGTGAAGCCATGGTTTCTTGTGATGATAATACATTTATGTGTGATGTCGTCTGTGTTGCTGTCTAAAAACGTGAGGTTCTGTGTTAGAAAAAATAAGAAATAAAAGTCATCTATAATTCCAAAATGTGATCTGGTTTGTCTTTAATAGACCAATGTCAAAGGAGAATGCCACAGAGTCTATTTAATTCCACTGAAATTTTCATTGTGTAGTCGTAGTTTTCACAGTCATACTGTGTCATTCAAAGCTTGAAGCGTACATCAGTTGTTACATCAGCAGAAGAGCCCAACACAACATTTGTTACATATCCAACAGACACAGAGCGACATTAGTGTTTGGAGCGGCCTTTGTGAGCACCTGATGAATGTTAGTCCAGTTCTCACTCTGTTTTGGTCTCCAGCAAATCCTATGAAAAACGTTAGTCAGCAATTGTTCATATACAGTATATGTGAGTATTTATTTAGCTATGTTAAAAATAAAGCAGGATTAATGAGTTACAACAGTTTGAAGGATCTGGAAAATGTTTTAATTTTTCGTGTTTGAATGCTTTTCCTTCCTTTTGATCAACAAAAGGAGCATATCTTTTGACACGAAAAATAATAGAGTAATGATGAATGAGTTAGTTGCATTAGACTAAAAGTATAGCTGAATACGGATTTGTAGAGGAAAAAACGTTTGCTGATGTAGTTGTAGTTTCATAAGGCAACCATTTGATGCCACTAAAGAGCTTCATAGGTTATTTATTATGTAGTTGGTCCTGACAGAACTTTAAGGGAAAGCAAAGGAAGAAGATACAGTGAGATTAGGGCATAAAGTTGTGAAGGAATTACATACATACATATCCTCTTAGTTAGCTTTTTGACAAATATAAATATTTTGTTATTCTAAAATGAAGCTGTGCATTGATGTACTAATGGGCGTGGGTCCATATAGGTCATTCAAACACATGGAATTAATGCCAGAAACGCACATGTTGTGCTTAAAATGCATAGCATTACCTGAAAGGCAGAATTCTTTTTGAGTTGTCAATGCAAGCTGCACATGTTCACCTTTAATGTAAATAAAAATAGGAAATAAAAAAATAATGACTACGATACACTGTAAAAAAAAAAAAAAAAAAAAAGAGCATAGCAAAGTAAAATAATGTTGTCTTAGAAACAGAGAGGAGATAGAAAACTGAAGGGAGGCCAGCTCCCTGTGTTTGCAAGACTGCCACACACACACATATACACGGACACACATACATACAAACATACACCCACTAAATCCGTGCTGGTGATTGAGTTGTTTGGAGAGTTTTGTTTCTTTGTTGGCAGCATTTGCAGCAGAGGACCGTCACCGTAACAATGACGATGAGGACTGTTAGCAAGATGAAGACCACACCAACCCATGCTCCAATACTCCACTCTGGGGGGGGGGGGTGAAAGTCATAGTTAGACAAATGAATTTGGCTTATTACTTATCACTTTAAACACACATAGTGCAGGTTTTTTTGCTGTTCAGGTCCCTATATTGTTTTCTCTGCCAGTATGGAAGATTACGACTGCCAAAACAAAAATGAATGAAAGAAATAAAGTGAAACATGTGTGTGCATTTACTGTGTCAGAATTCAGTGAAAAACATTTATTAACTGATCACTGTCTTTTAACATTTGCTTTTATTGAATTCTGACACATCTGCATACATAAAAGGAGATACATATCACAAAATGTGCCTACCCACACATCTGTCTATCTACTGCAGAGGGCAGTAATGCAAACATTTTCTGGGATGCCAACTACATATTTACACATTAGGTGTACATTGCTGTTAACAGTAATGTATTTGAACGTGCACATAGTAATCCTGTATCTATGTTGATCTGATTTTCTAATCTTAACATGTTGTATTAATCAAACTTGATTATAGGGCTAATTCAGTTCCTTCATTTTGTTTCTCCTGTTTGTTTTTTCTCTGAAACAAACACACCAGCTGCTAAATAGATGCATGTAATTGATGTATTGATAGTGAAGCCATATTGACCAGTTAATGCTTTCATTTAACTGTTGAAGCTGAAAGCAAATTTCCAGCGGGCGATCTGAAGGTGGATGAGGGCAGATCCCTCTCCACTCCCACCTAGGTCACTGATAGGTGATCTAGGCTCTGACCACGAAAAACTCCCAGACCAATTACATCCAATGTAAATCACTTCATGTGATGCTAACTGTCCAATCAAATCTGTGCAGTCCGATAAGCATTGCAGCTCAAGTCACTGAGTTTAAAAGCGTGACGCACAGAGGGGTGAGACCTTGTTCAGGGTAAAACGGGCATGGGCCGGTGGACAGGATTTGGGCTCATTTACCATGAGTTGGGCTCATTTTGAAATACATTTAAAAACACTGTATTTTACAAACCACAGTATATTAGACATAAATTCATAAACTGTATTCCTTTGTCATGCAAACACAGCCAGTCCCCCAGCACTCTGATATTACATCAATCCTATCCCTTTTGCTGAGAGGAGATATGAGTCTTTGATAGCAATGATCTCTCTCTCTCTCTCTCTCTCTCTCTCTCTCTCTTGATTCTTCCCTTGGACAGTTAAAAAATAGCATGACTCATATGTTCCTAGACAGTGGCGATAATTAAAAGCATTAATGTGAAGCACCACTACGAGGCAAAGCACAGGGCGTCTTTAGAGCAAACATGTCCACTGAAATCCAAACTGAGGGCACATAAAATGAAATATTTTATACAGCGGCGAATTATAATGCAAGTTAAACATTATTATGTGAGGAAATCTCTCTGATTGGACCTGTTTGAATTTAAATTGAATATACCTGCACACAGTGTTGTGAATTTGTGGCCAGAATGGCATCAGAACAGGAAGACAGCTCGACCTTCATTTATTTTTCATAAAGAAAAAGACCTCAAATAAGGTGGGATTTGGTTCCTGTCCAGACAATTGAAAAAAGCATGAAAACTGGCTTGTGTAAGGAATCAGTGTATGTTTCCATCAACCTCATTTCTAGTACAAGTATACTGAAGAGTACCTGACAAAATGTCATCATTAATGAAGCAGCAATAACTCGTAATATGTGAATTTGCCTCCTCTGATCCACTTGTTGTTGTTGTTGTTGTGTGTGTGTGTGTGTGTGTGTGTGTGTGTGTGTGTGTGTGTGTGTGTGTGTGTGTGTGTGTGTATTCCCTCAGGTTTTGTTATGCAATCAGCTAAGCAAATGTTTAATGATCAGGAAGTACTTGTTTATCAGGCTTTAAGGATAAACAGTGTGTTTAGTTGAGACACAGTGAGTGCAAGCAAAACCATGTTTGTTTACAAGAAAAACTCTCACAGGGCTTAGAGAACTCTTTTCCACTTGACGTACTTTGTGGTGATTTCTCTAACCATTCCAGACAAAAGAATGCTTTATCCATTAAAGCCGCAGGCAGGACTCATGACTCGGGTATTCCTACGTTCCTGGCTGTGCCTCAAAATTTGCTGTGTCAGTTTGCAGGAACAGATGCTGCTGTCCTTTCTGTAACCCTGGTGATGACACCACCAACTCTACAGCCATCGGAGTCTCTGCAGCATTGGGCATCACATGAGAACTAATGTTCAAACTAATACTCATCACACAGATCTCTCAAGTTGCACCTAATTACCAGATAGTATAGGACCTGTACATGCACTAATGTGATGCTGATGCTACTCTGCATGTCATTCTATGTCCAACCACAGTGCAGTGTAGTGTGTTGTAGTGTAGAGCACAGAGAGTGTGTGCACCTTCTCCTTCTGCACGTGTACACTCCTGTACACTCCAGGCTCCAAGCTGGGCGGGTTTGGGTCTGGAGGGGATGAAAGCTGCCACCATGAAACAGTAAATCTCTCCTGCGTCCAGCTTCGACACCTCTGCCAGGCTGGAGTCAGATGTGATGTCTCTCTATCAGGTAAGAAAAGGTCATAATTTATCCAACTTACCATGTGTGGTAAACATTAAGACATTCAGCTGAAATTCTTGAATTCACTACCACATTTATATATCAAATCTAGATTCAAATTGATTGATGATATTTCTGTCATCAGCCATAATATTTTTGACAAATCAAAATGAACCGTCACAATTTGTGTAATATCAATCAGTTGGAGCTCTCTATTTCAATATGGGAACTTATCCTTATTTGTTTTATCTTACTTTTGGAATGACATTCCACCACATGTCTCTGTGTCACCTTGACCTCTTCACCTTGAGTTTCATAAAGCCAGTTGAAGTTACTGTGCCCACCCAAGAGATAGTAAATTCACTAATTGTCATTTTCACCGACCAGCTGTTTCCCTGTGACTCTAGTTTTTATTTAGATGTATTTATTTAACACTCAGACTTCCACATTAGACATGATGTAGTCAAAATGACATTTTCCAAATAGTTTCCAAATAGAATACAATAATAGCAGCACAAGAAAAACATAGAATGAATGTTGATAACTACAAGATATAATCATGTATATCTCTACACTAAGGTCACTGTAGACTTCAAATTAGTTTAGCTGTGTTTTGAAAAAGATCATCGAAAGGCTTTTTGAAATAAATAATGAGATTCAAGATTATTATTGAACGTTTTTAAAAAGAAAAGTTATATGTATATATATTAACTTTATATTTCATATAGTAATGTATTGAGATGAAATATTGTGCACTGCAAAAACAGTCTTGAAAAGATAACTGTAATGCTGTTTGCATTGTATTTCTGTTTATGGTAAGTTACATGACTAACTGATTGATTGATTGATTGATTGATTGATTGAATGATTGATTGATTGATTGATTGTTAAGAAACCGGAAATAACGTTAGATACCATCTCAATCAAGGAGAGGATGGAAAAACATTTAGTGAATAAGGCACAGTGTCCTGAAGAAGACAGCTCGACAGGGTTAATGTACTTCTTTATAAAGCTTTCTATCAGGGCTCGGTAAAGTGTTCAACTAGGACTGTTTTTGTCAACTTTAATCAACTGTAAATTTGAAAGGACTAACTGATGAGTTGATTGATTAACTACTACCCAACCTCTTCCCAAAACTACAACATTCTCCTCTCTCACTCTAGCTGGTATTTAATCATAAATTCATTTATTAATTATGACTACTTTGATGGAACTGTGTTTGTATGACTGAGCTTTGTGTCAGCATCAGTGTTGGCAGCTGAATACCTTACCTTGCCTGTACTTCCAGACTTGTAGTAGCTGATCTTATACTTGAGGTCCTTTTTGAGAATGTCTCTGATGGTGAGCTGCTTCCCATGCCGATGGATACTGGTTAGAGGATCTGTGATGTTGATTATTACCCTGTTCTCATCTACAGCCTGCACAGAGAATTCCACAGCACTGATGTTACCTGAGGGGAGGACAAATAGACTGTGATAATGATACTTCCTGTAAGTGCTGAAAGTGTCTTAATCATAGGGCTGCAGGATGTAAGTCAGTCATACTGGCACAATACTGTGCACAGAGCTGTAACAGAATTCTGTTCCATAGAGTGAGGCGCTTTCTCACGAATTTCCCCTATGGGGGATCAATAAAGAATTATCTTATCTTATCTTAACTATTTCGCGAAAAAGCAAAGAGTACAGTCCATAATATACAATACAAACTTGCATATACATGACTTCTTCTACCCCAATAATCATGTCACGAGCCCTCTGATTTCATTTGTGACTCTTTAGAGTGGCCCGAGCCCAGATAGAGAACCACTAAACGGCAGTACTCTGGGATGGTTCTAGGGACAGTAGATCTGGGCTTAGGCAAGAAACATGAGTCTGAGGTCAAGCCAGCTCAAAAAGTAAAAATAGAAATTAAAAAAATTATTGTTTAAAGAAAAATTTTAAAATGAAAACAGAGCTCTAACTAAAAAAAAAACTGTATAACAGCTTGCCCATAATCTGACAGAATTGCCATTTTATTTCACATTTTCACTTCAGTCAGGTTTTTGTGTGATCGATGATTGAATAAATAAAAATATAATAAAAAGACTAATGAATAACCAAGTCTGTCATGTTCAATATAAAAATTATATCCTGATAATAGTTAAAACCAGAGGGAGGTCAAACCTGGGATATTAAATGTGAATGTTATAATTTATTGAAGATTACATACCCAATGAAACACAAAGCTGTGAAATATAATTATATCATCAATTATATAAAAAATAATATTTCAATAATGAAAACCAACAACAATCAATATAGCCACCAAGGTGTAGAGTGGTAAAGTAGTAGACGTAAAATTAGTAACTGTCAGATATTATGGCAAGCATGACAAAAGCTTTGTCCAGTATGAAGCGAATATTCCAGACATTAACAATAAGGGAACTATTATTACTGAGTAAACTGCTTGTAGTTATGTGTTGCAGGCTTTACAGGGCTGTTCTATCAACATTATGACCATTCTGTTTTGGTTCCGCTGCAGCTAAGACTTGGGATGAATTACAAATGTAATGCCACTTGTGATAACATTTGGGGCTTTGACAGCCTTCAGCCTATTCCCTGATGCTACCCATAGCTGAACAGTTGGGGCCCCGAGGCTCTGGAACAAGCAGTCAGAATCATCTTTCAGAGCTTGTCTTGTTTCTATCAGAGTGCTTATTCTTTCTTTTTTTATTTGCCTGAATTGTATCACCATTCTTTAATCTCATATTAGTGGAATTCATTTCGAGCTGTTTTTATTCTGGTCCACTTAATGTCTTGCGTTTGATTTTAAACATTTTCTAATCTGTGTCTTTAAAAATTTCAGATTTAGCACAGCACTGCCACAACAGGGTTGGACCCATAGTTGGCAGTTAACAAAAATGAAACAAATTGATGGAGCAAAACCACAGATTTGCAGACTTTTTAATATCAAACATTCTTGTTCCTTTGTAAAAATCTGGCATTTACATCACCCGCAATGCAACTTGATTGCTAACAGTCAAATGTTTGGGTACAGTAGCAACTAATGTATCCTGCAGGCGACTAGGAGATTTAAACATCAGGAGGAAGAGTCTTGTTGGGGGTTTTATTAATTTGGTAAGTTAGTAAGTTAGTTAATTAGCTAGTTAGTTTTTGTCTCAGAGAAAATACACTGTCATATAATTCATGTATTCTAAAACTTCCAAAGTAGAACTATTTAACCCTTTTCTTGTGTGTGTCTGTATGTGTGTGTGTGTGTGTGTGTGTGTGTGTGTGTGTGTGTGTGTGATACCTACTCTCTCTGTAAGGGTTAAACGGTGGGGAATAAGTATGAGGGAGTTCCTCCGGGTCATAGTCATAATCGTCGGCCACAGACTCTGTTTGGATGTCAGCAGTGTATGACCTGTCAAAAAAGAATACTTAAATACAGATTGGAGATGGATGTGATATGCATTCAACATGTATTTTGTTTGGAGTTTGCACAGCAGGGTTGGAATGAGGCCAACTTTCTTCGGCAATATTGGGATTGATCAAATAAAAAATAAAATGCAGAGACGGGGGGGGGGGGGGAGTTGAGAACAAGAAAATGAATAGATAAGAGATGAAATAACTCCACACATTTGTCCAATATATAATAATAAAATATAATAAAAGAATAATAATAATCTCAAAACAATATTTTTTTTTCTCAGGATATATTTACATGGTGTAATAAGCATTCAGTACAGAAGCTCTCTTGGTTGCAGAATCCCCTGTACCTGTGTTGGAAATCCAGTGCCCTCATGCAAGGGATTTAGCAGAAATGATGCAGCATGTAATCCAGTGCTTCTCTTTGTAATTTGATCTGACTGATAACAGGCTGTTTAATGTTTCAGGATCAGTGCCAAAGATGGATTCATTTACTGACAAAGGTAACACAACATTTCCTATTGCTCCCGCCTCACATTAAAACACTATTGTGAAACAGTCACAAGAAACACAATTAATTTCTCACTGAGGTTAGTCTGAACAATGGCATCATAAATACGTCATTTAGGTGACTTAGGCTTTAAAAAAACCAAACAAACCAAAGAAAACGTTGTATTTGTTGTGTCTGTTGTATTAATGACAAAATAACTGCAGGTACCGAGGTAACCATATATATCACCACAAGGACTAAATCCTTCATTTTAAAGGAAATATAGCAACTGCAGTAATTTTGAACAAAATGCAGTAATACTTTGTTTTTACCAACAAGAACCTTGTTGGAAGAATGAACCTCCCCTATGGATGATGAGTGGCATTTCAACAAGGCCACATCATTTTTTGAAAAATTAGGGGACTCACTACCTGGTTAAGGGGTTGGCTGCACTTTTTCTGAGAGTTTTGCAGAGATTTAGAGGATACCAAAGACGTTTGTCAGTCTGGCTTAATGATTTGTTTAGGTCGCATATTTTGATGTCTCCTAGCTGCTGAATGACAGCATCAGCTGTTTCAGCCATGACATCTGTTATGTTAAAGTGACCTCAAGTCACTATAGTAATTATGACAGGGGCAAATTAGGAAGTCAGGTGATGTTATTATAGAGTGACAAAGTCTGCAATAATGAATGGTGAATGGAGAGGTCAGCAAGACATGAAGCCTTAACACAGGACCACTGTTTATTTCCTGTGTCCTACAGACAGTCAGTGTTTGTTTTAAAGCATGGCCACAATCATCCCATAACCTTAATCAGCTGGTTATTATTGTAACCATTAAGACAAAGGTCGAAGATGTAATTTTAACCCAGACCACAATCTCTCCCTTAACCTGGCCAAACATTAATCATAGTGTTATGTTATAAAACAGATTTATTTTCCAATAGTAAATTATCATTCAGTCAACACCAACACTTGTATGCGTCATTCTAGAGGTCATGGAGATTGTTATTTGTCATTTGAAGACTTGTTGGTTTAGTTTTAGATCCAGTCGATTATAATGAAAATTAGTGTAGACTGTGTTCACTTTAATTTAAAACAAAGGTCTCATTTCCACTGATCCACACTGCCGAGCTGGAAGTGAAGATCATGCTATGGGAGTGTTATGCTCTAAATTCACACGTGAGAAGTTTCATCAAAATGCATGTTACTACATGATATGATAATTTCAAAAAAGAAATAACATATAAGAAATTCAAAATGGATATGAAGTATCGTAAGCTCACTGTAAAGTAACTAAACCTACCAGATATCTAAGCCCTGCATTATAGAAAGATTCTAAAAGACTTGAAGGGTCTTGTTCCTACCTGTCGAGGGGTTCGAGGTAGTGGGTCAGATCACATTCTGTCTCTGACACTCGAATGCAATCAGGACTCGTTTCCCAGTCTCTATCATCCCTGATAGTCACATGACAAACACACAAAACAGTTTTAAAAAACAGATTAATATAGTTAGTTTTAGATTTCATAGTTTTTCCTGCTTTTTTTTGCCTGAGCCCATGTATTGGGACTATAAGTGTGCAAAAACAATAGTCTCATTGAAATGATTGAGGTGGGTTTGTTGTTTTGTCATTGCAGCTGAAAACTGCAGAAAATCTGTCTCAAACAGTATATTTAAAGTAACTAAAAAGCTACATGAAAAACAAGATCATTGTCGATTGTGCCCCCCCTCCCTTAAACTTAAAGTATAAACTGAGTTTTATCATAGAAATAGGTTTAACCAATGAGAATACTTAATTTTCACTATGAAGTGTTAACTTTGTTTCAAAAAATTGTGTGTGTGTGTGTGCGTGCGTATGAACTCACTTGGAGAACAAGACAGTATATGAGTGGTTAGATGGTATGGTAGTCCAGGTGAGGATGGTCTTAAAGTCCAGAGACACCCACTGTACATTCTCTGCTTTGGGCACATTGTTTTGATCTGTAAATAAAATGCAACATTATTTTTCACTCATCCATGATCCCTGAATATCCTCCCTTCCTGTTTTTTTGTTTTTTTAGTGAGTAATTTTAATGCAGTATCACAAAAAAGGATACATTTTTTGATAACTTTGATAACTTCTTCTACAATTCCTTCCCCATCCCCTTCTTTTTTCATAAACAGGCCATAATTAATGTGAGATTTTGCCAGTGAGAAAAGCTGAATGTGAGCCAAAACGGAAACTGTCACACAATAGAAACAATCTCATAAATGGTGTCTATACAGTTTGAGATCCTGTATGTGTAGTAAACACAACATTCTTGTAACATCACATCTCACCTCAATTTTGTTTCCATACATGAGTAGCGTTAACATTCCTGCATGTCTAAAAAAAATGCTACGTAATGATTGGAAAAATACCACGATGGAATATTTGCCCATTACTCCTTCATATTTAAATTACCAGGGAATATTACAACTGTACAAATTTTCTTGTTTGATCATCCTCATGAAGATCCACTCTTTATAAACACAATTGGCCAGACTGATCACATGAACATTTCCAGTGTGCAACCATCTGATTCCGTACCTGTAACATTTAATATTTTATTTATTTTATATACAAATTTAGTGTATACATATAAACTTAAAGATGATTTGCATTTTCTAAGATATAGAACTTATATCAAAGAAGTGGAATGTTCTACAATGGCTAAGTCAGTCACTTGACCTGAATCCAATGGAGCATCCATTTCACTTGCTGAAGATAAAACTGAAGGAACAATGCCCCAAGAACAAGTAGGAACTGAAGACAGCTGCAGTGGAGGCCTGGCAGAGTGTCATCAGGGACAAATTAAAGCAGAAAGTCTGCACTTAAAGCATATCTTGATTGTTTCATTTAAAATCCATTGTGGTGGTGTACAGAGCCAAAATGCTGAAAACTGTCCAAATATTTATGGACCTGACTGTGTGTGTTATGGTGGTACCAGGATATGGCCAGTGGTGATAGCATCAGAGACCATGAGCTGACTGTGATGAGGAGGATGAGTCTATGAGCAGGAAGGCCCTGCTTCCCTCTTTAAAGATGACAATGACTCACCAACAGACCACCGTCATCGACTTGATGACATTTTTGGTCTTTTTGCCTTGGTAGGTATGTGCCATTTTGGCTCAGCCACCACCAGGTTCAATGTTTGTGACATCAGGGGTGAGAGCCATGTGCAGACTATCTCTGTCCAAACATAAAATGGAGATTAAAACACTAGGTTAGCTGGGCTAAACAGCCTGTTATCAGCAAACTAACCCAAAGCCCACAGTACACTAGGGTGGGTGCTTCATCGTCAGGACCTCCCGAGCTCCCCTCAGACCGCCACGAGTGTCGTTTGCCTCGTCAGATGGCTACTCATCACTATTCTTCACTGCCTGTGGCCAAAAATGTATGTACAAGTGCTAGAGGCTACCACCATGTTGGCCACTTCACCATTTGCACCATTTGAAGTGGGAGCTGGGTACATGCTATCCTGGACTCCATTGAGGAGGTGGGTGAGAGGACTATGTTAGCCAAGCTGACATCTATCATGGACAACCTCTCTCACCTCCTTTAGCAACAGACTAAGACTCCCACCCTGCAAGAAGGAGCGCTACCACAGGTCTGTCATACCCACTGCAACCAGAATTAAAAAACACATCATTATAGTGTCATAACTGATGACTACATTTCTGCTGTTCACTGTGAATAATGTAACAATTTTTGTCACAGTGCAATATGTAGCAATTTTTATATATAAAAATTAGGACGGCATTGTAAGTAGGTAATGAGTGGTTTCGTCTTCTGACAGAACAGCACAGTTTAAAACTTTGTCTGTTCAATTCTGGCCTATACATGCGTTTAAGTACCAGTAGGAAGTATTTAATTTGTACTGATTCATACAATTAAGTTACACCATGAATTCCAACCACCCAGTACACTGCTGGCTGTATGATAAAGTGTTGTCATTTCAATGTGATCTTCTATTTGGTTTGTAATTAGAGAATAAGTTTGTATAGTAGATTCTAAGTATAGTATGTTTTAGGTCTAATAGGGCATTATGTGTGGCTTCTAATCACAGCTTGATTTAGATATATGGTGCATAATTACCATAGTTCTGTATTTATTTGCTGTCTAATGAAGCGCATATTCATTGTTTAATGTCTACTATGACACAAAATACAGCTTATTACATCTTATTAGTGTACTGTAAAATAAAATGCAACAGCAAGTGTTTCAAAACCTTGATAAATTAAAGCAAACCTTGCTGCATAGCTTCACAGTGGAGTCCCCGTTAAATCACAACAGGAACATGGAAGCCAAACTCAATACTGCAGAGATCCAGTTACAAGCTGTAAAACTCCAAACTCTTTGTGCAGCAGCAGAAAGAGAAAAAAGTGAGTGGAGGTTTTCAGGCCACCCCAGAAAACTGCCTGGCTCCACCACAGCTTGCATGTTGTATGACGCACCAGCCTTTTCTCTTTTCTAGCATTGGTATTCCACACTTGTTTTTCCATTCATGTATTATGTCATATTGTTCTGTTTTTTGTGCAAACAAATACAAAACTAAAATGCAAGTAGAATTCTATTTAAATTATTTAAAAGAATGTAAATGAGACTGTTGATGACATGCTACATAAACTTCAAACTTTATACTACACACAACATTGTTGATAAAAACCTGGGCAGAAGTCCTCATTCAACAGGATTATGAAGAGAAAGCTAGAAGAATCTATCTATCTATCTATCTATCTATCTATCTATCTAAACATGTGGTCTTACTTGCTGTAGTGATGATCCAAGAGGACAGACAGACTCCCAGATAAAGCACAGTTTTCAGAGATGCCATATTAGCACTTCCCATAATCCTTTCTCCTTCAATCCTGTGAAGACAATAAAAACAAAAAACAAAAAAACAAAAACAGGAGAACTAGCTGCGGATAAAACGTTCCTCTGGTTCTTCTTGAAGCTGCTCAGATGGACTGTTGTTCCTGGTTAACAGGGCAGAGAGTGTGGGAGCCTCAGATGGGGGAATTGGGGCACTCTTCAAGGTTCCGCCTCCTGAGCCCTCTCACATGCCTGCCTGCTTATGGAGGATTCTGCAATGATTTGCTCAATGTGAACTCCTCCTTTACCGAAGAACAGATTGCATGACCATCCTTCAGCTGACACGCAACACTCCTTTAAATCATGGAAACTGTTAAAACACTGCATCAGAGAGAAACATGAGTAATTAATTAGAAATAGTTACACCCATAATGACAAGAACCAAATACTTGATTCTTTCTTTGCTCTCTATCTTTGAAGGAGATTTTCAGCACAGTGCTGCTCATGTATTGAACCTTATTTTTGTGAAAAGCAAACAGCTTGATGCCCTGTTGCCTTGACAGAGTGGTGAAGTTCTGTACTGGCTTCAGCTCACTACAAAACATATGCATGCAATGCTAACACCACATTGTTATATGTGCTGTGTTTTTATTTCCAAAAATATCGTTCGTTGTGTACGATGTGGACAAACAAAGCAGGAAACAAGCAAGTAGAACTCATAACATTAATTACAGCTGCATTCCATTTGGGCATGCCAGCTCTGTATTCCTGGTGTGGTGCATAAAGGCTCGCTGACATGGTTTGCTATTTATAAGATTTATTATCGTCACTTATTATACAACCTTTATTTAAATAGGTACTCTCACTGGGATTATGCACAGCAGAGAGAAGGAAACAGAAACATAGCCAGACAAATGAAAGCACACGCAGTGACAATCACAGATGCCACTAAATGAATGCAAAATTGAATTGTCTCGTTTCTGCCACAGTCCAGTTCATGTCTTGTATTTGTCTTATGTTCTGTGTTAGATTTGTGCCTTAGTTTTCTGTCTTAGTTTTTGCCTGTGTTCTGCCTTAGTTCTTGTCATGTCATGTCATGCTATTGTCCTGTCCTGCGTTGTCACATGTATTTAGTTCTGTCTGTTCTAGCTCTGTGTTTTGGTTTCTGTTCTGCCCGTCATATTTCTATGTCCAGTGTCTCGTCTCTGAGTCATGTCTCTTACCAGCCACACCCACCTCATCAAGTCACCTGTGTTTTCTGTTGTAGCTAATTACCACCACTATTTAAGTCAGTTGTTTTCTGTTTAGTTTTGCCGGATTGTCACCTTTCCTCACGTCACGTTTTATGATAATGTTCACGTTCATGTCCACATCCCAGCTACCAGCCCAAGCCACAGCTGCAGCTCTAGGTTCCCAGCTTCCAGCCCAAGCCACAGCTGCAGCTCCAGGTTCCCAGCTACCAGCCCAAGCCACAGTCACAGCTCCAGGTTCCCAGCTTCCAGCCAAAGCCACAGCTGCAGATCCAGGTTCCCAGCTTCCAACCCAAGCCACAGTCACAGCTCCAGGTTCCCAGCTACCAGCCCAAGCCACAGCTGCAGCTCCAGGTTCCCAGCTTCCAGCCCAAGCCACAGTCACAGCTGCAGCTCCAGGTTCCCAACCACCAGCCCAAGCCACAGCTGCAGATCCAGGTTCCCAGCTATCAGCCTCCTCCTGGTCCTGTCCAGGCTGGGCCGCATCCACCTCTGGTTCCGGCTGGGCCGCAGCCACCTCTGGTTCCGGCTGGGCCGCAGCCATGTCCTGATCCTGTTCCGGCTGGGCCGCAGCCACGTCCTGATCCTGTTCCGGCTGGGCCACAGTCATCTCATGACCCTCCAGTGCCTGAGCTGCAGCATCATGATCTTCCAGTGCCCAACCTGCAGCAACATGACCCTCCAGTGCCCGAGCTGCAGTCTCCAGACCCTCCTGTGCCCGAGCTGCAGCATCATGACCCTCCTGTGCCCGAGCTGCAGCCTCCAGACCTTCCTGAGCCCGAGCTGCAGCATCCAGACCCTCCAGTGCCTGAACTGCAACCTCCTGATCCTCAAGAGCCCGAGCGGCAGCCTCCTGACCTGCCTGCTTCTCCAGAGTCACAGCTACCGCCTCCTGTTCCTCCAGAGCCACGGCCGCTGCCACAACCACCGCCAGACCCTCCAGAGCCACGACCACCGCCAGACCCTCCAGAGCCATGACCACCGCCAGACCCTCCTGAGCCACGACCACCGCCAGACCCTCCTGAGCCACGACCCCCGCCAGATCCTCCTGAGCCACGACCACCGCCAGATCCTCCAGAGTCACAGCGACCGCCTCCTGTTCCTCCAGAACCACGGCCGCTGCCAGACCATCCTGAGCCACGACCGCTGCCACAGCCGCTGCAGCACCCTCCAGTCCTGCTCCCATGTCGCCGCCGGTCTCAAGTCCTGCTCCCATGTCGCCGCCGGTCTCAAGTCCTGCTCCAATGTCACCGTCAGTCTCCAGCCTTGCACTCCAGTCACCCGGCTCTGTGGAGTTTTTTAAGTCAGTTGTTTTCTGTTTAGTTTTGCTGGATTGTCACCTTTCCTCACGTCACATTTTATGCCTAGAGGTCAGAGAAGCAGGGCCTCGACTGGAAGGTCGCGAGTTCGAGGCCACGGACTGGCAAAAGATACCTGGACCGGGGGATGGACCAGATGGACCAGACCAGTACCTGCAGGCCCAAGAGGAGCAACATTCCCACCCTTCCCACTGTCTAAGTGCCCCTGAGCAAGGCACCTTACTCCCCCAAACATCTGCTCCCCGGGCGCTTCCAATATATAGCTGCCCACTGCTCCGTGTGGTCAATGCCTTTGTGTGTTGTTGTGTTGTGCTCTGTACCCACGGATGGGTTAAATGCAGAAGTCAAATTTCCCAAAAATGCATGTAGCATGTTATGTGTGTGCAGGACTGAAGTGGGATAAATAAAGGATCTTATCTTATCTTATGATCATGTTCACATTCATGTCCACCTCCATGTTTTTTCCTCGCCAAGTCTTGCAGTGAGTTTTTGTTTATACTTCATTTAATTTCATTAAAGACTTTTTTGAATCAGCATAGTGTGATGCGCTTGAGTCCTCATCCACCCGTCCTGACAGTGGTGGACAGCAGCCATGCCAAGTAGCATGGAATTTCTAACAAATCAAGTCACCTGACTTTAATCTTTATTTTTGTAACTTTTGTGAATAACATTGCTCAATAAGCCACAGAGATTCATCCCCAAGCCTGACGTTCCACTTTGCTTCCTGACCGAGCCACTTTGTTTTGATATTTCCACAATCTCTGTTCTCATCAGTCTGGTTTTGAGTAGCAACAGCAGGCAGCTGTAAAAGCTCTAAAACCCCACTGTTACACTACCTGGGCAGCACAAAGCAGCAGGAGGACTTCGCACCTAAAGAGCCACATATTGTTATCAGTTGTAGAGACCAAAAACAGAGCAAAAAGGAGAGAGAACATTGGATTTCGACTCATGGACACAAACACGGTTCCAGGTGGATGATGCTGCTGTGTGTCTGATGGATATGTAAACTGACTGCTGTTTGTTGTCGTTTTTTGTCACTATAACCGTTTGCTAGCATGTTCCCCATAACAACTTTTTTTGTTTGACAGTGCGTCAATGTCAATGTGTTTAAAGCTTGATCGGTTGTCATCAAATGGCCAGAAATGTAATGTAGCTTTAAGCAGACTCCTGCAGTGACATTGGCATGTTTTGGGTTGTAAAGTTATTGCAGACATTGACTGTAGTTTCTAAGTTGATAGAAAATATTTTTAGGGTGTAGAGGCAATTTTTTCAGTTTCATTTTCAGTCGATTTCAATCGTTTTCACTATCATCTTCAATCAAGACCTTGTAATATATTGTGTTAATGTTTTGTTATTAATTTTTAGTTATCCAATTAACATTATTGATATTTGATGCTTTATTTTTGTGTTTACTATACAAACTACTGCAAATCTTGTTGCTCTAAATTGGCAAATAGCCTTTCACTGTCAATTACCCCCCTGTGGCAGGAGAGCAGGGAAAGAAGCCAAGGAATGTGGGACTGAAGAAAAGTGAAAACATACTATGTACACATTTGAAACAATCACAGCTAAAGCAGTGGGTATTTATCTATTTAAGGTAGTGGCATTTGGGCTGATCAGAGATCTGCAGGAAACTTTGTGGGAACACTGCAGTGCGTGTCATTTGGGGTAAACCTGCTGGTAGCAATTAGAAACCATATGAGTGTTCTAGTTGCTCGGAGAAACACACGTACACACACAGAATGAGACACCATGTTTGTATTACTCAATGCTGTGTCACAAAGATTACATAAATACATTTGGAAGGAAGTGTAATGCTGTCTAGATTATGATTTTTATCAACAGCTTTGTTTTAATCCTGAAAAAAAAAAAAGAGTTGAATATTTCTGTTTTTAGTCAAAGCGTGTTTTAGTAGCCTAAGCCTGAATCCCAGTCTTGGCTGTCCTGTACTTTTTACACATACTCTTGCCACCCTCCTTATGACATCAGACTTCCTGGACTGGAAAAAATGTTGCTAGAGAATGGCTCTCTAACCCTCTCTAAACCCATTAACAAACACCCCCGCAGAGACTCATTATTCCACCCAGACTCAGCTGCTGCTATACTAAATTCCACTGAAATCTATAGCTATGCTATAAGACCCATGATGGACAGATAAGAGGTGCTTCTCTGCACCTGATGGGGTGATCAAAAACCTTTCTCATCTCTGCAAAGCACAGGATAGGTTATCAGCAGACATGATTCCGTACAGCCGATGCACAGACTATGGCATTTCCCCTGAGCAGCTCCATAAAAACACTGAATTAAGAAAGACCTGCATGTCCCTGAGTTCAGGTTCCGGTACATCAGCTCTGTGGGCCTGGATTCACTGAACTAGCGTAGGTGTGATGGCAGGAGGGCTTGGCTGGGCTCCAGGCAGAGTGAGGGAGAGATGTGTGGAAATGATAAACTGCAAGTTGATAGGTTGATTGTAGAAAGGTGTGCGGGCAGGCAAGATCCAGACAGGGCAGGAATGACACGCACAAACACAGATTCAGCTTCCATGTGTCACGGCATCCCCCTGGGACATGGAAGACAGGAGGAGTAGGAAACACAGAAAAACACAAGGAAAAGGCAGTTTACAGTTGTGGCTGTGACATATACACTATTATATAGTATATCAGTATATTATTATTACTAATGCCTGTTTGAGTAGCACTTTACTCATGTAGTTTGTTAAAGGGGAGCTCTTGTTTGAACTATTTTTATGCAAGGCTGCAACTACTGCTAATTTCCATTGTGGATTAATCTGATGGCTATTTTGATTTATAGACTGTATATATATATCACTTATTACTTATACCTTAAGCTCAAATTTTTATCTTTGTACATCTTGTTTGGTTGAAACAATAGTCCAAAACTCAAAATGATTCTGTTTACTGCCATTTAAGGCAAGTGTGACCGGTCAGGTCCGACTCTGCGTTGTGTTGAATGACAGGCTCAGACGCGTATGTCTTTGTAGGTGGTTTCCATTTATTTCTCCTGACAAAACAGCATAAATACAATATTCCTCCAGTCAGTGACCTCCGCAAATGTGCCCCTAAACAAATTAAAATACACAGACGTAAGGAAACTATACTTAACAACAAGCTAACTTGAAACTTAAAAATACTAGTAGCAGAGGCTAAACCACGTACCTCTCCCATGGAGATTAGAAACAAAAGGGGAGAGGCAAGGGCGCGAAAATGCTTCTTATACTTTGAAGTGTTACATTTAACATAAACGTAGGGGTACAAAATAAAATCAAAGTTCCACATAACTTGGAGGACCAACCTGTCAGGCATTAACTAAAATAAATAGAAATAAAATAAACTCAAAGTTACACAGATTTTGTGTAATTATAACACATACTATTATACTATATATACATATTTACACGAGCAAATAGCTACTGTACAATAGACCCTGTTACACAAAGAAAATCTAAAAATTCTCTAATATATGTTATTATAGATTGATTATTACATACTTATTTAATATATTTCTAATTTGAATTTGTTTTAATATGTATCATATTGATAAGGTTCTTTACATGTGTGTGTAAAATTCTTTACAATATTTCCCTCTGAAATGCAGAACAAGTGTCACTTGTTACAGCATGTTACAGTATGTATTAGCTGAAAAGGTTGGAAAAGTCCAAGTTTACCACAGGGAGTTAATAATAGTGTTTAACTGTGGTAAATTCCATGATATTAGAGTTTATGGGGTGTCATTTTGTTTGATTTCAATTTTTGTTTGACGCCAGACAACTGACAACTTTCTATGACAACCTAAGTACTGCTAAACAACAAGCTGATAACAAGAAAAGTGGAGTTCCTACTTGCCTTCCATTGTTTGGTAATTCTGGTAAGGCTTTTCCATTGGTCCACTTCATCTGATATATGAGCACTGTAACACTGGCAAACACGTCACGGTCATGAGACACTGGATCAGCATGAAAAGAAGCCAGTCCCCCTGTTAAGTCTTTGTTTGTGAGTGGAGAGGTGGGAGCTCTGTAAGGGAGCAGAGAGGAGGGGCAGGGTCCTCTCCAGAAACAAAACATTCCTGCACAGTGTGCAAGAACTTTATTCAAGAAAAACTGTAAAACCTGAAGGGGCGGTCAAGAACTACATTTTAAAATGATCACTCATGATTTGACCTATTCTTTTGCATGTTTTTGTCTTTTGTGCCAAACACATACTTCATACCAGCTCATGATAATAGGGTGTCAAATGGGCAAGCTGAATTGTCAAGATACAGTTTTTGTAATCAACCCTAACCCAAAGCTGCAGTAATGACTCTTTGAGCTTTGTTGTGAGTCATCTGACAGCTGTTTTTGATCACCGAGACAAAGGACATAAGAACATGTACACACACACATGCACACACACACACACAAAGAACACATCGCTGTGGTGCAGTCAGTCCAATGCCCATTCTAGAACATTTTGTGAAAACAATGAAAACAACCAGCTCTTACAGCCCACTGACTCATCCTCAGTGTTTTTGATCAATGAACCACAGGCATTTCATTTCTTTCATCAACTCTTCAGGGAGTTACCAGACACCACATTATTTGGAGCATACACTACAGTAAACTGCATTCCAATAGACCTGAGAAATGTATTTTTTACTTTTGGCCTCAAGACCACACAATGAAGAGTACTGTGTTCCAAACACATACTATAACTGCATATATTGTTGTAACAATGCAGATGCTTATCTTTTTCTCTCTGTGTGCTTTGGCTGAAGATTTTGCAAGCAAGGAGATCCTATTTCTTAATATGTTACATTTGAAAATAACCAAACATGTACCCAGCCTGACCCTGAGGCAGTACACTACAAAACATCCAGAAATTTGTTCTGTACTCTACCGACTGTACTCCTGTGGGATTTAAACAGTCCCTCAGTCTGGCCTGTTACATTAGAGATGGAAGATTCCAAGAAATTACCAGCAGGCCTGGAGAAATTCAGTCAAAGTGGAATATTTCAGCAGAATGTCCTCCCAGTCTTGTGTTGTGAAAAATGCTTTTGATAGCAGTGGTATTCATGTAAGGAATGCCAGTTTCCTGGAAGGTTTGTGATGGCTCAGTATACTGTCTCATAAGCCACAAGTACAGAATGGACATCTAATAGGTGACCTACCCAATTACTCATGCTTTCTGACGTATTTCAGTCATGCTTCAGAATGACTGTTTTCAATAACCACATGTCATTACGTTTACACATTGACTTCTCAGTAACTGTTCTGTGGGATGGATGCTGTAACTCTGTAGCCATAAATGGCTGTCAGCTGCAGCTGGAACATTTACATCCCAGAAGACTTGTTTCTATCATTAGTATAAAAGTACTAAGTATTATTTTTGTAGTTCTGGGGAACAAAGCCAGCCCAAGGCATAAGCGAACTAAGCGGCTGCTTAGGGCCCCGACCACCAACAGAGGGCCCCCAAGAGCTGTTAACTTTGAAAATATATATTTACATTTTTATTATTAAAACTAGATTATATTTTTTTGAATATTTGAGTAATTATTAATGTAACATCAAGTGTGTATTATTGCACAAAAAAAACAAAAAAAAAAAACGCAGTAGGCTGTGTAAACAGAGGTGCGCATACTAAGAGCAGGTTGAACAGCAACATGTCGCAAAAAAAACAACGCATCCCTCTGGTGCTGAAAAGAGAAAGAGGAAAAAAGAGGAAGAGGAGAAAAAACAACAAGATCAAGGCAACTTTCCTTAAGCTGAGAAAGTCTGTGAATATCTCTTGACATTTTAATCCAACTGTTTGAGTGTATTTGCTAATTATTTTTCTGTTTTACTATTCGGACGGTTATTTACCTTACTATTCAAGCTAAGGTTTCGTCATTCTTTAATGTTCGGCTTTAACATTCATTAAAGCAATTCTCAGTACTTGTCAATTTTTAAAAAACTTTTTTTGGCATCAAATACAACTTGTAAACATTTAGCTAATTACAAAGGACTGGACGTTTGCTAGCAAACACGTTTACTTAACATGTATTAGCAATAATGGATTCGTAAGCTATAGATTGAGATATGGTGTTTGCAATAGTTGTTTAGTTGTTTGCTGCAAAACATAGCAGGGTTTATAGTAGATGTGTGAACGATCATTTATCGGTATTATCGACGAATGATATAGGGGCCCCAAAAACATGTTTTGCTTAGGGCCCCCTGGAGGCTTGGGCCGGTCCTGCTGGGGAATCATTTCTACAATAAATTATACTTACCAAAATAAATTCTGACATCAGTCTTAGCTAAAAGGAAACAAACTTTTGACTCATATTTCAGGACACTATCTGACAATGATGAAAGCTCTTGCTGTAGAACAGTTGAGATTGGAGCATTACAATCTTACTCAGTGGTGCAAAATCCCCCAAGCACTGTGTGAAGGAACTGAGGAAGTGGGGGCCTGAAAAGAGTTTCCCCATCTCTATTGGAGACTTTGTGTCTGATTCCTCCCCTCTGTCATGTGTTGTCCCACAGGACCCAGTTCTGGAGCCTCTGTTATTCTCTTTATATCTGCTGCATTTGGGACAAATAATATATCAATATGGTGTTGCATATCTCTCTCATGAGACACTTTCACTTAGTTCCAATGTCATGCTTCCAATCTTGTGTTTAAGTGTTACCAAAGTTTAAAAAAATAGAAATACTCATACTCAGTTACTTCCCATTGCTGCCTTTACAAAAACATAATATTAAAAATAGGTAATAGTTGCAATTTTTTGGTAGCATATTTTCAAGTAACTTTTTTTTCTTTATATTTTCATGGTGTGTTGTTTCATTATGGTAAGGCTGAATTTCTATTGGAAATGTATTTCAAACTTTTCTGGCAAATGACTTTCGTTTTAGGTTCCACTTTGTCCTGACTCCAGCCATGAGAGCTTTGTGATATTGTCATTAGAATGCAAGAGCAGGGTACTGCTTTAATTTTATTTTCAAGAGCAGATATGATGCTCCAAAGAAATCATGTAGAGATGATAATATACAGTGTGGAAAATGCATGTTTTTAATGATAAATCTCATTTATTTGGCTTGATTTCACTTACTTGGCCTTAAAATGCATAATGTCTGCTTGCAGTCTCTCTTCACAGGCTTGTGTGTGTATGATTTGTTCAACCAAACAGCAGATTTTTCTTCTTAGATTATTTCTTTTCAAAGTTTTACAGATGAGAGTCTAAGCCTCAGAAATACTTCTAAATAATGATCTTGTGACCCCACATGTTTATCTTAACCCTCAGGTTGGGAACCACTGGATTAAAGGCAACAATCTTTAAATTAAATTTGTCCTGAAATGCAAACTGTAAATGTCAAAACAGAAAACAAATAAATTATAAAATTCAACTCCACTTTTCAATTATAGGTAGACACATGAGGAAATTAAATAACACAAGTAGAAATCAATTACGTATATATTTAAATGAGACTGCAAAGTCATAATACAAATACAAATGCATAATTGGAATTCAGATCCATGACATTTATAATGACTTTAAATGTATCTATTTATTAATACACTACGTCGCTGAAGATGTTTTTAACAATAAAAAAAACACTTCAAATTTGTAATGGATTTGAGCAAACTGTCACTTTGTGCACCTTACTGCGTATGCAAATACTCATGACAAATGTCTTGTTAGTGGTTTTTTGTTACACGTCATTTTCTGTAAGTGGTACCTACATCACTGTGCACACTTTCAGGTGGAGACTGTTTTCCAAATCGATCCCACTTTAAAACGTCAGTACGAGTTACACAGTTTCAGACTGTATACATGTCGACATTTTGATTACTCCTGAATGAAGACATTGACGGTTCTTTTCCTCACTGTTAACTCTTTGCATATTGGAATATCCAGAGGAAGTGAAGAAACCAAGAAAGCCTCTTCTTTTGGACGATCTGAGCAGTAACCCACTCCCATGGCAGTCAGGATGTTATGAAAACTCAGCTTATCTAAACAATGCTCCATTCCAACTTCAACATCAGACATCTGCTCCTCGACATAGGAATAACACAGTATGTTTTTGTTATGTCACTGAAATATGAGTGTGAGCAGGGTGGATAGACCTCCAACTACATCCATTCACTTATAAAATACAGCCTTATAAAAAGCATTCCTCACTATCTATCTCAGCTGATTTTTATGTTGTGCAGATCACACCATGGCATGATTTCATTGTATGCACATTACCATCTTAAAACACATGCCAGTACAAGCTTGTTCATTTAGAGCTTCTTTCTTCATTACAGCTGAAGCTCAGGGCCTGTATATATCAAACCTTTCAGCATTACATTTTAGCATGTTCTAAAGAGCATACTGTAAACGTCACTTAACACAGATTTAAGACTGAAAAAGCAAAGTCATTGTATTACCAGTTAGACATTGCTTCCTAACTGACTCATGAGGGTCATCCATCTGTGCTGTTGCGAAACACCAGCTTAGTGATATCTTTAAAGCAAAAAAAAAAAAAAAAAGACAGAAAACGGTAGATACACAGACAGCGGAAATGGTTCAAGTTAGAGGTGCATCACAGGAACACCTTCATGACCAAAACGATTTGGGGGTCATGAAGTAAAACAGCTCATCTAAATCTATGTAAACACTGTACCATGTAAAGCAGAATTGACTCAAAGAATGAATCACAGTATACGAGTATAAACAGTAGAATCTACTATCTGACATTGTTAGTTGATCCCATGGACTGTGATCCACTGAGCCTGTTCACCACCAGCTTATCAGTGAGAGCGTGTCTGATTCAGTTGGTCTGCGTTTGCTGCACTCTTGTGGCTGTTTATTGAATTAGTATGTGAATCATCACAGTTACATTACCGGTGCTTTGTAGTATTTTGGTTTGCTCCACCGCGCACAGCGATCCTTTATTTTTCTATTGTCTCGTTGCATTGTTCAAATGTTCCCTGTACTGTTTGACAATGTGCTGTATCTGTGTACATACATGTGTGATCATATGCTCCACATTTTGTCCTACCTATGACTCTAGCTCCACCTGTGTAATGTGACAGGAGCTTTTTAGCCTGTTATATCGCATTGTCTTGCTATGCACTAAACAGCAGACAGACTTGGTTAGAGACTGCCTGGTGAACATAGCGAGGACAATTAATATTGCTATGCATCATATTCTTTAGCATGATCTGCCCAATATTCATATCATTCAGCTGATACTACTAAATATAAAAATTGTGTTGCCAATGTTGCTATGCTTTACATTATTTTGTATTGTGTGTATTATCATTAATGTATTATTATTATCTGATCCAAGGCCTTTGCTAACTCCAGACTATGTTCTATAAGATTCATGTTTATGATGGTAAATGTTCTTCATGATTTAACTTTAAATCACTGTCGTATATGTGATTTTGGATATTAAAACAAGCCTTTATTAGCTATGCTTCTAAGCCTTTTAAACACTCACAGGTCCCTGATGCTCAATGAGTCAAGTTACTTCTTCAGCTTTAGTCAGGCTTACAAGATCTCTGTCTCTGTCAAATGATGTGCGCGCGCACACGCGCACACGCGCACACACACACACGCAAACACACACACACACACACACACACACAGACACACACACACACAGAGAGAGAGAGAGAGAGAGAGAGAGAGAGAGAGAAAGAAAGAGAGAGAGAATGTGTGCCTTCTTCATCCTTCTTTATCGGGTAAGTGTGGCAGTGCCCCCTGGTTTCCATGGCTACCATAAAACCCTCTCACCACATTAATCTCAAGCTATACTCTCAGGCAACAAGAACACTTAATGGAGGAGCAGCTGATATGTATGAAATATATCTGTCACTGACCCACACATACAGGTAAATGCACTTTCAAACTGTCCATACTGTCTCACCCTTTTGATTGATACATTTCATTCATCTTGTGTACTCTTATCAATGGCACATTATATTCAAAGATTCTACAGCATCACAAACTACTGGATGATATGATGTAACAGTTTTCTCAGTCTCAGATTCATTTCCTCAAACTCTAACCTCATTCTCAAAAGTGTCATTTCCAAAAGAGTAAAATGCTTTCTCATAACGCTTTACTCCCTGTGCAAAATAATACTACACTCCAAATGTTAACCACACCCATTAAACTGTGTTGATGAGTGGGGGATGAACCCAAATGCAAAACACAGAAATCGGTAGTTAAGGCCTTTAATTAGGCAAAAGAAATCTTTACTAACAAAAGAAACTCACAGAAAGGTTGTGTCCAGGATAGTCCAAAAACCACAAATATGAGTATCAGATGAAGGGCAGTTCCAAACAATTACAAAAACACTGACAAGCATGAGAGGAAGAAGAAGGAAACAATCCGGCAAAGGCAGAACGAAATGATCTGGTTTATAAAGAGTCCTGATGGTGATTGGCTGCAGCTCAGAACACAGGTGATTGGATGAGGTGGGAGTGGCTGGTAGGTGAGTTGAGGCAGAGGTGGGGTGAGTAGAACAGTACAGAGACCTGAGGTGAGAATCTATGGCAGGTGAATAGTGTCAGACAGAATTTAGACATGACAGGACTAAGACAAGACTGGACAACAACATGACAAGATTACAACATGACAAGACTAGGGCATGACAAGACTATGGTGAGACCAACAGAACTGACAGAATAATGACATGAATAGGACCATAACTGACAGAACTATAACAGAGACCAAAACTAAGACAGAACTATGACATAGAACACAGACAGGGAACTAAGACAGAAACTATGCCAGAAATCTAATACACAAGACTAAGACACAAAACTAAGACAGAACATGGCAGGACAAATACAAGACATGAACGGGACTCAGACACGACCACAGACAGAGACCGGACACAGACATGGCAGGGAATGACTAGGGCAGAACAAAAAACTCAGGTGGAACAAAAACTAAAGCTAAACAGAGGCCTGGCTGGCAGAACTGTGACAACAACACCCAAAGTCAGTATAAGTCATATCAACATATCAATGTCACCTAAAAGCAGGCCTAGAGCACTTTCTGATATTTCTCGAAACCTCAACAAAAAAAACACTAATATTAATAATTAATCTAATAATTTTGCTGTTAGTACAGAAAACTTGTTCATACATGTTAATATTTATTATTATTTACACAGTATACATATATTATTGGGCATCCAGAAAAACTTTACATCGCAAAGCAGCAAAGAAAACTGGTTGAACAACTGGTGGTCACATACATTTTACCTCAATGCAGAAAAAAATGTCTCAATTAAATAGAGAAAGGAGGGGAGGCAGTTGCTTCATTGGCGTGGCGTGCTTCCTCAGCACTGACTCAGCACAGAGTTATGGGCTTCTGAGCCACTGTCTAGACTCTAGACTCTAGAGAATGAGGCTATACATTTCATGAGTGCATCACAACATTTGAGAAACTGTGTTAAGTGTTAAGATGCTAAAACAGAGGTAATGTAATGTCTACCTGAGGTACCGGTTCGAGGTCTTATTTTTTATTTCAAGCTGAAAAACCTCACTGTCCTACTGTGACCTTGTTATGCTGCACAGCCAAACTGTTCAAATCTCCAGAACTTTATTTTAAAATTGATTTATTTTGACCACAAACCTTGACATGACCCTGACCACACAAACAACACCAGCACTATACATATATAAATGTAAATATTTTGGACTATGTCTATTTTTGGATGTTTATGTTCTTTCCAAAGCCTATACCCCAGATGGTAGTCATATCTCAAGAGATACAGGATGGTACTAGAGGAAGGCATACCAGGTTTTTAGAATGGAACAGGTTTGTTGTGGGGAGCATAAAGTACCCCACATGTTTTATCTTAATTGGCCCATCACTTTTTTTTGCTACCAATTAATTTCTAAGTAGTTGTCCTGTGATGCTCATGATGCTTATGGGACCAACATGAAGATTATGGCTATTCTATTCTATTCTATTCTGAATACATTTTCAGTTATTTATTCCTCTACATAAAAAGGTATGCCTTACTTTGATAACTGATATTACATAGGTTTTATCATTTTTAAACAAAGGGAATTCAGGTTGTCTCAACACTTATGAACAGCTTTTTTGTGGCATTACAGGTTTTTTTGCTTATTTGGTGTTGGTTTGTTCTTTGTTTGTTTGTTTGTTTGATTCATTTTTATTGGTTTTTTTTTTTACTATTGTTTCCCTGTACAAGTTCACTTTTTAAAAACTTTTGACACTGTTCTATTTTCCAACATGCAGCTCAGCACAACATACAACATGCAATAATAGAACTAAAACACTTACTGAGAAGTGTATGTTAACAATTGAAACAATTGTAATATAATAGCACATTTAGCATATTAAAAAAGGAAGTTTGTATTTGTCAGAAGAAAAAAGGATTTTCTCTTTAACTTTACTGTCATTGTGTTTGACGAAGAACTGTCATGATCTGAATAGGCAGACGGTATTGAACATTCATTGACCCATTACCAACACCATTATTTATGTAATGGAAACCATCACGGCTCCGGTGCATGTGTGTGTCTGTGTGTGTGTTTGGATCATTGACCCTGGACCAGCTTCAGTCATCCATATGATTTCGTTAGCGCTTACCAAGCTCAGGAATATATATGAGCAAGTCATTTGACCTCGAGCGTGTAAATCTCTCAATGGCTTAGGCTGAAAATATGCTATATAAATGAACGTGCCATGCCTTGCCTTAATACACAAAATGCAAAAATACAACATCAGATTTAATTTTACAGTGTTAGATAAAAAGCAGGGTCGGCATTGACCTCCAGTTGATACAAAATATTTTAGCAGTGATGAGGAGGAGAAGGGAGGGGCAGCAGGACCAGGGAGCACTCAGGGCAAACAGGTACCCGAAGTGGATGATGTGAATCCCACTTAAGACCAGGACCCACACTGTGGTCTCAACAGGGATCAACAACATCCCAATGGGACTATCTTACAAGTCTTCAAGTCACATACAGTCGCCACTCACCAGAGACCATTCAGCGCCTTAAGATGCCCCCCACTGAGAGGAAGACTGGGGCGGTGTAAGTATATGTCATCATATGTGACAGCTGTGGGGGAAAGTGAAACAGCAAGGACCCAGGGAGAAGGTCAAAGGTCATCAACCGCCAATTAACAACCACCTTTTCTCATATGACTGAAGTTCCATATTTAAGTAATGTGATGACGTCTGTGCCATCTCCATGACAACTACACAAACAATGCACTGGCGTAAACTGGAACATCCTTTGTTACTAGTAGAAGTACTTATTGGTGCACTGCATTAGTGTTTTTGAACATGAGAATAATTTATGGTAAGAGTTAGTGTTTTGCTTTTTACAGAGATGAGATACAGTCGTGTATGTGCTGTGGACAGGGGAGTGAAAAGCATGAATCAAATTCTGCTTGGAGCCAAAAAAAAGTCTTGGCTGGTCCTGTCTTTAGACTCTTACATGCCATGTGGGATGCCTGTAGGATTACAGCAGAACATGTCTTTTTGATGGTGGAAGATGCTGTGTGTGCAGGTGATAGGGTGAAATTCTTTGAAAATGAACTCTGGTGCCCTTGCTCTAATATGGCCTATAGTAGCAGGTGTGTCTGTCTGGAGCAACATCAACACCATGGCCTCACACGGCTTTTACACATTGTTTCCACAACGACCATCCACACAGACTGATTTTGTGAGAGTCTATGATGACAAGGATGCTCTCTCTGTAGCCTGGTTTTCCACTGTTGCTAGGTAACAGTGTGGGGGTTTGCCCACATGACAAGACAGAGCCTCAGAAGCTGTGTAAGGGTGTGTATGTGTGCATGGTTTGTGTGTCATGGCAGAGAAACAGCACTGTCTTTCAGTATGCACACACTTACTGACTCTCAACACGTTTCCTCCTCTCTTTTCTCCTCACTATCTGTGCAAACCAGCCTGACCAGTTTAGGTGTTTAAAATTCATACGGGTGCTTTTATCTTGACGAAACCAGTATGAAGCTAAATGGCCTCCAGTAAATATCTTTAAGCCGATTGTAGTTCTTTTCTGGTGGAAATTCTCTTCTTGGAAAGTCTCCTCCAGCTGCAGAGCAGATCCAGGGGAAACACTGTTGATGCGCAGTTGAAGTAATCAAATGGAATCTTGCAATAGCATCCAATGGGTGTCCACATGTTACATGACAGTGCAGTCTAAGAACATCATCTACTGACAATCTGAAGTTGTAGGGTCAAAGAGTGGAGCCGGTTGTAACTAAGGTGTTCAGGTCAGCTCTACGTCTCATAGTGGAGCTCTGCAGTAAATCAGGGAGGTGACTGTCAATGATCTTGATCCTCATTCTGCTCCTGTTCACTGGCATCAGAGAAAACATTTGCTGACATAGGCATTATTTTGGAACCATGGAACCACTCCAGAACTGTGCCATGACTAAGCTATATATAGCACATCTTGGTACTAAACTACATCCTGGCATTGTGCATCAAATACCAACAGGAAAGTACTAAACTCGCATGAAATTTCACTCCTCCAGACTGCATAACTTCAGTGCACATCAAGGATGATGTTCTGTTTCGCTCCCAAGGAAAACTGACTTTGGCTGTGGTACAGAGAGGGCTGTTTGTTTGTTTGTTTGTTTGCATCACATTACATTTATTTAGCTGATTTTGAGAGTTGAGTGTGCAGTCAGGTGCATTTTCACTTCACAGCATTTAACCTCTTTAATTAGATAGTTTAGAAACACACACAACTCCCCAAGGATGCACACATGATCACATCTGCTGTGATTTGCTCTCCCTAATGCAGACTCTGCCTGCAGATAGAACACTAATCTCATTGCTGTGATTGCATGGGCCTATGTGCATGTCTGCATGCACATATCATTGCTGTATTTGCTTTTTTGAAAGAATCACTGAGGTGTAATGAAATATTAAATTGGTCAAAAGTATGCTAATCAGTAAGTTGCAAAGATGTTGGTAGGTATTTTTAAACTTTGAATTAAGTCAGACTTCCAGTCATTATGCTTAACTCAAGTAACCATGTCCTGACTCAGCTCAGCACTTTGTAGTGTTCCATTAATATTCATGTCTTTGGATTGAGATGTTGAACAGTCACACAGTGGTGTAACTCTCAGGTGTACTACCCAACTAGAACTAGTTAATAAGCAGCTGAATATCTAACTGTGACTGGTTAAAGCTGAAATTTAAATCAATTGAAATATTTTACTTTCAAAACCATCTATCTGATTCTATGTCAATTGAATTCCTCTCTTGAAATTTCTAGCAGACAACAGCTCTGCTACAAATTGATTATGTGGAGCTTGTAAAGTGTGACCAGACAGGATGAGTATAATGATAGACACTCATGAATTGCATCATGGAAATGTAGGATCCAGTTCATTTGCCTGCGATTGACCTATATTAGGGACGAAAAATTGGGGTATCTCCACCTCTGATTTTGTGGATGTGCAGTGCTATACACCCATTAACTGGAACATTATTGCCTCAATCATGAAAAATAACCCCAGAGCAAAAGGACAGAAACTTTGACCATTTTTACTATAATTTTCAAACACATTTCTCTTTTGTGCCTCATCATGCCCAAATGATGACATGGAAAGACTAACTAAGGCTCTAATGCTCTTGATTATTAATATTAGATGAAAAGGGAAAAAAAAGTTATCCAGTAATCATAATTGAGAGGTTTGCCCTCGTTTGATGGAATAAATGGGAAACTGTCAATGTGGTCTGTGGAGCTGTCAAAGACATGACACGCACTGGCCCTTTAACGGCTGGACCACTCCATTCATTTTGATAGGGGAGAACTGACTGGCTAACGATTAGATGTGCTCAAAATATGAAAAAACAAAAAGAGTTATGGGTATTAACTGGAGGAAATCACATTGAAAGGCTAGATGTCTTGGTGTAAATGTCCACAGGTGATGTGAAATGTAGTGGCGGAGCAGCCGGGACCGGCCTGCCCTCCCGTTCAGCTGCATCTGTCTGTCTCATTGCAGAGACTGAGCCGTTAGCAGCCGCGTCAAGCTGCCGAGTATTTGTGGAATAATGAGCGGAAAATGTGTGATTTTTACCTTCAAAACAAAAGCATGAGCACTATTAAATTCATGCCTGTGAAGCAAATGCTCTTATATAATGAGTACCAAACGTCTCCATGTTTTATTCGCTACATTGCCTAAATGCTTGATCTAATGCACGTGGAGGCACGAAATCTATTTTTGAAATAGCAAATGATCAGTTTGTTGCAAGTGTTGCACTTAATCATACTTGGTTGAAATGAACAAATTTTGAATTCATTAAATTTAAAGACAGGTGCAGGAAAATAACACGTGTTTATCTTGTCTAATTACCACTATTTTCGTTATTGTTATTATTTATACTATTTACAATAGTATATATTACTTTATTATATAATATATATTCTATTATAATATACCATTTATTGTAATCCTTTATTTGAGTACCTTATCCAATTTGCCTTTTTTTGCAAGAAGCTGTAAGGAGTAAATTTCAATAAAGTTTATCTTATCTTGTCTTAACCTCTCCAACTCTTCTTTTCCAATTTTGGTTTTACAAAGGGGAGAACAATATCAGGTTTTCTTTCGATTATGTTTACCAAATCTTTACAAATACTCCCATGTTAACGTTTTTGTGAGTAAGATCTTGGTGCATTTTCGACAAAATTCGACCGTTATTATGAAGGTCGTGACCGGAAGCACCTGTTATTCTTAGTCTAGCCTGACAGCGGCGCTGCGGGCTGGGAACAGGATGCTGTCAGGCCGAATAGACTCAGCGATCTAACGGAGAGAAACCGCAGCAGCATCCTTTGTTTTCCGGAGCTGGATGTCCAGGTAAGGACGGCTAACTAGCTTAGTTGTGATGCTAACCTGACTGCCTGCCATACCCAGAATGACTGAAACGTTATTGAAGCCGCTGACGACACGCATGACCTGCTTTTTTTCTCCATTCCCAGTCATTTCGAAAATATGGCTATTGTTCGGCATGCTGTCATCCAGACAGCAGCAAGGGCTCAGTTATCCACCGCAGCATTTGTCCTTTGAGCTTAAGAGCTGATGTTCGAGGTGATAATGTGGTATCGGGTTGTATAAACATGCTGTTTGAGCTGTGCTGTGGCCTGACAGAGCCAGTGCCCAGTCCAGGAACACAGACACATTCCGTCCTGTAACACATCCATGGCTGTGGTGGGGGTTTGCTATTGCATTGCACCACCACCACCAGACACGCACGCACGCACGCATGCAGGTGTAGTTGGTGTCGGTGTCAGCTGCTCATGTGCAGCTCCTGACACATACCCAGTCTGCAATGACCAACAGGACACTGTCTGTTTCTGCTGTGTAACAACAGAAGATTGTAGTAGTCACTTCTCTTACTTAGAGAGTCAGTGGTTTTAAGTACTGGTTAATTCAACTGTATGATGTTTTATGCCATGCTGTATCCTGTTATTTAATGTGTGTTGTGTTGTGTCAACTCATACTGTAGCAGCTCCAACACAAGAATTTCCCAATTTGGGACATATAAAGTACACCTATCTATCTATCTATCTATCTATCTATCTATCTATCTATCTATCTATCTATCCATCCATCCATCCATCCATCCATCCATCCATCCATCCATCCATCCATCTATCTATCTATCTATCTATCATGTGTAAGGAATGGATTTTTACATTTTAAAAGGAGTTGCATGTGTCCAGGCTTTTAAAGTGCTTTGTTGACTTTTGTCTCCAGCCTCTAATATACATCACATATATCTCACTCATATAATCCTGTGTGCATCTTGCTTCTCATTTTCAATGTGACATGTATTTGGTTGTGACCAGGACTGGATATATAAATGTTTCAACATCCAATATGATATCTAGTTTTTGATATCAAAATTATATCTTGTATTGATACCTTACTCAACCTACACACTCTCTGCAGGTAGCACCTCAGTTTTGGGGTCACAGTTAGGTTTTCAAATGTTTAGGAAAAATGAAATAATCAGAATATTTTTCATTTTGTCTGAAAAATATGAACATTGGCTCATTGGTCAGAATTCCTAAGGAAACACTAATGTCAGTATGTCAGTACACACCATTGTTATTGCTAAAGCCTCTAACCTTTATATTCTTAAACAAGTTCATAAGATGAAGACAGGTGTAGCATATATATGATAAACTTACATTGGCCATTAGCGCAGCCAGTGCAATTTCAGCTTTTTACATTCAGTTCAACAGTTTATGCTCATGAACAGTCAAGACTCTACAGTTCAGTAGCTCTCTGTAGGCTGACTGCAGCTTGTGATCATTTATACAGGGCAATGGAAACCCCTCTTGATACCTTTACTGCCTTGGAGCGGTCGCCATAGACTGACTAAATTTACACATGAAGGAACTTAATCGTGGCCCATAATAGACTAATTCAAGTGATTAAGCATTTTTGAATGTTTTCCACAGACATATTTTTGTTGGTTTTTTCACTTTCTGTTAAATGTGAACAGTTTTTCTATTCCAGAAAACAACCTGTCCCCAGATTTGCTGTGTAGCAATGCATTTAAAGAAGCACAAAACCGAAATAATGGGTTGAGGATCCACCTTAAAGCTCGATCGAATCCAGTAAGCCCTAGTTGAGGCCTCACCTACCTTATCATGTCAGTTAATTGTGTTGTAATGGTGCAGGCTTCCTAACAAATGTTCACTGAAATCAGCACAAACTAGTTGACACACAGTAAGCCTGGAGCTTACTGTGGTATAGCAGAATATAGTACATGCTGAATGTACCACTGCTTTCTGAGATTTACCTGATAACACCTGATGATAATCTCGGTGAAATTAAAATGTTTTTGGCTAAAATCAATTTGATCAAAGCTATCAGTGACTTCTGCCTGCAAAATGAACTACAAATGATAAATTGCCTTTATAACAGTATATTATACAGATACAGTTTTACATGAATGGAGCCATAGGAGTCAGATGCCCCTTAAAATAATTTTGGTCCATTGTCCCTGCAACAGCTATCAGCAAGAACTTCCAGCTCTGCCCAGAGATCAGGCTAGATTGAAATAAGTTCATCACCATGCTATTTCAGTAAAAATTGTTGCAATGATCATTTACCAGTCACTTCTCTTATACTCTGTTTTTTTTTTTAAACCAGTGCAAGGATGGTTGTATTAAACATAATAAAAATAACATCACCAAAAGAGTATGTTGAAGTGAAAGATTCTGCCTGTTATAAACAAACATCAGAACATCAAACAACAGCAGCTGTATATATCAGCATTCATTTCAGTGTCATCATAAATATAACATGATGTCATTGGTCACAGTCAATGTCCTTCCACTGTAAATACTGAACAAATGTTCCCTCTGTCATTAGACTCTCCCAGCCTTCTAACTGTTCTGCCATGACAACAGTTAATAATAATGAATGATCACCTGCTTAGTCAGTCTTTTCTCTTTGGTCTTTAGCAGTCTAAAAAAATGAATTAAGTGATTTTTTTTTCATAATCGGTCTGTGTGTCCATGTTGTATACACTCAGATGGGAGTGACATCACCTTGCAAACAATCTGATCTGTAGAGTTTTTTTTTTGTTGTTGTTATTTACACCCTTTGACCAAGTTACAGAGCCAAGGAAAAGTCATGGAGTTTTACATCAGGGCCACAGTGAGAGCCTTGCTGACACTACACTGCTTCTGTCTGCAGTCCTGATGAGTAATGCTGGATAATTTAGTTTATGCAAACACAAACAGTCAGGGTTTTTCCTGAGTCTCACTGCCCAGGGCTGCAGTATCCAGGAACAGCTGAGAGGGATTTGATCACATTTTTACAGTATTAGGCAAAAAAAAAAAAAAAAAAAAAGCAAACTGACATGGGATTGATGGTCAGAAAAATAGTGAATGTCCAGGTATCCCACAGTCCTAGGAGACATCTACAGATGTCTTGTAGTGCATTTGTGCAGTTTATCTATTTTTTTTAATCTATTGTAGTTGATGAATCCCTATGATTTTAATGCTACTGCTACTCTTATCAGCACTTTAACATTACTCCTAACCCTTTTTTTGTTATTTTCTTAAGAAGAAAAAGGAAAAAATTAAGAACAAAATTAATGTCGCTTTATTCCCTCATATGTTCTGTATATTAATCAACATTCTTAAGTAGGGATGCAACAGATCATAAAACATGGTTTGAGTAACAGATCACACTCACACACACACACCCACACACATACATACATATATACATGTGACCCACGCCAAAGCCAGCGTAATAAGGTTATTGTTTGAGACTCAGGGCTAGTGGTATTTTTGTAAATTTGTACATTTATGTTGTACGTGACTGTATGTGAAAAGCTTTTGTATACTACATACATGCTGAACATTTCTGTTTCTGCCAGCAAGCTCTGTTGAGCTGGTGAGGAGGGGCCAAGTTTAAATGTTGTTTTTACCTTTAACCCATGTTTGTGTAATTTACTTAACTCTTTGTGGGCTCTAGGCTGCTGGCATACATGGCATACCTGAGGTGGACAGGGTAACGAGAGATGAGCTAATATTTTGAGCTAGACAGTCAGAAACTTTGCAGTTCTCTGACTGAATGTGATGCACTTTCACTTTTACGTGTGTGTGTGTGTGTGTGTGTGTGTGTGTGTGTGTGTGTGTGTGTGTTAGTGTGACAGAGAGATAATAATTGTCTACACATTATTATAAATGTGAATGGTTGTGGTCTCAGCCCTGAGATACAGTGGTGATGTGTACAGGGTGTAGCATACCTCCCAACTGGGATCGGCTCCAGTCCCCCGTCAACCTTTAAGAGTAACCCATTGTAGATAGTGGATGGATAGATGGATGGCTGGATGGGTGCATGGAGCTGTCATATTGTGGCCCTGCATAGCTGAGAAAGTGCTGGTCTGTCAGTTACAATAAAGCCTGCTCCCTACTCTGTTAGAGCTCTGTTGAACGTTGTGTTTTTTTCAGCAGTTAGAGTTAGATATTCAGCATTTTTGGCATTTCTGTTAGCTGAGCTGCTAATAATTAACACAAGGGACTGATCAATGCTGATCTGTTTTTCTAGATACTGATACTATTCATCTGTTCAGAAGCCATATTAGCTCAGCTAGTGTTGTTGGGAATTTAGGGTTTGTTTTGCTATTCTGTTGAGGACGTTCCATTGACATAATGCATTCCCTAGCCCCTTACCCTAACCCTACCCATCACAACTGAATGTCTAACCCTAACCTTTACCCAAACCATAAACTTTTTGTATTTGTAAACTTAACCCTAAAACCATGGCATCCTAGCATAATCCTTGTGAGGACCAGGCAAAATGTCCTCACAAGAAAAGTTGTTTGTCAAGAGTTAGTCCTCACAACTATGGCAAAACATGCACACACACACACACACGCAGCTGTGGGTTCCATCAGCTTAATATATCTGTGCACATTTATGTCTGTATGCTCAAGGACCTCTCATGGCTGTGGTGATTCACAATTTTTCAATAATTGTTGCAGTCTGGAGTAAGGCTGGGTGGTATGGTTTATAAATGGCATCTCGATATTTTTAGGCGAGATTGCGATATACAATACATCATGACTTTCACATTTTTCTTTAAAATATCAAACCATAAACTCTCAAATAATGGCTGAGGCCCTGGAGGTCCCATAAAGCTTACCTATTACTAATGTAAGACTGACTTAGTCGCAACAATTAAAAAAAAAAAAAGAATATTGGAATATAAGGAATATGATGAAGTCTACCTGAGTTTACTTCATCTACTCATCAGGGGCTCTTTCAGGTAGCTCAGCTTGCTTTGCTTTCTCAATGCCCCCATAAATGTTCAGTGGGCTCGAGGTCAGGTGACTGTGGAGGAAAGTCCATGATGATAGTCAGGACTCCTTGATCTTCTTTGGAATTCAAGTAATTCTTACAATGCTTAGAGGTCAATGCCCTGCTGCAGTGTGAATCCATCTCCACAAAGATGCAAACCAGAGAGGATAGCATGTACGGAGTCAGGGTGTAGGGAACCTGCTGCAGGTGTTCAAGTCCAGAGTAGACAATACACCCCCAGACGTAAATATTCCCACTACCATGTTTCACTGTCCGTTTGATACACTGTGGTGTCATTCTCTCTCCTGGTTGTCTCATTTACACACACTCTTCTGTTACTGCCACAAATCTCAAACTTGGATTCATAAGTAAACAGGAGTTTTTCCGGTCTACCATTGTAAAATGCTGGTATTTCTTATTTCTGTCCAGCCCAAGCGTTTGGCCTTGTTTCCTCTCTTGAGAAGCGGGTTAGAAACTGCTGCTTGTCCTCTGAGACTCTACAAGACAGCCTTCTTTTGACAGTACTTTTGCTGATTGGAGTCTTGCGGTCTTTATTTAGCAAATTCTATAAGTGTGATGAAGTTGCTTTGGCTGGATGGAGGAATGGAGAATGGATGTTGCCACCCAAAAAGTGTGTTAAACCCTAAATAACTCAATGGATTGTTAAAAGTTTGCATTGTTCAAATTGTTTTTATTTTCACTTGTCAGCCTGTGAATGGTAAATGCAGTGAAGCACAGTGCTGCTGAAAAGAGACCAGTTGGATTGGTTTCAGTTGGACCTGGTTATATTAGGATCTAAGTGTTAAAACTGAGCTGCACCAGGAGAAAGACTGCTACCCACTACATGAATGTACTATGACAGATTCAGCTATGTTAGCCTTCCTCCCACAGTGTCTTCCTCCTCCATCTCCATTGTTACTTCCTGAGCATGATGAAGATCTAGAATCTGGAGCAGTGTATATCCACTGACAGAGCTGTACTGGACTGTTGATACAGACACAGAGAGATGAGTGAGGGAGGGTTGGGGCAGAATAACTGGTTATCTTATTGATGTATAGGTCAGATATTTTTTTTATTATTAAAAAAAATCCTCTGGGCCAGTCTTTCTTAGTTTTAGGACCCTAGTGGCATTTAGTGTGACGTGTGACAGCCGATCGAATGTATTAACTTTGTATTATACAATATTTCATTTGAAATTAGTGTGTGATTGTGTATTTAAAGTGAGCATGAATAATGAATAGTGTATGGGCTAAACTACGCTATATGTCTAGGTGCAGCCCTTACATTACTACACTAAGTGGTGACCTCAGAGGGATGAAAGCTTGGTTCACTTCTTCCACATGCAAAAACAAGGGTATCATGGTTAGAGTGCAGAGCAGTTCACATTGTTATACTGCACACATGCACCCTACAGACAACAACTTTGTAATGTAAATTCTACTTCATAAGCTAATCATAAGAGGTTAGGAGACTGAATGATGTGGGTGAAAGGGACATAAAAGTCAGGAGGACTCAGATTTGGTTGATTCAATTGTGGGCATTGTTTGTTTGTTTTTTTAACTTAATGGAAGTAAGTCTGTGGAGCACTGTTTTAATTTAATTTCAATTTTGCTAATTTTTGTGTATCCTAGGATAAGAGGGTTAGCCATCATGCACACAAACATGTACTTAAAAGCATGTAATGTATATCAGAGCCCTTACTACAGCTACTACTGTTACTGTTACCACTACTATTTTTTACTATTACTGCCACTATTACTAATGTTACAGTCATATTTTATTTCATTTAGTCATATTTTTGGTGTATCTTTGTCTTTATTGAAAAAGTTTACAGCAAAGATAGAGACAGACAATATGTGGAGAAAAAGAGGGGTGACATGTTCTTGAAATTGATAGCAGCATCAGTTATGGTCACGGCTGCTGTATTGTTTTCATTTATTTGTGTTTCATTTTTATATTCAGTTTTAAGGATCAGTTAATCTTCCAAACTAAAATATGTCTTTCAGTTTGACAGTACATTGTCTAATAACTTTGAGCCTTAAGTGTTAATCAGGAGTGCAACGGATCACAAAACCCACAGTTCAGATCATCTTTTGAGGTGACGGATGGGATAATTTGTTGTATCAGCAAAAAAAGGGTTAGTGATTAATTAGTTTTACTACACACACACACACACACACACACACACACACAAAAGGGGACTTGCAGTTAAAAAACATACAAATAAATGAAAACTCAAAAAAATCTATGAAAACCTATAAAAAATATTCTCTTTGCAATGGTCATTTAGTCTTGCGTTACCAGTATTACATACCACTATTACCGGTGTCATAAATACATATCACAAATATCACAGGGATTTCACAGGCGGTGAAAGCAAAACAGTTGCTCTTCCCTAATCAAATTATTGTGCTTCAGAGTTAAACACAGCACGTCTGTCATTTCACTGCAGCTCTGCAGCAACATTGAAGAAATGATTAGTGTAGTAGTGTTATGTAACAATACTAGGAAAAGTAACTGGCAGTAAAACTGTGTTTCACCCTATGATGGTCAGTGTTTTAAGAAGGTGCTGTGGATGACTGTGTTGGTACATTGGTGTGTATTGCTTTGTTTTGTTGTGTTTGTAAACATATTTTGCTGTGGTACCCGGAGCTCTTTCACCAGAGATGAGGTCATGAACATAACACACCAGCGGACGTCTTTCCCACTTTTCTCCTTCCATCAGTGGAATTGTTGGATATTCTGGTCAAATGCGTTCTCACTTTTGTTCATGCTGGAGGGAGCAAAAAGTGCTGGTACATCTCCGCTGCTGCAGAATCCGAGATTTCTCACCAATGTAGGTTCATTGTACAACCTGCTACTGGCAGGGACAAATAGAGACTTTTCTTCATCCTCTGTTTTCTGCTTCATGGAGACGTGGTTGTGTGGGTCGATACCAGACTCTGTGCTGCAGCTAGCAGGCTTCCAACTCTTCTGAGTGGACTGTGACTCTACAGCTCTGGAAGCAAAACAGAAAGCAACAGGAGGAAGTAGGAGTGAGACAAAAATATGGGAGAGAGAAGATGTTGACTTAGTAACATGCATTAATGGAATAGCTGGGCCACCTAACTGGAAGTTTTCTGGTTACTCTTACATGTGAAAAGGGTGTCTGCCCCCCAAACCCAAACTGGAATGTGCTTTCACAGGAGAGAAGCTCCCATACTACTTTTGGAGACTTTAGGAACCAAAAGAAAACCTGTAGTGCTTTATTACAGTAATAGGCTATTTAAGATATGAATCTGCCTGACCATTAAGAGCTTTGCCGGTGAGAAGTGTGGTACATTATAAATGAAGTGTTATAGTAATCCTGACTTCATTGAGTCCTGTTGTCTGCATCTTAGAAACATTTCAAAGATTACACAGTTTCACACTACCATTAAAAGCTGGAAACTCTTATTCACACCGTCATGTATCTGCCAGATTATTGTTCTTGCAAATGTGTGTAATTACACATGTTACACATTACTAGTTAAATTTCTTGTAAATGTAAGTGTTCTGTCATAGTAATAGCCTGTAATTTTATTTGTTGTGTTTTATGTTGATTTGATTTTTCTTATTGTGAAGTACTTTGTAATTGTGCATTTATGGCGTATTATTATTGGTGGTTAGTAGTAGATTCCTGTCATGCTGTCTCTTAAACCATGTTGTGGTATGTACAATGAGGTATGGTGTGTATATATGTTGTATCATCAGCTGGTAACTGCTAGAAAATTGAAAATCCTCATTGTCTTTGGGAGTTTTTTTGCATAGCTCCTTCAAATGATGTGAGGGGAGATGATCAGATGATGGGGTACATTATTGTGAATGTGTGAGGACAAATGCAGAGATTGTGTGTGTGTGTGTGTGTGTGTATGTGTGTGTGGGTGTGGGTGTGGGTGTGTGTGTGTGTTTTCTGGGGGTTGGGGGTGGGATGGTGGCCTTCTTCCAGATGGCTGCCCCAATCAGATTAAGGATGTTAAACTGGAAAACAAAGGCGAGTGTTCTCATCATTCTGTTCTACACGTCACTGAAGTGGAGCACCAAATGGTTATAGTAATTCTCCTGCCTTGAGATTAATTAATGAACAAATGCTGCAAATAGTCATTGTTCAAGGGTAAGAAAAGCTACCCCCCTTTCAGTCTTTAAAGCCACATTACATCATGGCCTACATATCCTTTAGGTCAACAGCAGCACCGCTCGTGTGATGACTGTGCCATGAAGCTTCCATTTTTATGACTTTAAAGTATTGCTATCTAACCCTGAGTGCTTTCACAAATAAAAAGTTGAATTGATGAATTCATAGGAAATCAAACACTCTGTCGGTTGCTTTAGTACACTCATGGGTTTTTGTTGTTATGACTTTACTTGATCTTTTATGAACAGCAGCTCATGTTAAGCTTAACTTAAACTTAACTGAGTTTGTTTTTTGTAGTTCAGTTGACCATTCAGATGTTTTGTATTATAATAAATGAACAATTTTCAGTTGTTACTCAGTACCAGTTCAGTTAACTGAAAATTTGAAGGCAACAGTCATATTTTTTTGTTAAGACAACTTTACTTTTTACAGCGTATTGATATTTTTACAGTGTAATGTAGCACGCTTGTCTGTGATGATGGCTGTAAGACGGCTTTAAATATGCTAAGAGGAGCCTTCTGTGTGGACACATGGGACAGTGTCTGCAAAATTGACTCTGATTATTGCTGCTCAGTCTGTTTTTTTTTTACGTATTATTAATTTGGCTTTATTTTCTTATGTGGCCTGTAATGATCATGTTCTGATGTGTTGATCCTGAGAAGTGATGGGAAGGACAAACAGGTATAGCTGCTAAAGACATGTTTCAGAAATGGGGGTCTGGGATTTGAGGCCAGCTTATATTCAGGTCGGTATGTTGTTGCTTTGCTTTAAGTTAACCTCCACCTAAACCTGCCTGAAAATCCTGGTGTCAGTAGAGATGATGCTGCTGGATCAACCTGAAGCTATGACTTCTAGACAGGGATCATTGAAATGTATGTATTTGTATTATACATAGTAGTATGTAAGTGCCATTCACGTTTTAAGGTAATAACATAACTTTAAAACATGAATTACACTATTTTTTTGTTTTTTTGTTTTTCAGTGGCATCTGATATACAGTCCTGGGGCTGCAGAGAAGCTTTTTAGACTGAGAGAGAGTGTCTGCCATAGTTTATTGAAGCAGCACTTAGTCATGGATGTTTCCATGAGGTAGGATTTCAGAAGGAATGGACTGTTGTATAACACCGTCTCACCAACACTGAACTGCTGTGAGCATCTGGTTAATATGTCGAGGTTTTGGTTTGAGCTTCACATGATGCTGTCTGAGTTGCAGAGAACTGCAGATATGAAGACTATGACATGCCGCTGATGTTGTGAGGTAGTTTGTGCCAGTTCTGCAGACATAACATGTGACAGACTAAACATTCTTTACAAAAGGAAAGGTGAAATTGCGACATTTGTTTCAAAGAAAGCACATTACTTCTACGCATCAAATAATTTTTAACATAATACAGAACATAACCTAATCCTAGGGCTGCACAATTAATCGAATTTTAATCACGATCACGATTTTGGCTGCCACGATTAAATTAAGATGATCGCTGGCGATTTTAACATTTAAAAAGCGAGCTTTGTTGCATGTCAAATCCAGCACTTTCTCAACCCAATAGTCAGCCAACCACCAGGGGGCGACCCATAGGTTAGGGCCTCATCATTACGCTGCCTAAACAGCAAGCGAGCGAACCCTGCAGCAGCGGTAGCTTCAAATGATTAAACTGTGAGAGAGTGCAGTGTCGGGAGGTCGGGAGCAGCAGGCAGTGACAGTGAGGAGCCGCTAGTACCTCGTAAAGGAGCAACATCTACTGTTGCCCCTTTTCCACTGTGCTGGTGCTAGTGCTAGCTCGGAGCCAGTGCCTGACTTAGCAGTGTTTCCACCACATAAGCACCGGCTCCAGGTGCGAAAAACACCTGTGCTTAGCAGGCACCATGTCTTCGCTGGTCCAGAGCTAAGCACAGACTACGTCAGGGGCTGGGGGCGGGGTTATCGTGAGTGCCGGTAGCCAGTTTCCAAATCGCAATTGCGGCCGGCTTTCGGGCTGGGACACACAAGCGGTAATTTGAGTTCGTTTTCGCCAGGACGTCCCTGGTCTGATCGCAGATATATTGAACTGACTCCACTAAATCCCTGTCTGTGTCCAGCGCCAACCCAGACAACCATAATAGCAACTCTGCACCGGGCGACACCGTATCCATCCACCTCTCAAAGACACGCTGAAATAACGGATGCAGTAAGGCCGGTTTTCTGTTTGTTTGCACTTTATAATTGCATTTTGCAATAGCATATTTATTTTTTTCCCCTTTGTCTTTGGGTGAATTTTAGTTTATTGTTTGATCTATGATTATTTTAAGTTTCAATTTGAAGACTTTTTAAAAAAGTGCAATAAAAAGGTACGTTTTACCTAACATAATGAATAATCGTGATTATTAATCGTGATTACAATATTGATACAAATAATCGTGATTATCATTTTGGCCATAATCGTGCAGCCCTACCTAATCCTTATCTCCTATAATGTCAAAGCGGGCGGTTGTGGACTCAAATGCATCACACAGATCTGCTGACTCCAAAAATGACTTTAATGAAAAAATAAACAAAGTATCCACAAAACTCACGGCAAGACTTGGCGAGAAAATATAAGGACAAGGCGAAGACATAAACATGGAACGTGACAGTGAAAACAAAGCATGAACAAAAACGACATCTAAACCAAGACCATGGTGCAAAACTTGACATATAATATAAAAGTTCATTTTAGCCTGCCAAGCTATATTTACAGTAACAGTATCAATGAAACGTTCCTTTATTATAATTCATTTCAGTAGTTATTTCATACATATCAATTATGTATTACATGTAAATATTGAAAATTAATGTCAGCTAGAGTTGCATAATATGACTATACTGTATATACCGTGTCTACTGTTAGAGATTCTACCATACCATTTATACCATGGTACCTCTTGGGTATTACACCATTGTGGGAATTGCTACAAATCAATATTAACATCCTTAAAGGTGCTTAATTGGATTGTTTTCTTCGTCCCCTGATGAATTTGTTCTTCCCTGTTCCCCAGTTGATTTGAGTCACAAAATAATGACTGTATGAGGGTTATGGAATTAGTCCACTCAATAGATGTGGCTGCGTGTGTGTGTGCTGACTGGATTGAGGCCACCAAAGCCACAGTTCAGCAGGCTCACTGTCTATCTGTGGTACTGAAAACCCGGCATGGATTAACCTTTGTGTCACCTCTGATCTGGTTAGCAGTTCTTATGTCGCAGTGCAGCTAGTGCTACCACTGATCCCAGAGGAGACCTCAGGACAAAAATGTGTTTTACGCATGAGAAAAATGTTCTTTTAACCATTTAAATATGTATATGTAAGCATATTCAACATGTCTTGTTTTTTTCACTCTCCATTGGTTTACCCCAATCTTGCTGTACTTGATGATAGTATTAATTGATAATGACAAGTAAGAAAGTGACTCAAAGTTCATACACATTTCAAATTCAAATGAAAGGACTTTCTATATGACCCAGAGTAAAAAAAATAGCTTAGAGCTTTGTCTCCATGTTTCTATTTCCACATTCCACTTGAAAGCTATTTCACTCTCTCCATCTTCCATCGGACAAAAGCCGCCGGTCTTTTACTTCTAAGGTACAGTGGCATGCAAATGCTTGGGCACCCTTGTCAAAATTTCTGTTTCTGTGAATGATTGAGTATGAGATGATCTGAGGCATAAAGTTGAAGATAAAACATTTTTCCAAATTTTAACCATTGATTTATTTGCTTTGTCCAATTTTAAACATAAAAAGAGGAAATGAGCACCATCCAAATGTTTGACCACCCCAAGATGTTTGAGCTGTCAAAACACTTTTGCTATGCCTATGGCTTGGTCACAATCATTGTTAGGTAAAGCCGAGTGATGCAACTTTCAAATCTTTATAAATACTCCTCAAACCTTCAAGACAAAACCTCATAATCATACTCGATCATACTTTGGGCTTGTGATGCAGCCAGTGGCACCAGGAATGTTACACTGGTAGAGGAAAGGATAGATTCAGTTAAATACCAGCAAATTCTGGAAGCAAACCTCCAGATGAAGTGAGGATGGCTTCTACAACAGGATAATTGACCCTAAACACACCTAAAAATTGATCATTGACTACCTCAAGAAGTGCAAGCTAAAGGTTTTACAATGGCCCTCATAGTCCCCTGACCTAAACATCATTAATGCTCAGACCTCATAAGAGCATTGCGTCCAAGACAACCCAAGGATCTTACAGAACTACAAGCCTTTTGCATGCTACTATAGCTACAATGAGGTCACCAGGGGGTCTTGCTCCTTTAGACATACATCAACAAAAATTTCAATGACTTTAAAAGCGGTGATGTTTAGCTAACCATAAACAAGTACTAATAATTGCCTAAGAAAACAAGCCCTACAAATGGCTAGCCACTAATGTAAGATGAATTGGAGTAGGTATTGTTTCAAGGCACTGACACTAACAGGCAGTCTATCGTGTCATTTAGGCACGAGGACTTGATGCTCTCAAAGACTCTTTGAGAGTTCAACAGGTGGTGACATCACCTGGCACCTAATCAGCCAATCAGCCAATTTTATCTAGGCTGTTTATTACCCGCTTTTAACCTATGCATATCAGACGTCACATGTATTTGCAGTAGGTTTGTTTACTCTTTGTAAATGAATTAAGATTAATTATCAGTGGTAACGTTTAAAAATGGCAGTTCTTCAGTCAGTCTGTTAGTCCAGTTTATAGGATGTTCTAAATGACAAGAATATATGGGTGTATGTGGAAAACACTGAAGGAGCTTCTTTTTGCCTGCACATGGGGAAATTGGTAAACACAAGATATCTTGCGAACTACTAGCACCAGTCATGGTTGACAGAGGATTATGCAATGTGTTTTGTGGGTTTGGTTGCTGTGCTGTTGGGTATCTGTGTATTGTATTTCCTTGCTTTTCAACAGTCTTTCCCTAAAAAACAACTGATTTTGAACCTCAGATTATCTGCATTGGAATATATTCTTGGATCTCCCTGGATTGCTGCTAAGATCTTGAACATGCACCTTGATCAAACAAGGCTGGTAAGCCTTCAGGCCAGCTTGTCTTAGTTAGTTTAGGTTGGCTGTGCCAGGCCCGGCCATGCTACTGCTAGCAGCACCTGAAACTTTTTGTCTCTATTTGGTCTTCCATACAAACATAGAAATAACAAATCGAAATGGTACCAAAGAGCTTTTGTCCAGTTCTGGGCAAGGAAGTAGAGGACATAAAGAAATCACTTAACTTCATGTCAGGAGAGATTGCAAATATCTCAAAACAATAGAAACATACATACATTTGACTTAGTACCTGGAATCAAGGACCTGCAAAGAACATGTCAGTGAGCACCTGTCAAAGAAAAATGCTATCATTGCCAGACAGGCATGCTTCCTGAGGAAATGTGACAGGATCCAAAGAAACTGTAAAGTGTTCATAAAACTGAAAGGATCACCGAGGACAGAGGTGCTGGGTCCTCATTTATAAAGCTTGCCTATGCACAAAACGGGGCTTGAAAGTTACGCACGCCTTTTCCTATGCAAAGGTTGTGATGTATAAAAATAAACTTGGCGTGTAAATGTGCGCACCGGTACGCCAACTTTGATGCTGCCGTAAGCACATGTTGGAGACGGGAAACTGGCGGTGTAGACATTTTTGGGGGGGACAATAAACAGTAAAATTTTAAAATTAAGAAAAAAAATTCGGGGGGGGGGGGGGTCATGGAAGGACATTGCCCTGTCACTGCCGCTATTCTGCATAGAGAGAGAGAGGGGGAAAGAGAGAGAGAGAGAGAGGCTGATTTCGAACAAAGCAGGAGAAATGTTACTTTCATGTTACAACCTGGAGCTTGTTGGACAAGCGGTGTGATAAATGACTTACTGGCTTTTACGCATTAGTGTAGCTTCTCATCGCTTGCTCGCTGACACACGGAGCTGCCGGTAGCCACTGTGCCACACACGCTGGCCGTCCCAAGTATGGAGGTGTGTTCCACTCACACTATGAACTGCGGTGGGGACGTGCTGCCACTCAGTTTTTTTCTTTTTATTAGTGACGCCACTGTGACCACCAAACAAAATACCATTTCTGTCCTCCACCTCACCCACAAGCCCCTCTATCTCGGTCTTTTCTTTTCAATTTCTTTTTCTTGTTTTCTCTGCCATGATGTAGCTTAAATGCCATGGATCAGCAGGTGTATTTATATGCAAAAACATTCACGAGGTGCTTTGCATTGACCATTCATGGTAAAATGTGGGTGTGTAGAGGGCGGGATGTGAGGTTGATCCAGCTGCGCAATCTTCCTGGCAGATTGTGATTTATAAAGGGAAAATTGCGTCCAGGTGTGCGGACGCACGGTTTTATAAATCAGGATATTTCTTTGGCGCACGCCATTTTCAGCTTTTGGGCGTGCGCACACTTTTAGTGTGAATCATACGCAATGTTTTATAAATTAGGCCCCTGGTCATTAGGGAGAACTGGACAAGTATCAGTGATGACAACCCCAGGGAACAGCAATCATGGTAGTGAAACTTGACACTTGAACTTGAACCTGAACTCAGGCCATCTTGCAAAGAGCAAGAAGAATAATATACTACTGAACTTTTAAAATATTTAAGAGTAAGAAATCTCCAAGCTGGAATGAAATTGATATGGCTATGGTTAAAAATGAAAGTCTGTGGTGACCCTACATAGACCTATTTGTATTAAGTCTCTACAACCTATTGCATTTTTTTAAAACAAAATGGAAACACCAAAAGTCATACCAACTTTTAAGGTGAAGGTAGACATGTTCTTTCAAATTACAGACCTGGCTGTTACCAATCCTTCCACAGTTCTTTGTAATACTGAATATGTTTTTCCGTAGGAGATTAGATGAAAAAGCAATTGACACTTGACTTTGACTTATAATTGGAAAACTACGAAGATATAGAATTAGAGGGTTACCCCTCTTCTGGTTAAGTAGGAGAATAGGGATCAGTATGTTCAAAGAAATTACTTCAGATCACAACTACAGTTCTACAGGCCACAACTACAGGGTTCTACAGGCCTCAGTATTGGGACTATTGTTCTTTATTCTGTGCATAAATAATACAGGATTGACATGGGTTTGGAAAGTACTTTAGAGTGCTTGGATATAGCAATAAAGCACTGTCTTTGAGTTAGCTTAATCAGAATCTCTGAGTTTGAGCTTTGTGCACTCAGTCATCTCAAAATTCACCAATGATGCGGTTTTTAGCAGACCCTCCTTTAAGAAACCTGTTATTTTTTGTTTTGTTTTTTAAATCTCCACCAGACTTGGAGGAGATTTTGCCACTGTCTGATCTGTCTGCAGCTATACTGCTGGACCCATCAGCCTAATATTTTCTGTCTACTCATGAATCTCTCGTGGTTGCAGCCATTCACATTGTTTTTTTATTTTATTGACTGTTATCTTTATATTGCTATAGAGTGCTGACTCCTCACGCCTCTTAGCTGGCAGGTAGGGACAGTAAGTGTTCAGCAAATGCTTCAGTTTGGAATCTTGTTTCAGAGAGGGACAATTTAGCCAAAGGCATTTCCAGCAAATCGCTAGGCTAAAAACAAGGTGTGCCAACAAAACTGGCATCCATAGAAACATTTGTTCTCTGCTGCATCTGCAGATTCATTCCACACCTGATATGATCCACTAAAGTTAGGCACAATGGAAGTTGAAAAAAATCCTCTTTTTGTTATCCTTGCCACCATCTTGGCTCTAAGCCTGGAGTTCTGCACTCTACTGACTGCACTCTGTTAGTTTTTGCAGAATATCTCGAGTTCTGTAACGGATCATAGAAATAAATAAGTTTAGCGGACTTGGTTATATCCCTTTTTTAAAGGAATTTGACTTCCTTGTTTGCTTCTCGTTGGGATTGGTCTCTGAACTGATCATTGCTTCTTCTGGCAGTCCAACAAGCATCACGCAGCCCTGAAGCACACCACAGCCTTAAATACCAAGGTACTTCTCAGGCTTATTCTTCTTTCTCAACCTTTCTCAACCTTTTTTCTAGATGCCAACCTTTCCTGAATCCAAAAAAGAAACAGAGCCAGTGTCAGAGAAACTAATCCCAAACAGGAAACAAGAGAGAGACAGTGTAGTCAAAATACCTTTAAAATGGTTTTAAAGATGTTTATTCGTTATTTATTATTTTGTATTATTTTATTTCTGAAACATGTTTTTTTTTTTTTGTAAGAAAGCTGGCAAACATAAAGCTGTCCTCGACTAGTATGGTGATTAAGGCTGTAGAGTAAATCTGTCGTCAGATGTGATCTGTTCTGTTGTAAACTCATTAGCTTGGTCAGACATCAGCTTTGCTCTTGTGCTTCTTGCCTTAACAAGAGTTTCTTCAGTACTCCACTGCTGCTCCTCAGGGGTTGCAGTCTGAAGTATTTCTGAATTTTTTAGAGACACATTGATCTTGGATTTCTAAAGCATATTTTTGAGATCCTGATTTTCAGTCATTTTCTTGACATCTGCCTGTGCATGCGGACATATAAGTGTTGTGCACATGATGTTAATGGTCGGCTAACTTTTAGCTCATTGTGAGGCAAGGGGGATCTACTGTTGTCATGGGCAACAATGTGTACCGTGATTGTGTGCTTCCTCATTCGCCTACTTATCAAATGCTTGATAACTATGTGGAATTCCAGGAATTGTTCTTGTGGTAAGTCCACGTGTTTGAAGTAGTATGTAGAATGTGACGCACTCCAGACTTTTCTTATAAAATCCCAAGTTAGTGAAATGATGCAAGAGCACAATTATCTGCAGAGTGAAAGAAATACACAAATTAAATATGAAAATATTGCTTGGCAATCTTTTTGGAAAACAAACAGCAGATACAGTGATTTCACTGATCAGGAATCGATCAAGTGCATCATCTTCCTACCATGATTTACCCAGGTTGATAGTACTGTTTGATAGTATCATTAGGTGTCATCAGAGTATGTAATGAAAGTAAACAGGTCAGAGCAGCTTCATGTTTTTAAAAGGACCAGATATTATAACTATGTTTGTTTTGTTTGTTTTATTAAAAAGTTTTAGCTTTTAATACCAGATTGAAGCCCCATTTCTACTCAGTAAAGACATTTGAGTATGACCAGAGAATAGGTCTTGCTGGAGCAGGTTAAAGGATTTCTCTGATGTTGCTTGAAGTTTGCATCATTTTCCAGATGGGACGCTCTAAACTTTTGAAAGAGTTCTATAGATGCTGTCTAAACCCATTGATCTTATGGCTTGATCAAAATCAAATACAAGTTTTGAAAGTTTACTATATATCTCTAAAACCTTATATCATTAACACATATTTTCATTGTCAAGAAAAAGTAATTCCAGACTGAAAAAATAGAAAGTAGCTTATGCTCTTTATGCCAAATCAATTCACATGCTTTACTTTGTTCACAACATTTTTAGCAGAGAGATTGATATTGTTTGTATTAGGTGAATGTACGTTGGGAGAATTTGTCTAAAATGCTCTGTATGGATACTTAAAGCCAGGTGGAATTGAATAGCCACCTGAAAGCTTTAGTGGAATTGTTTCCCTTTATCATTCCACACATTTATGTAATTTTTCTGTTTGGATTTCTGAAGAATTTTAGATAAGGATAGAGGGAAAGCTTTCTGTGACTTGTCTGTTTATTCTACTGGTTAGTGGTAATGTCTCAGAGAACCACATACTTCTCATGTCAGCCAATCCAATAAACCTCAGCAGATGGAGACTCTTCTTACACTAAAGACCTAAAAAGAGAGGCTAATAGTAGTGGGCTGGGAATGAAACTCTATTGACGGTTTTCGGTACTCAATGCTGCATACACAGTAAGCTTACTAATAAAGTATTGAGGATTCATACCTAGTCCTGCCTCTAGCTTTAGCAGACCTGTTGCCAAACTAACTAGATGGGCATGTTTTCAAGGGAATTAATTACAGCTTATAAGCATTTACTGTTCCTTTAAAAAAGCTACTTCCATTTTATGGACAGAATTCCAGTCAAGATTTAAAAAATCACTTCATTTAAATTTTTTTGTGATGGGCTGCTGTGCCTTTTGCATCATAGCTGTTATGCCGGATTCACAATATACAATTCACAATGTGGTTTGACCTTTCTATTTTCATTAATATGTGTTTGTTGTTCATGGCTTTACTTATCTGTAGATATTGTTTGTTTTTACAGCATTATTACAGATGTGTTTTCTTGAGAAATGAGAAATATATTATTCACTCCTCAGCCCAGTTACAATCAAGCTCACCTGCAGAGCCACGTTTAGGGGGCAGCACTAATATTTATTGATCACTACTAATCAAAGAGCTTACCCAACCTCTTCTCTTGAACATGTTCTGCTATCAGCTGGTTGGTTTCTACTCACTGACTGCTTAGCAACTCAAGGTGCAATGTTCCACTTAGGGATGCACCAATCTCAATTTTTTTCACCTGTTACTGATTCCAGTACTTTGACCCAAGGTATCTGGCTTAGAGTAGGTCGTCCACTGCAGGGTTGGCGCTTTGATTCTCACCTCCTTCTGTCCACATGTCAAGGCAAACCTGCACCTTGTCCAGTAGCTCAATGGCATCTGTGTTTAAAAGCATGATGAAAGTACATGTGGCCATCAACCATTTTAGCATTTGCATCAGTTAATATAGATAACTGATCTGCATGATCAGATCTGATCTCTGTAATCTTTTCAAACAGAGCCAGCACACTGACAGTGACATGTTTGTATTTCCATGGATCAGAAACATCTCCAGGGTCTGGTTGCATAATAAATGAATATACATTTACCAAATTTTTTCTGGCACTTATTCATTTATTTGTTTTTGATCCACAATTACTATTCTCTTCAGTCTTTAAAGTCTACCTGGCAGGTTATACATTTTCATGTAGATTTGAATATAGATGGGTACATGTATTCACAAGACACACATACAAGAAAACAGAGTAGGGCCATATTTATTGAAATATTCATCAAAACAGATCAAGATTTGGCTCAATGTGATTTAATACTATGACAACTAACTCTCACTTAACTGTGTGCTATCGCGTGCCTCAAGCACTGATTGAGAGCATGTGTCTGTAGGTGGTGTAAATGTGTGTTTTTGTGTGTGACTCACCACCCTTTTGCTTACACAATTCCAAAGCAGCTCGTACTAGTGGCACCACTAACCTCAAAAGTAGCATGGGTGCTGAAACTAAAGCTCATTTTACATTTTCCACATCTGCCTAGCTTGTGACAGTTTACAACAGTGCAGACTCTACAGGCGCCGGTAGATAGTACATATTTGAAACATATCCATGTACAAAGACACCCAACGTGACACATTGGACCCCTGGGCCGGAGCCTTTGTATGAATCACATTGTTTTGAATCATTACAAAGGAACTATGCTTGTGAATGTAGACCATATACAGGAGGGTCCAAAGGTCTGAGGCCACATTTTCAGTTGAAAATCTAATTGAGGTCTGCGTTCAGATGACACAGAGATCTATTTATCAGAGGCTCTTTCAACTTGATTTACTTTCTCAGTGCCCCCATAAATGATTAATAGTGTTGAGGTGCGGTGACTGTGGAGTAAAGTCAATGACAGTCAGGAATCCTTGATCTTCTTTGGTCTTCAAGTAGGTCTTTTCCTGTTCCAGTATGAATCCTCCTCTACAAAGGTGCAAACCAGAGGGTATAGCATGTCTCTGAAAAATGGAGTGGGACTTCTCCTTATTCAGGGTGTGGTCACTTTGGTGCAGGGTTCCAACTCCAGAGGAGGCAAAACACCCCTAGACTTGAATATACCCACCACCATGTTTCCTTTACACACACCCTTCTATCACTGCCATAAACCTCAAACTTATTTTCATCAGCAAATTCTGTGTCTGGAATGATATTGCTTTTCTATCTGTCAAGGAACTATGCTTGATGTATTGATCTTCTGATGGCGTGGTTACTTTTACTTTGGCTGATCATGCTTTGGATACAACAGCGTTCCATGTACTGCCCCATGTAAAGCTTTAGTCGAGTCATGATTTGATGCTGAGAAAAATCCTCTTCACTTAGAATAACAATTTGATTTTTGACATTTCACATAGTTCTGATGCCATGTTTCCCATTGTCACAATGTTATTTAATAAGTATTGATTGGCTCGAAACCTGAGGCACCGCCATAAATTCATACTTCCGTTCTTATGAAAAGGTGAACCCTGGCTGCAAGTTCAGTTACTTGAATGAGCCTCTGATGAGTAGATCAGATCCATCCGAGACATCTAAATGCATACTTCAATGGAAGGGATACAGGTCGAGCAAATCTGACCTTTTATGCAAAGGAGTTAATTACCAGAAATTCTTAAATTTGATTGCTGACCCAGATATAGTGTAAAATGCAATCTTTATTTTGCATGTCATAATGTCTTGTGTTTTGCATTTCATGATGTCTTGTCCCGGTTTTCATGAAAATATTACAGATTTTCAATGTGACCTCAGACTTTTCGACCCAACTGTTTGTACTGCTGTAATACAGAGAGACAGCAGACTGACTGACTGGCTTTTGTTGCGTTTATTTCTGTTGAGGGGTAAGCTGTTAGTTCAATGCATATTGACTAAAAAGTCCAAAGTTTATCATCGTAATGGACATTTTATCGCAATCCCATATGGAGATTGTTTCATTGCCCAGCCCTAAGGGGAATACAGTTCCCGTTTATGATTTGGGAATGTAGATAGTAAGTATAATGTTGCCGTGGATTCAGCGAGTTACCCTGTGGGCTGCAACTTGTACACTGTTTTTATAGCCTGCATTTGTTTATGTTTGGCAAATTGTCATGACTAAAAGTATGCTGACGTGCCTATTATCAAGTACCCATGGATGTTCAGGCAGCTGTCATTGGATTACTTAGAAAACTTTTAAGACAAGCTCTGCAGTTTTAAGGAGTGTTTTTTTTTTTTTGGAAGCAGACTTGTGTTTGTTCACGGTGGCCATTAGAGATAATGTTATCCTCGCAAAGTGATGAAAAGTGATCCACTGAAGAGATGCAAAATCAAACCTCCTCAGGGAAATAACTAGTGTTCCCTGACAGCGTAAGTGTAAACTAATTAAAATGACTGTGTGTAAATCTGGCTACATGCCTCAGTTAATAAAAGACTGATGATTTGTAACCCTTTGGCCCTGAATCACAATGTTATCTAATGGTTTGCTTGTATGTCAGAACTGGGCCTAACTGGGCTAACATGATGTGGATGTTTCCAGGCTTAAATCTACATGAAAGGGTATTATAGCTGCTTTTTTTGTTTCTAATTCAGATAAATGTTGTCTCCAAGCCCTTCAAATTCTCCAAGCCTGTCCCATTGTGCAGTGCATCCATAGTGTCTCTGCGTCAGACTGAACATTTGTGGTGAAAAGTATTTAAGCCTACGACAGCTTATGTACTTTATGTTCAATCCTTCTGTTCACACCCAGTGAACAGAAGGATTGCCTTACACTCTGGTACTGAGTGCCTGAAAAGCATGTGAGTGTATGCTGCTTTCAGTGTGTTTCGTTTCCCTCACAAAAACACACTGAACCTCTGATTTGAACTCATCAAGAGCTGCAGAGGAGTATATTCAGATGGGCAAAGATTTGATAGTAACTAATACGACTTTTACAACCTTTATGTACATTTTAATACCACTTCTGTTTAATGACACACTTGCCAGCTGTCTGGGCAAACATACACTCAGTGTTTGTGTCTCATCAGAAAATAGAGGAAGGCTTTGAACTGTGTGAGTTTATAAGTAGGAGCTCTAACCTCGCTCTGCTACACCAGGCTATGGCATCACACACACACACACATACACACTCAGTCAGTAAGAGTCTGTTTAGCTGTGTTGCCACTGTATGGTATGGCTCAGCTCAACTTGACTCAATTTTGGTACCAGGTACTTTTCATGATTTTGTTTTACAGTACAGGTAGTACAGTGTAGTGGTAGGTAACGTAGGCTTGATTCTTAGCTGATCATCTTTGTGATGCTCTGTAGAACATCATCTTCAATGTTACACAATTAAAGGAAAAATGGAGGATGTTGAAGGATGGCTGCTTATCACAGCAAGTAGGCAAACTTTGTTGAAGGAAAGTGTGTGAAATCCTACATCAGAGCTCAGACAACATGACTGTCGTTGCTCAGTGTCACTTTAGTGACGATTTTCCCTGACCAATCAGTAGTAGTGTAGTGTTTTAACTCCACTTTTTAGTGTCAACTCAGCTCACTTGGAACCTCAACTGAGGTGATACTAAAAGAAAGCTCCCTGTACCAATCACAGCTTTGGAATCCAAAAAAGAAAGGAAAAACTGTATATATTTATAATGCAGGGGTAAGGTTGTACCAAATGTGGCTCATCTATGATCACTGTAGAATTGATGAATCCAACATAACTTGTATTTGTTGTCTGTAACATTCTGATGGCACAGTTAGATACCTCATGACGATGAAAAAGCATGTTCAGCTCAGTTAGAAGAATTTGGCAGAAATATCAGTATAGGTATCTGTCATATGGGTTGAACCCTGTCGGTGGGGCCCTTGCTGTGGGCTCCTGCTCTGCAACAGACTGTCTAGCTCAGTGCCTGCTGAGAATGTGTGGGAGGAGAAGGGGAGGAGGGACGGATTAGCAAGGTAACAGACTCAGGTGAGTTGCTGAGAGGGTAAGAAGGGATAGAAAGGAGGAGGATGGAGAGAGGAAGGACAGAGATGAGAGGCAATGATGACATTTCTCTGTTGTCTCTGTAAAACATTTATCAGCTTGTGTGTGTGTGAGATCTACACCTCTAATGATCCATCACCGTTCAGAGTTTAATTGGTGGCAAGCAATGAGCAAAGTTTACAGGTGATGATGTGATGCCTGTTGTAACTGGCTTTCAGACCTCACATCATTCCTGGTGGTCACAATGAGCCTTAGCCATAATATTTAATCATGAACTTCATTTAAGGCCTGTTGTGATCAGCAGAGGATGTATTATCCTGTTGTCCTCTTGTGTCCTCTGCACAAGTGAACCACACTAGAGTTAACTTTTTAAGTGATCATACTCCAAATAACGGTGTTCTTAGCATTTTAACCAAACCAGACCAAATTTGGCAGAATTTTGTTCACCTGCACTCAACTGGTTAGACATAATGCAAAGTAATTCCTTAAGCCAGGAACCAGTTGCTTTTTCACATGGTATCATTCTAATGACTGCTAGTTACAATTGCCCCATGCCTAAAAAAAAACATTAGCAGATGGTCAGAGTTTTTGTCATTCCCTTTATCTGAAACTCGAGTGGTGGCACACATCACTGCTTGCCTGGCTGACCTCTTAGAGTGGGTGTCAAGGCTCCAGCTAAAGCTTAACCCGGATAAGACTAAGCCAGTGTTCTTTCGGGGGAAAGGATGCCTGCGTTGAGACTTGTCTGTTATCATTGACAATGCCGTGGTGTTGCCAACTCAGACAGCCAAGAACGTGGAAGTTGGATAACAAACTCATTCTTGCCAAGGATGGGAACAGTATCCCCGTTATGTAAAATCATCTATACAACATGAGTATGATTTGCTCATTCCTCACCAGCAAGGCAGGCCAGGTGCTGTCCAAGCACTTGTCCCCTCCAGTCTGTACGATTGCAGCTCCTGCCTCGCCGAAGCCCCTGTATCTGCCTCTGTGTCTAATCCAGAATGATGCTGTCTGACTGGTTTTTGACCATAGTCAGCAGCTAATGAAAAGGCCCGTTTGACATTTGGTAAACACGATCATGAATTCCCTAATACTGGCAGCCTTCTGTTTGATGGTATGAAAGAGGCAGAACTTCATATGTGTATAGTTTCACTATAGTGAGTCCCTTCTTCTCAGGCTTTAACAAGTCCTGTCTCCCTTTAACATCTCAACTAAGCAGTTGTAAGAAAATCATTAGTGTCATCTCTACAGATGTTTAATAAAACAGTGAAAGAAAATGAAAATGGAGAGGATGGAAAGAGAATCATGAAGCCCTTAATAAAAAAAAAGTCCAAACAGAGAAAGTAGTTGAATAACAGCAGCCACAAGCTAGTCCAGAACACTGTGTTCTATAGGACTGGCTACACACTAGTGATGTAACGTGTGTGTTTAATACTGCTGAGTCAGGCTGGAGGAGCTAGACTTCCATTATCACTGAGCTGGAAAAGCCCCTGTCACACACACACACACACATGCACACAGACAGACAGCTTTGACATCTGCTTTTTTTCCTCGTGTTTTGGTGACTTGTCGTGGGAGCTGAGCATGATGAACAAGGATCAGTGTTGGGAAAATGGTTTTAAAACCCAAACATCTGTAAGTCAGGCTGGCCTCCTATCAAGATACAGTGACTTTATGGGAAAGTCAGTGGCAAATACGACCAATACTATTAAAATAAGCATAGAGCACATGTGGGATACTGAAGACAACACAATAATTTTGACTTTGTTTTGTGATTTGGACCACTGATGGATGTGGCAGGCTCTGCACACATTACCAACACCACCCCAGCCACAGCCTCATCATGCAGGCAAAAAATACAGAGGTATCTGCTGCCGTGAATACAGAACAGCTTCTTTCCTCAGGGTGTGAGACTCCTCAGTTCATCCTCCACATACCACTATAAAAATAGTTAAATGCTTCATGTAAACTTCACAAACTCTTACCTAACTACAAAACTAATAAAAGTAGTGTAATTGCCATTATTTCGATCAGTAAAACCCACCATTTCTACTCACCAAGTTAATTGCTGAGATCTTGAAGCATGATGGCATCACTAGGGTCAACAAACATCAGGCCAGCAGTCAGGCCATTAGACAGGTTGGAAACAAACATCAGTCCAACTTATTTTAAAGAGAAAATAAAGGCAGATGGTCAAACTATTGTAATGTAAACATCTATCACAGTGCTGTGTTTCCGCCATGTTTGATTGTCTGACTAACTTTGTTGTGCTGATGTAGGTATGGGCGTGATGTGGAGTGTAGATGTCTTGTGCAGATCTCTGCCAATTAATTTAAAGTGTAGTATGTTATCAAGTTGATGGCTAAAGTCACAAAGGTAACAGTATGTCCAAGATGTACACTTCTCCCTTTAGTTTTCTCACACATTTCTTTAAATTCATAAAGAAAGTCCACATGTTATGATAATATCAATTATGGACGGTGTGTGACTGATGACACCCTAAAAGTAGTCACCAGGGTCAATAACGTCTTTGTGATAGGCATTCACCAATCCACAGAGTCGTTAGAAAATCAGCTGAGGACTGCTGAAGACCAAAGATTGTGATGCACAGTGTTCTTGACATTAAGGGTGTGTAGTTTTTTTCTACTTATGAATGTACAGTAGCAGAACCACTGCTGTTTGTGTAGTTCTGCTGTGTGCTGCATTTGGTGGGACTCCAGCTCCAACTGAGCGACCATCTGGACCACTCAGCTCTTGCATCCACAGACACTACAGTGAGTCATTAATGTAAAACCAATCATCACAGGCCCAAGTGATGATGTCAGCAACTAAAAGAAGTGGATTTGATGAGATTTTGAACCAGGAGTGATTATAACTGGAAGGAAACCCAGAGAGTAACTATGAAGAACAGGAAAACCTGGAATTAAATAAACCAATGAGAGTGCTCAGTTATATTAAAAACCATGTGAAGGACTGGAGGATGGGCAGAACCAGTTAGCAGGGGTTAACACTGACTATAGTGGGCACTTTCACATCTAATTCAGTCCTAGTCCTAATATGAACACTTTTTCTGAGTCACTTTGAGCCATATAACCTCATCTGAGATTTGTCGATCAAATAGAGCCTTGGTTCAATTTGCATGCACTCAATATTGTTTGTGGCCCATATTAGCAATTGTGCTCCCGGCAGTTGTGCTCATATTGATCCACCTGTCTGTACATTATTGTACATTTGCTGTATCCTGTGTACTTCAGTTGGTCAGTTGCTGGCAACATTAGTAAAAATCTGCACTTTGATGAGAAAAGCATTATGCCCTCGAACCACAGACTGAAGAAAAAAAAGTAAATGAGTACAAGAGCAGCAGATAGTGCCGTTTTTATGCCAAGCTCAATTTCTGTATTTCTAATTTGTTTTGTGCGTCTGGTTCCTGCTTTTTCATGTCTATAGATTTTAGCTTTTGGAAATACTCAGCACAATCACTATTGTTTTTTGTTTTTTTTTTAAATATGCATTGTGTACCATTATGAAGAATAAATGATTCAAAGTGAGATTCAACTCAGCTTATGCTAGAGACTGCTGTAAGTACTTTCAGCGCTGTAAGTACTTTCAGCGCTTATTTATTTTATGTGATTACTTATTAAAGATAAAATAGAATCTTCCAGTGTCATTTTCTGGTGTCGTAAGGGCTTTGATTAGTAACAGGCATCACAAAATATTTTTATTGTACCCACTACAAAACAATCCTTGCCCATCGCAGTGGTGCTTATTGCATCTTCATACAATCAACATGTCCAATCAATTGCTTGTGTCAAATAGCAGGCACAGCTTTGTGTGACTTATTCTTAATGTTTTGTCTTTTGTCTTTCTTTTATTGACAGCTGTGACGCCCACTGACAACGTGCAGCACCTGGAGGAGCAGGAGGAGGCCAAATAGCTTGAAGCACAGAAGTAGCCAATAGGCTCAATCAAGTCCGCTGTGCTAACGGAAAGGACAGCTCCAAACTGGTAAAACTTTTTATATTGCATTTTATTTGAACATAATCATACGACAACACAGAGCCATCACATTGTTCTTTGTAGTGACTGTGATGTTTGAATGAGGCTTAGAACAGAAAACTGAGGAAACTCAAAACCACATGTCTACATCCTTCTCTTCAACAGTCTCTTGCTATCTCGCTCTTTTTCAGAATAGTTGGGAAGTCTACTCATCTAACATCTCTATATGCTTTTATTGAGTTACTTAATTAACTGTACAGTGACAGTTAATTAATTAACAGTTCCTGTTCCTGGGACTGTTCTGTAGTGTTAATTGGAAAGGTAATGTATTTGCTGTGAGGACACTTGACACGAGGGTTAGCAACTCTCTCTCTGTAGATACCTACGGCAAGGATTTTGATTCTGTTTCAAATTTATTCTTTTGATATTTCCGGCACATTTAGTCAAGGTTTGACCATATGATTAGAAATAAAAATAATACCTGTTTGATATTATGCTTCAGAGACCGTATACTGAGCTGGGAAGACCCCCTTGCAGATTGAGACAGACCAGTCATCTCAGTCAGTGTGGCTCTCGGGCCTTGTTAATGAGGCCAGCTGCATTCAGAAGTAAACTGTTGTGCAGGAGGTTTTGGTCCTAACTGCAGTCACCTGCCAGAGTGGAGTGCTTTAAAAAGTTTGTGTTAGGGGTGACAGAGGTGGGCCACAATCATCCTGCTCTCCTCAGGGTCCCTCAGACATCCAGGTTGGGAAGACAGGGATGACAGGTTGCAGCCAGTTACCTTTTTCAGCAGAGTGAATGATACACTGCAGTCTGCCTTTGTGACAGCTGCATTCCATATGCTAATGGTGAACATAAGGATGACGGTGCACCATCATTGACATTGACAGGTTGAGGTTCCTCAGCTGCTGCAGGAGGTGCATCCTATGATGTGGTTTCGAGGTGGTAGATCTGATATTCAGCTCTAATTTGAGGTCCTGGGTGGTGATGGTGTTTGAAAGAACCATGCACCCCTTGTAGGCTGTAAGTGGTTGATCTCAGGCAGTTTGCTGTTTTTACTTTAGTGTGGCAGAGAATGTGGGAAAAGACAGTGTCTTGGGAGTATTTCCCTGGTTGCCAGTTTCAGAAGTATCTGTCCGAAGACTGGTTGAGACTAGCCCTTTTGTAAATGGAATTAGTTAGGGCTGAGGATCTTGGCCTCTATGGTGCCTTTTTGATTTTATCATTGCATATCTTCCAGTAGATGGTTGGTTGGTTTTGTAACCTCAATGTATAACTAAAATTGTAAAATTCAGTGGTCGGTCTAATCTTGGTAATGTGGTGTAGGGCTATGTTGGCGGGCTAGGATAAGATACTTAGGTTCATGGTAGAATTTGATCTGGTAGGTGAGGAACTAAAATGTAGCTGGTAGTGAGGAAGTGGTTAAATGTCATACAATGTTTTAGTGTGTTCAGGTTGGTGGCTTGGCCTACTAGCTTTGTAATATAAACACTATTGTAGAGTCAGAAGTACAGATTATAGTTAAACTCTAAATTGTTAAGGAAATGCATATTCAATTATATAAGTGCAAAGTTTAATAATTCATAATTTCATTTATAACTTCATATAATAGTTAAAAATGTTTAAAAGTCTATTGGAATTCATGTTTTTATAAGATTTTGTATAAATTGTTGGAAGGTGTGCTTCCCCTTTAAGAGCGCGTAGAGCAGATATACTTCCTTGTTTACATTTTGCCGTCAGTCAGCGCTTGAGAGCTAGAAGGCATACGGTTTTCTTACCTCTTTCGTCTATTTTCAGTTAGTTGAAAACTATTGTGTTAGCCAGCTATTTTGTTTGTATTTTTGGAAATAAACGCGGAGATTTTTTATATTTTTTCGTTACAAACAAAATGCTCTCCTGTGTGGATTTGTGGAGCTACAGCTGAGCTACGGACACGGCCTGTGGAGTTCAACTAATGGCAATAGACTGATGTGGAAGCCAAAGCTAAAGGCTCTCAAGCTAATCAGACCTCTATAACTATATCTCATGCTTTGTTTAGTTCTTGTTTAGTATTGCTCACCCCAATATCACTGGCACACTGGCCTGTGGTGGAATGTAAACACCAACAAGAATTAAGGATGCAAACTCAAGGGTTGGAACAGAAGGGTTTGCCGTTCATGATAAAAGATTCCAGATCAGGAGAACAGTGCTGTGGGAGCACTGTCACATCATTACATCAGCCACTTTGTGTGAAAATGGATACCTCTACCTTTCATTTTGCCTGAGAGTTCTGGTGGAAGTCTAACAGCTGCAGCACAGAGTCTGATAGCAATCCACACAGCCAAATTTACATGAAGTACAAAACTGAAGAAGAAGTCTCTGTTTTTTTCCCCAGTAGCTGACGTTCACCCAGTTTGTTATATAATGATCACACCAACACACTGAAGCAGCCATTTGTAGTACCACTTTGATCTTGATTGTCAATTTAGCAAGAACACTGCTTGTCCAGTACTGTGTCCTCTTGTCCTCAAGAGTCTGGACGTCTGAGTTGAACCTACCAAGTTCCAACTCTCAAAGACACAAGTCTGAATCTCATTTTTCTTTACTGGGATATGACTCCAAGTCCTTGGCAACTCTATTCTTCCTGTTGACATCACCTAAAGCATGATAGGACCCAGGGAAGCTCAGCATCAAAATATATTCATCTCATTAGTAAAATAAAACAACAGGCCTGACTTTTTTTTTTTTTGTTAGGTAGTAGCTTATTGGTATATATTGGCCAATGAGTAACAAACAGTAGAGAATGCCAAACTAGGAATTAGGTAATTTAGAATATAAGGCTGTTTTGATCTTTCTTTTTTACATTCAAAGCCTCTGTTGAAGTTATCCAATGAAGCTTCAAATGTCTTGCATATTCTAATTTTAATAAAGATGGTCTATTTGTGGTGCCTTTGACATTCCAACTAATGGCATTTCTGAATATATATGGCTAATCTCTTTTGGAAAATAACTGTAGGTGGCTAAAACATGTACTGACTCTGCCATGAGCTCATTAATAACAGTGCTTGCTCACTGACGTACACGTACATGAACGTACATGAACGCTATACAGAAGTTTGTGTGATTCATTGCCTCCTCACTGTAAGTATAAAGAGGAAGCGTTTGTAATTTTGGAACTGTTTCACTTGTTTGGGCTGCAACATTTGATACTATGTGTGCATGACTTAGCTCCTTAAATTTAATAATTTGCACAAATGTCTTATTTTGGTCCTTTTATTAGTAATGTGTATCTTCAAATTACATTACAACCTATATATAGACATATTTATGCATTATAGCATCATGTTCAAAATTTGCAAAAGCTTTTGCATGAAAAAAAAGAAATGATCCTGGTGAAAATTGCTGCACAGTGTGTTATGCCATTTGTGCAATTCATCTCAGTGTCCCCAGTCGTTAACTGTGGTGTGGAGGGTACCCTTTACATGGTGTCTATCATTATGTGAGTGGTACCATGTATATATATGTATATATATGTGTGTGCATTTCCTGCAGTGATGAGACAGCATGTCCATTGTCTAAATGTCTTATTACCAGAATACAGTAATTATACGTATTTAAAGAGACCACATCACACAGCTGAATAAGGTACATGAGTAAACACACTGATATACACTGATATGTCTGTATCAGTGTACTTTTTTCTGCAGTACCTGTAAATGTGGTTGGTAATAGTAACAACATCTAGTTCAGACTCGTGTAAATCAGTATTTGTGCTCAACGAGGTCATTATAAATGGAAAACTCAACCTTTGAAAGGGAGCTCTGAAGTATGATGTATACCGGTGGGAATGTAGAGTGCACTGGCTCCTGCTGCTGAGTGTGGCTGGTTTCCCAGCAGTACTCTGCTGCCTCTGCTCAACATGCTGCTAACACAGGAAACAGAAAGAGCTGGAGGGTCCGTTTGTGTGTGTTTTCTATTGTTTCTTGGCCATATTCCCAGAGGTGATGCATGGGAGAGAGAGCTAAAACAAGGGTAAAGAGTGGAGGAAAGAGACACTGAAATGACATTGTACACAATTTCTAGATGCTGACTCTTGGATAAGTCAGGTCATTTCAATATATAATCAACATATGATGTTCGCAGTGTGCTACAGGCCTCTGTAAACAATGCAACGCTGCATGATGTGGTCAGTGGAGTTTCACTGACAGCTACTCTCAGTATAGCAGAGCCAAGGACAGGAAGTGGTTGAGGAAGAGAATAAGTAAATATGCATATAAGAGTAGATGGAAACTACCACTATGGCCTGCAGGAAATTGAAAAAAGAAGAAAAAAATTCCACAATCCCTTGGCTGCTGTTAGACTTCAATTACACATTTGCACTGGACAGTACCCCCCAAGGATCTGACCCTGGAGACAGAGATGAATGGGCAAAAAGCAACACGTCTGTTCCAGATTTCACCTGGATTATTTCATTTTTGCATCAACAGAAAATTCTACATGCTAAACAAACATAACTACATAGCAGTTTTAAGGAGTGTGTATTTGGTGTCTCAGTTATCCTACAGCCCTCATCTGATTTCTGATTTGAGAATAATAAGACATAATCAGACATGCAATGATAACTACTTTGGTAAAAAAAAAAAAAAAAAAAAAAATTCATTGATAAAGAATGTAATCTGCATTTGTTTGCACTAACTGTGAGTAAAAGAGAAGAGCAACTCCTTGGTGAAACATGTGCTGATCATTTTACGATGTTGCAAAAGAATGAAAAATCAAGGAAAAGTTTAGCAGGTGTGATTTGACATTTACATATCCATTATTACAAGCTTCAGTTTTAAGAAGAAAAAAGCCATTAATCATGATTAATCACAGCAAATTGTGCAATTAATTCGTTTTTTTATTATTTTTTTTATCTAGCAATAGACCTAATTAACATAGCCAGAACTGAACAACAACCAAGTGTTCTCTGGGAACAAATAGGCCTGCAGGCATCTTGGACTGGAATCCACTGTCTCTCTCTCATAACTATCATGTGTTTAGAGAGAGTGTGTTTGTGTGTCAGCTGATTCTTAGCATTGATCTTTGAAAGCGAAAGAAACATTCACAAATCTCAACAGTATCTTTCCCATCTGCTAGAACATGGTTTGCTCAAAAAGGATTCTATACATTATGTGAAAGATCAGCTTGCAGGTAGCATGATTGAAGAGGTAAAAATGTCTGTAGGATATTGCAAGTAGGCGAGAGGTTTGCTGTTTGTCCACCTTTTCTCTGCCTCCCTCTCCTTTTTCTGTCTCATACTGTGTTCTGCAGGAAATGAGCAGGACACATGTTCCTAATCCAAATGAAATCAGGGCTTCAGTGTGTGTGTCTGTGTTGTGGTGTTTGTAGTAAAATAGAAACATATGTCACGCTTTAATATTGGAACCACAGAGTAGTCACGTAATGCATTACTCTCATAGATTCTTAAAAAGTTCTCTGATGATGCACACCATAAGCTTTCGACCTCAAGAACAATAAAATATGATCAGGAGGAGTATAGGAGTGGGTGAAAAACCTGAAAAAAAATCATCTTCCATGATTCTGATTTGTTTAAAAAAAAAAGCCAAAAATTGACCAAGACTAAGACTCCAACCAACACACACACACACACACACACAAATTCAAAAGAACCTCTCAAAGTTCATCCTTTAGGTGAGTTTTTCTGCACAGATTGCTTGCTACTGACCACTACAGGAAGGTTAAACAACTACTCTAATGCAGGGGATGGCTTTGGATGGCTGATTAGAAGATCTCAGTCAGTTTACCACATACACCCACACACACACCACCAGACCACCAGAAGTTTTCATATTCATGATGTAATTAATATTCCATACAGATTTTTCAATTCAATATCAGCAGCTTTTCGTTCCCAGATTAGAAAAGACTATACTTAATCCACACTGACTGTGTGTGTGTGTGTGTGTGTGTGTGTGTGTGTGTGTGTGTGTGTGTGTGTGTGTCAATGTGTGTGTATTTGGGGAACTACTGTGTGCTTTTATTAAAAAGCACATTTAATATTCAACTAATCTGTTTTCATAATATTGCTTGAATAATGTTTTGTGTGTTATTTAAAGAGCTCTCAAAGACAATAAGACACATCAGTTTTTTTCTTACATAATATGAAAGTGGAAAAGTAAGAAGCAAAACAATAAGAAGAACAGACTGTAAAGGCACACAATTTATACAATGACACAGTTTCACCATAAGCCACAGCTGAATCTATTATGAAGGTGTGTCGTCAAATAGTGCCACTTCCCCAACTCTGAGGACCTTTGGGATATCTTACCAGTGATGTTCGAAGGTCCACTAGCTTTTAAGCCTTTAAGCTGTGCATGGATGACACTGTACTGCTCCAACACTCACTTCAAATTCCAGCTTCATCCAACATTAACATCAACCCATACATTAAGATCACTACTGAACAGATAGAGGATGGGAAGTTGCTGTTCCTACACACCTGTGTTGAAGTCGAGCCTAACAGAAGCATACTAACAATAGTGTGTAAAACACACACACACACACACACACCAGTATATTAACTTGAACTCTAACCACCACAGTTCATTGGTGAGGAGCCTCCTGTGAGAGGAAAAATAGAGAGAAGGAGGGGCAGCAAGCCAACAGGTACACAGACTGGATGATGAAAATCCTGCACTTAAATCCAGGACAGACACTGTATACTCAGAAGGCGCCACCAGGAACCAATATGGAACCAGAGTCTTCAAGTCACAAGTAGACAGCACTTACCACAAACTGTTCAACACCTTAAGATCTCTGCTGGTACACCCTAAACACAGCACCCACCCTCAGTAAATAGAGACACGATTTGCCATCTCACCCCATATACAACCACCTGTTATCATGTGACTGAAGTCCACATTTAGGTAACGTGATGACAACTGGGCCAGCTTCATTTTCTGAGAATGTGACATGTGAAAGTTCAAAAAAGCTTCAGTAAGAGGTCAAATTTAGAGCTTTGATTCTTAGATTGTTTCATATTTACTAGTACAATCAATGGTGCAGTATGTAACTATGTTGACAGTGTAGATTTTTGTAGTTAGTAACAACATTTGTTGCCAACGAAAGTTATAAATAACCTGGACTCAAACATTCACTTGAAATTAGCACTTATCTTAGTCAACCTATAGCTGCACCATTACAATGAAATGATTACCCGTTTGGTGTGTTGAAAGTTGAATCTGTATGTGATGTATCTCTTTGTTGCCATGAATGTAATAATTTCATGGCAGTCTGCCGAGAGACTAGAGAAAAATTATGTCAGTCCAAAATGGAGAAAATGTTCATGAGAGCATGAATGTCCTCCATCAACCTGTCCAAGAGATATTGATATTTCTGTTTCTCCTCTGATGATCATCAATATTCACAGCAAATCCCATGGAAGTCTTGCCTGTAGTTTTTGAGACATCTTTCTGTGGACCAACAGACCAATCAGTTCACCAGTCAACTCACTGGCAAAGCTGCAGACTGCTGTGGTCAGTTGCTGTATTTTTACAGTTAGTGAGATGGTGGCATGCTGCAGAGGTCTTGAATTATAGTTGAGGTAGAGGTCTCCACAATGACATGAACCTGGAGAATACTCATGATGATGAAATCAGAGTTGTAATCAAGAGTTGTAGGTTTATATCCAGCCTGGTGTCATCAACAAATACCAACACTAAGGTACCCTTAAACAAAGCACCCTTTATGTTCCGGTGTGCTGGTTGCGTGGGAAGCTCCCAGTGGGAATGTGGGCTGGGAATGTGGCATGAGTTAACATTTAAATGAAAAGTTTCATGGTTGTGTTTATGTCATCAGGAATTAATTTACCTTTTAGTAACCGTCAATTGCTTTGTGTACAGTTCAGCTTTCCTTACATAGTGGTACTTTGTAGCATGAATTATATAGCCAGGAGAGAGAGAGTGTGTGTGTGTGTGTGTGTGTGTGTGTGTGTGTGTGTGTGTGTGTGTGTGTGTGTGTGTGTGTGTGTATTGTTTCTGTCTGTCTGTCTGTGCGTCTGTCTATCTGTCCTTCTGCCTGTCCGTCTGTCTGTATGTCTGTCTCTCTGCCAAGGAGGTTATATTGTGTGTTTGCATACATTCTATGTATTTGCAAGCATACATTCTATGTATTTGTATGTCCTAGCTATTTCTGCTATTGTTGCTAGGTGCATGATGTCACAGTCTAACTCTAACCCCATTGGCTGTTTCTCTCTCTCCCTTCTTTTTTTTGCCTATTTCAGATAGAGTGCCTGGCTGAAGGGAGAGCTGAAGCAAGCGTGGAGAGGCGGTGGGGCTTTCATTTCCCACTATCCTTTGCTTTTCCTTCGGCCCTGTGGAAGCAGTCATCCACACCACTGCCCTGAAACACACTCATCACTCTTTTTCCTTTTTCCATTCTGACACTACACACATTCTCTCTCTTTCTATTCATCTATCTGTCCATCTTGCTGGATGAATAGGTCAGTGGAACCTAAGCACTGCAAACCAGTAGAGACTTCTGAGGAAAGACTGGTTGTACATGTGCTAACAGAGATCATCCTTCTCAAGTGATGCAGTAATATATCTGAATACAGCACTTCACCAGCCCAGAGTCTGGCTCAGTCCCATCGGGTCCCACAGGCAATGAGGAGGGCCATGGGGTTTATCTCTTTCTAGACTTTCCCCTCTCCACTTTGTGTCTTCATGTTTTGGGGGTCCTCTAGTGCCCCCGCCCTCAGTCAGCCCCCCCGCATCCGCTGCCACCACGGCCGGCCACCCCAGTCGCCTCGTTGCCATGCCGACAGAGACACTGGCTCCAGCCCTGCCAGATAGCAAGGCCGCTGGCCCTGCAACGCCCTTCAGTTCCACAGTCCCCCTCCGCATCCTCAATAAGGGTCCTGACTACTTCAGGAGACAGGTACTGTTACATGACTCTGCTGAATCAGCTGTGTGTGTGTGTGTGTGTGTGTGTGTGTTTAGACTGAGTTAAGGTGATGGGGTGGACAAAATCGCAAAATATGGTTTATACAGAGACCCGACAACATATAGAGACTCAACAGTTCCCATCATGAGCAAGCATATGATGCGACAGTGGCGAGGAAAAACTTCCTTTTAACAGGCAGAAACCTCGAACAGAACCAGGCTCAGTGATGGGCAGCCATCTGCCATGACTGGTTGAGACAGAGAGAGAGAGAGAGACAGAGAGAGAGGGACAGACGGGGGGGAGGGTGTATGACAAGCAGCAATACAATCCACAGGTGTGTACATAGCGAACAACAGTATTGAACGGAGACACATTGTCAGTCAGAGGCTTGTAAACATGGGTCCGGACTCTGCAGATCTAGTGACACAAGAACCTGCAGAAAGCGACAGGAGAGAAGAACACAAAACTAGGAGAGAGGGAAGAAGTTGCATTAGTACGATGCATTAATGAGTTATAAATGGATGCAGGTGGAGGAGAGAGAGAGGAGAATGAACCTCAGTAAAACGTGGGAAGTCCCCCGGCAGTCTAAGCCTTTATCAGCATAACTAAGGGATGGCTCAGGGCTCACCTGGACCAACCCTAACTATAAGCTTTGTCAAAGAGGAAGGTTTTAAGCCTACTCTTAAATGTGCAAAGGGTGTCTGCCTCCCGAACCCAGACTGGGATCTGATTCCACAGGAGAGGAGCTTGATAACTGAAGGCTCTGGCTCCAAATCTATTTTTGGAGACTTTGGGAACCAATAGAAATCCGGCATTCCGGGGAGCGTAGTGCTCTGTTGGGAAAATAGGGTACAGTGAGCTCTTGAAGATATGATGGTGCTTGACCATTAAGAGCTTTATAGGACAAATCCTCATCAAAGATTACTCCTAGATTCATAACAGTAGTGCTAGAGGCCAATGCGATGCCAACAAGAGAACTGATATCTTTAGAAAATTTGCATCGAAGGTGCTTGGGACCAAGTACAATAACTTCAGTTTTGTCAGAATTTAACAATAGGAAATTGCAGGCCATCCAGGTTTTTACTTCATTGAGGCATGCCTGAAGTTCAGCTAATTGGTTGGTTTCATCTGGCTAATTGACAGATATAATTGGGTATCGTCTGCATAGCAATGAAAGACCAATTCCAAGTAATATCAGGACCAGCATTACCAGTATCCATACAGATATATACAGTTCTAATGTCTACAACATTTAGCCCTAATAGGTTTGCAACCAGTTTGGGGTGCCCCATGCCCCTCTCCTGATCTTGGGTTTGTGCCGCCCTGTGATACGTAGGGATGAGTGGATAGGATATTCTTATATATAAAGTCATTCAAGCTGTATTCATTAACATTGTTTTTAATCTGTGTCTCAGGTGGAACCTAACCCAAAGCGGCTCAGTGCTGTTGAGAGACTAGAAGCTGACAAAGCCAAGTATGTCAAGAGTCAGGAAGTTATCAATGCCAAACAGGAGCCAATCAAACCACCTGTGCTGGCAAAGCCTCCCGTCGGTCACACACTCCTGTCCAAGAGAGGCTCTGGGATTGGTGGAGGAGGAAATGGTGGGGGAATACCTTTCAAAGCATCTAATAACAACGCCAAGACAGACACATGTGCAACAAGCAGCAGCAGCAAACGGGAGAATTTAAACCTGGAGATCCTAAAAAATTTACTAAATTCATCGCCCTCTTCAGGAGCAGGACCTGAAGGACTAGGTGGTGGAGCTAAGAGTGCTGTGCTGAGGTCATCAGGGGGAATGGCCAGGAGTTGGACACCATCGGGGTAAACTAATGTGTTATGCTAAGTTGTTAATACATGTAGTGTGAATTGCTGTTTTAACATTTATTCAGGGATTATATTCTGTTGTGTACTTCAAATGGATCACCTTGACTGAAAACTGAAGTTTACCAAATGCTCCCCTGATACAGGCTTTATAGGGAGTCACCATAGTTTGAACATAAGTGCATAAAATAGGCTATTATTTGTTCATTATGTATCAGTGGTCTGTAAAATGTGAAAGCTCAAGATCAAACATGTTTCCTCCAAGTAATTAATAGCTGTGAGATTTTTCTATCCAGTAAGTATTATGGCATTTGTGATTTATAAAAATTGGCAAGCTACTGGTGATAACTAGCTTAACTACATAGCTATAAGGTAGTATACCGGGAAATCAGAGCCTAACTCAAGATAAGATATACACAATTTGGGTTTTCCAAGAATAACTAGGATTTTGAGCCATTTATTCAAATAGATTGTAAACACAGACCTGTCGATAGTAATAAAGTAATACTGTAGTAAAGTATCAACAATTATCCTCAGTTACAAGTGAAAATGTGAAAAGTGAAGGTTTTGTATGAATGAAAACAATCTGTTTTTTTGTGATTTTTTTATGATTTGTGAAGGAGTCATGTCCAAGATAAAATGTCCACAAGTATGCAAGTGCACAGAAGTGCGGCATTCAAATTCAGCCTATGCTTATTGTCTTGATTTTGTCTTCCTACCCTATTATATCGCATAGCATGTATTTATCTCTGTTTTCTGCTTCTAGGATGCCGTTAACCTACCGATCGACGATGACACTTAATGAGCAACCCCCAGACTCAGCTCCCAGTCCAAGCACCTCACACTCCCTCCGATCCTTCTCCCATTCTCTGAAGGTCCCTCCAATCAACAGCGGGGGACGTCGCAGTCCACAACAGGGAGGAAACCTCAACCTAAGCAGACGAGTCCTGGATGAGAGAGGACGTGAAGGAGGAGTTATTGATCGATCTCACTCCCCACTACCACCTCTACTCACGTCCCACTCCTCCTCCGACCTCCTGCGACTGTGTAATGGCAAGTCACTCCGCACAGCCCGATCCAGCAGCTCCTCAGCTCCACCCCTCCCTCCAAAACCCAACCCAGCCTCCCTCCCGCCTCCCGCACTTTCTTTGTCGCTGCCTCCCCCTCATCCAACTCCATCCCCCTCGCCCTGTGACAACACCACCCCTCAGTCGCTACCTTGTGATATTGGAGACCCTTCTGTTACTTCAACTGATCCCAACCTGGAGCTTGAGCTTGGTTCCTCTGTGGCTCGTCGCTCCTCGCTACACAGATCTAAATCAGACCTGTCAGACCGGTATGCCCGGGCTGGAGCTGATGTGGAACGCTTCTTTAACTACTGCGGCCTTGACCCCGAGGAGCTGGAGGCAGTCGGTCCAGAGAACTTTGCACGGGCCAACTCGGATATCGTCAGCCTGAACTTCCGATCAGCCTCCATGATCTCTTCCGACTGCGACCGTTCACGGCGATCCTCCAATGATGGACTGTCAGATGGGGACGAGGATGAGGAAGAGGAGGCGGGGGAGCGTGTTCCATATGGCATCTCAGCTGTGGAGCGAAATGCAAGAGTCATTAAGTGGCTGTACAGCATTAAACAGGCGAGAGAGACACAAAAAGTCTCACATGTTTAGGACAAGCACTACAGTGGATTGGATGTACTGTAAACTATTGACAAACTGCCCCGTGTTTCACAGTTGATACATGGACCAGAATTTCTCACAGATTTAGAGATTGTGATCTTGGGACTGAACTGAAAATTTGTCAGAGGTATGATGGATGAATGAATGGATGGAAGAGAAAGTCTGACAGGTCTAACACAAATTAGGTAAGCAAACAGACAACATTATGTTTAGAAATTGATGAAGAAATGGGGAAGAGGACTCTAATCCTCCCAGGTTTAGAACAAAATGAACACTTAGAGCATACAGGAATAAAACATGGACAGTCATATGATCAAAATGTTCAGTCAAGAAACGCAAACAAATACAAGACATGTATAAAAAATAGCTTGATAATTAATTGTTTCTCTGTGGACACTGTATAATTCTGACAGACAAAGTCTGTCAATTTGCTTGAGAAACAAGAGCGAAAATGCACTATGATTGTCCAAGGACCAATAAAGTGACTGCCTGACTGCAAAAGGTTGTAGGCCTTTCTCACAGAGAGCATTTTGGCTTGTCAAACATAGGTTTAACTATTATTTCATTTAGGTGTAACCTAGTTTCAAACCAGACCAGACTGAATCATTACCCCCATGTGCTCATTCACAGCTTCACATAGCTTGTTCACTACCTTTCTACATCTGTAAAAAAATATCATCATCATAGTAAGTGGACTTACAGGATTAATAACTCCACATTAAAAGCAACACGTGAGCACCATGTAAGTGTTATTGAAGCATTCTGTCTGTTCAAATCATACAACTTCAACCTACATTGTGCCATCTCTTTCCTCAGAAGCAGCCGTTCTGTCAGGATGCATGGGCACATTTTGCAGAGAGCAGCAGTAGCCTAGTTAATTGAGAGATCAAAGGGACAGTGCAATTAACCAATGCCCCCTGCTGGAGTATATGGCACGGCCTGTACACTTGTAGAGAGTAATTATATTCTTTATTCATTCATTTACCACAGATGAAGTATTAATTTATTTCCCTTGATTGAACAGTACCAGGAACTGTTAACTGTTAACTGAAAACAATACAAGACGTCCCACTTCCATCTACTAAATGAAAAGGTCATTCTGTCCAACTATCAGACATACAGTGTTGAGGTGTGCTAGTTCCAGGCTTTTGGCACTGTTCTTGCTGGCTAACAGGCACCATTGAGATTATCAGTTCCATCTGTGCTTTTCAAGCAACGGCAAGTCAAAATGTAGACTTTGAGAAAGGCTTATGTGACAGTATTGATGTCTCTGTTTAAACAAAGTTTGAAAATGGCAGTGACATCTTTGCAAAACAGATACTGGACTCTATCTGTCAGAAGTTAGAAATCTTTTTGGAAAGTCAGCAGTGTTGGTTGACTGCTAAAGGAACAATTGATCAGTTCAACACTAACTTAATGGCTCACAAAGATGAGGCTATTAGCGCATCACAGTGTTAACTATGACATTGCAAAACGTTGAGAACCTCAAATGAAAGACAAATGGTGGTAAGCTAACTTTCACTGAGCTTTAGCTCTTGCTAAGCTACATTTTAATTGCTAAATGATGGCCTAGGAATGTGTGATGACTGAATGATGAGGACATCGACACATTGATTTGGACAGATACACACATAATATACAATATAATCTCTGAAGCATACTTATCCATATAGCATTATGGCTAAACTATCATATCATTATGCTGATTAACAAATTTGTCATTAAACTGTTTACGTTAACCAACAAAACATTTTACTGGAGAGTTTTAGTGTCCTGTGACGGGACATAGTTATTCAGAGGCTGTTCCACACTGACTAAGAACCCTGACATTTATAATCCAAATCATGCTTAATCATAATTTGAGGGATTTAAGAGGCATAAAATAAATAAATGAAATCCGGTTAGTATACATAATATGGCTCAATGGCCCACTAAAGGCACTGTTTTGCAGTGCCTTTAAACCTTTTTGGTTCCTGTTCAGTTGGTCTTATTTAGGCTTGTGTGAACAGTACCCTTTAAACCGGGACCAACAGCAGACCAAAGGACTGCTCCAAGACTGCTTAGATGGTCTCTGTCAGCTTCCAACCAAATTGTATTCATTTGTGGTGCAAATTCATACCAGACCAAACACAGGATTTTGTCTTGGAGGTAAGTGAGGTAATTTTAGCCTCAATTAACAAGATAAGTGTCTATTAAATGTATACAATCATTTGCCTTTTTTAACAGGTCCATAGAGCATTAACTATCTACCATAAGTGACTTGAGATTCCTGTCACTTTACACATTCAGCATCTGGGAAGACCCATCGTGCTGTTGAGTTTGTGTTCCACATGGAAAATTGAAGCCAATCTTTTTTTTTTTTAATTTTGTATACATTTACTTTCATTTTTTCCTTTGATCAAACAAGATAAGATATTCCTTTATTCATCCCACAGTGGGGAAATTTCCAAAATGAAAGGTTACTGGCGGCGGTGGGATTTCGAACTCATGCCATCAAAATGACAGGAGCCTAAATCTAGCGCCTTAGACCACTCAGCCACACTGCCACAGAACAGTTGGGTTCAGATTTTTCAATTGGGATTTCAAAGAGTGTAATTTTCAAATTGCAACAACCTCCATATTAATTGTATTAGTAATCAGGATTTAACAAGCTATAAAAACTCTCAACTGAAAGTGTAGCCAGTGACTGTTTCTCCATCTATAGGACAACTTTGTTGACAGGTTAATTACCCTTAATTCAATGAATTTGCCAAACTACTAAATAACATTCCTCTCTTGGCTTGTCAGTGTACTCTCTGCATGCTGGTGTCTGTATTATGTACTTAAGATATGTAAGAAGTTTCCTTGACTGTGTCTTTATCCTGTTCAAAAACACAGCACTTCAACAGGGTATGAGTTTTTCTGGATAAATGATCCAGGTGATCACATCATGCCATTTTCAGACAGTTAGCTGTCAGGTTGTCAGGTTGCATGGGTCCAGTTGTGGTGATGGTAAATAACCACACTGTCCAAATTCACAGGTCAGTAGCAGGTCAGTTAACCAAAGTCATTTGAGTGTAAGCACACAAGAGGAGCTCTTTTCCCTCATTCATCAGATACCCTCACCTGCCCCTCATTTCTGTCTCGACTAATAGTGCTCATTATCACTTAAACACACAAATCAAGTTCAGTAAAGTGCAGCTGCTGTCAGTTCACATTTTATTTTTCTCTGTGGGTCTGTGTCACTGTGATGAGGCAGGACGACTTTGCCAAATTGTCCAATGAATGAGTTACCACTCAGTCCATTTGAATTCTTGGTTCCATTTCTTAATTTGGTAAAAGTACTGACCACAACTGAAAGACATTTTTTCTTTTTGTGCCAATCAAATGAACCAAACTACAGCGGAGCTAAACTATCAAACCTTTACACATATTAAATATGCCATTACTTTTTAACTTGTTATTCATTGACATCCACATGTAAAACTGTGGGACACTTCAAAAGTTAAGAAGAAAATCCCAATATGTCATCTGACTCATGAATTGTGCAAGTATAGAAGTTGCCTTCAGCTAGAGATGATCACTGGCAATCTGGGATAAAATGAACAATGGCTGAAGAATTTCCAAGTAGTCATATTGCAGGACACCAAAACTCTCCTTTAAAAACAATGTTTAGAAAACTCTGTGACTACCTGTGTATAAATCTACACTGAAAGCAATACTAATGAAGCTATCTGTTCACATTTGCAAGACATGTTACAGAACAGAATAGCATGGATGGTGGAAAGGAAGATTGCGGTCATTTTATGTCAGCTAAATGCCACTTCAGATTTAGGGTGTTTATAGTTGCTTATACTGTAGATTGAATTCTACAACCACACATTCATGATGAACACATGTCGATGCCCTCATCTCTGCTTTCTGTCTCACTCTGTTTCCCCGTCTATCCTTAAAGCCAGCAACGGGAAGTGTCCTGTTGCTTTGTCCTTGTGTGTCCCCTGATAATGAAGGGGGATGCCCTCCACCCTTATCGTTGTCATCTGTCTACATGTCTGCACGTGGCTGACATGTCTCAAGGCCTGAAGCCATATCGGTGTGAATGCAGTGCCTCAGTCACTGTCTACCAACTGTCAGTTGGTCTATCTGCCCCATCACCTCTTTTCACCTCACCCTAAATCTGTGGTGCAGGTCTGCTTCAGTGTTTCCAAAAACAGCAACAGCCCTGCTGGGCTGACATCACTTCCCTGCACTATATGCTGTATCAGGCAAAACACAACTTTGGTCATATTGGCCATATGGAAGCATCAACAGATGCTCTGTGCATGACACAAAGCATCTTTTTTTGCTTTCAATTGAGCTACATGCAACTGCAGTCTCTTTAATTTTGACAGGTGTATGGTTTGGAATACATACCACAACAATATATTGTACAGGGAGAGCAGGGTAAGATGAGCCAGATTTTAGTGAAAATGCTGCCAGAGTCTGTAGCTATAGGCTTGCTGTTGTTTGACACCCCATTTACACTTAGCCTGAAACCATATTAGTTAAATGCAGGTCACACCTTTAAAACCAAAAGTGATCAAACTCTTTGAAGTTTCATTTTAGACATGAATCACTTAAAATCCATTAGATTAAGAATAGTATAGCAGAGTTAAGGCCTCAGTATGCTTCAAACAAGTCCTCATTCATTCCTCTAACTGCATCTAATGGATGTTAATGGGAGCGGGGGACTGCTTCTGACAGTTATTTAAACTGACATCCAACAGTCAAGCCCACTTTACAGGGTGATCGGTCTGGTGTGTGGAGGTCGGAAAACAGGAAGGCTTTGAACTTTAAACCACATGATCACTTTTTGTCTGCACAACCAATAAATGCCTTTTAGGAGATCCTGTCTGAAAGTGTCCACCATTATCCCCATCAGGCCTTTTCCACTATAGGAACTTACTGACCAATAACCAGGAGCTTCCCATAACCTGAATCTGAACTAGTATGGTCTCCATTCTAGACTCTGCCTTGTCTCATCTGTGTTGTACAAACCAGAACCTAATTGAAAGAGGGACACTGAGACAAATCATTTTAGGTACTACTTTAGGTACTACGTACTTGCTAGGAATGAGTGCACTTCATACTGAAACTTTTGCTGGTCACTGTCATCATTCTTCTTGCCTGTATTGGCCTTGAAGTTATCCCTTTCTACTGTGACTCCAAAGGGGGATGAAGCCCACAGTGTTCAATCCATGTCAAAATGCATCCTGAACTTCAGTTGAGGTTAATGTGATGTTCAGCATTCTACATTAGCCAAATCATTGTATTAATCATTGTCCTGAAAGTGGTGTGTAGGTTTGTTTAACAAGCAAATGCTGTCTGTGGAAACACAAATGGAATTTTGTACTAAAGTGAAAGAAAATAAAGCTGAACTTTAGAATCCACAAGGACTGTGAATTTTGACCCCTACAGTGTTGTCACACCACAAAGATTATCATATCATGGCCAGTACTGACAGGTGCAATGATTAGAGTGACCACTGGATCAGGGCAGACTTGAAAAAATCTAAATCTGTCCTTTAAAATGTTTAAATGTAAATTTCCCCATTGTGGGACTAATAACAGAATGTCTTAATCAGGAATTTCAGTTTCGGTCGCAGTGTCATATCTTCAGCATACAGTGATCACTGGCCTGCCACCAATGCTCATGAAGTCAGGAAGATCGATCATATTTGAGGAAAACTGTGTTATGGGATTTGTAGGAAATTCGACTAAAGTGGAAGTGAAGTGAACCCAGCTGGAAGAAATTCCCCACCCCCATATCCTCGCTCTGAGCTCAGGGCTGTGCTAGCATGTTCTTGTCCAATACCCTGATCTGTCATTCCCATATGTCTTCCCAGTGACCTCCCCTTTGAAACCCATGAAACCCTGTTGCTTCTTACTCTCAGCATTAAGAAAGACAATACTGTTCTGGCAGCATCATAATGCTTCAGTTTCATTTCTGTCTACATGGTGTGTTTTTAATTTTTTTTTTTTGTTTGTTTGTTTGTTTTAAACTTTGGATGAACAGAGTTCTTCTTTGGTAATTGCTTTGTTTTACTTTTTCCTCTATGTGTAAATGCTGTAAGAAAAAATGTATATATTTGATTTAAAAGAACAATGTGCTGGATTTCTGTTTTTTCTCTGTCTGAAGGTTTATGTGTTACAAAAGAACAAAAAACTGCTGTTTTGTTATTTGCCCTCAGAATGGAGCTGCCTGATCAAACTGGGCAGGGATGTTTCAGAGACTTAATGTTGACTGTTTTTCGACGTGGAAACTGTTATATTTTGCTTGGTTGAAAAGAAAGTGTTCATGTTTAGTTTCTTTTGATTATTTCAATAAATGGCTTCTTTTGCCATCTCTTGCCACTGATGTTTTTTCACGTGTTAATCTCTTAAAGTGAGACTGTGTTACAGTTACAGAATGATTTGCACATTGAATTTCTCTTTTCCATAAACTATAAACCCATCAGCTCCACTTCCACTGCTCGGTAGGGGTCTTTGCTTCTCGGATGCCCTCAAATGCCCCTCCCCCATCCACTGTGACTACTCTCTCTATCCTGGGGAGAGACGTCAACAGACTTTTCAAGAGGTTGCTGTCTCACCTCAAAACCATCACTGACCCACTCCTGGAACCCCTGCAGTTTGCCTACAGAGCCAACAGGTCCTCTAACATTGCTATCAATATGACTCCTCACTTAATGATCCTGGATGACAGACTTCCTGTCTGACATGAGACAGCCAGTGAAGCTGGAGAAACATGGCTACATCCTTTCTCCTCTGCTCCCTCTCCCTGCGTACCAGCACCTGCATCAGCCTGCCAAGCTCCTGAAGTTTGCGGATGGCATGATATGACACGATGCAACACAAAAGAGCTAAGCCCCACCCACCCATTCACCCTGTGTCACTCCCCAGTTGACGTTGTGGAGTCCATCCATCTTCCTGGCACCATCATCACATAGGACCCTAAGTGGCAGCTGAACATTGGCTCCCTCACCAAGAAAGCACAGTAGAGGATTTACTGTCTGTAGTGGCTGTAGAAGTTCAACCTGCCAAAGACTATGATGGTGCACTCCTACGTCACCATCATTGAGTCTATCCTCACCTCCTCCATCTCCATTTGGTACACTGCAGTCCCTGCCAAGGACAAGGGCAGACTGCAGACATCAGAAGGACATCTTTTTTTGCCTATTATATTGTACATTTTCCCATGCTTGCTACTTGCTTTTATCTTTCGTAAAATTTTTCTACTTTTAAGTTCATTATTATTTACAAAAACACCAAGTTAAATTAATTGTGTGTGAAAACCTATTTTGCAAAAAAAAAAAAAAAAGAAAGAAAAAGAAAGAAACTCTGCTTATTGTGCTTCTGATTGAGTCTCCCTGTGGACTTAATTGTTGATTATGAGAGACCAAGATGTTTTTTTCAAACATGCCTGTCAAGTGTGCCATTCCAGTGAAATCCAGACATTTGGATTTCGTCTCAGTTTCTCTATAGACTTCATCATTCGTTGGGCTGATTGAGCAAATGAAATAGTATCTGAAGCAAGCTCCCGGGAACAGTACTGGACTGTGTGGTCATTTTGGCATAGTGGTCACAGTCTTTTTTTTCACAAGCACCCTTAAAAAATTCTTTATATTATCAGAACTGAATCCAATAGGTTTCATAAAAAATATAAAGTTTTGAAGAGCCATATTATTTACTTATTTATGTGCTGTTCATGTCATGTCATTCATTTATTTTCAGGAACAAGGCACATTGATCGACATCACTGTAAATATGCCAGTGCTAGCCAAACAATAAAACACACAACCTTTAAATTTTAAAAAAACAGCAGAAGGCAAAACACGAAGGCTGAACAAGACAAAAAGCTCAGAGGAGTAAGGCAGCATCAGTCAAAGTTGGACACTATAATGAAAAGTATAATGCAGTCAATGAATACAGAACAATGTTAGACAGGCAATAAGCGGAGGCAGTTAAAACATAAACCATGACATGACAACATAAGATCTCATTACTTTACAGAAGACAGAGGCAAAACCATGAGGGACACAATCTGTCAAATACTGACAAAAAAGCCAAGCAAGGACAAGGCAAGCATGATTGCTGGTTATTTTTAATATGCCCCACTTGACCTTGACCAACTCGTTCACACTTGACCTCATGTGACAACTGCAGTGGTCACTCACTCTTGGATTTATTTGGAAGGATTTATTTGAATATTACTAAAATTGGCATTTTACGTTTACAACACTACAGAAACTAATTGATCGTAATTGGCTGTAAAATGAAATGTTGGCATATAATGTTATTCATGCATTTCAGGAGGAATTTCAGGAGGATCCTATTTTTTGGAGCCCCCTCCCCTCGTTACTTTTTGTATGGTGATCTGATTCTAATTTTGTATGACCAATTTTGTACTTTCAGGTGCTTGTCCATTTAAACATCCTATTTTATCTTTTCCACTATTGGTTAAGAGCTGTGCAACGTTTGCTTCCATTAGCTTTGGGACGTGACCAAGACTATTTATATTTTATTTTGGTTTTCAGTGGTCACTTGTCAATGCTACTGTTACATCTTCTGACCGTACAATCAAGGCTAAAGATGCCACTTGTCATGTCTCATGCCATATTTGATATACACTGACATGACAAGCAACAGGAGATGTTCTCAGGTTTTACAAATGCAACAGTGAGGGCAACAAAATCTTCCTAATGGTACTATTCAGGAACGTGTCAGAATTCTATTAAAGCATTGTTACACTACATCCTATGGTCATTATACAGAAAAGATTGACAGGCTAGAGAAAAACAGGTTAAAGAGAAAGTCTCCCTCCACCCCATTACCTCACTAGTGGATCAGTTCATGTGAGGGTTGTATTTGGTGAACCAGGGAGGTCCCAGAATGAGAGCATTAGAGTTGAACAGATGAAAATATAAGTGTTCAGAATGTCCCCAGGCCATTATGATTTTTAAAAGTTGTGACGCATGACTACATAGCAGCCGCCCATCCTGTGCATTGACTTCCAGAGGTTTGGGCAGGGGCAGCAGGGAAAGACAGAGTCTCTTGGCCAATTTCCAGTCCATAAAGTTTTCATCTGCTCCACTAACACCTTGCAATTCGGAGAATGAAAAGGAATGATTAACTTGAGAGGACCACAGGAAGAAACAGAGGAAAAAGCTTGGCATACCAGGTCCCTTCTCCTCACTGGTAAGCCCGGTCTTTTACTGAACAGGAATTCATGATGCAAAAACTGACCACAGTAGATGCAGTGACCTTCCTGTAGACTGTGCTGTTGCACCTCAGGAGTGAGTCTTGACGAGGGCACCAAACAGGTCATTGTTGCATCTGGTCATTGGGATGGCTGATCTGACTGCTGATGGAGGACTGGAAACCCTCTTGCCGTTCATTCAACTCCCTGATTCCATCATCAACATCACTGTCATCAGAGCATTGAGCCCCAAGTTGTTGTGCTTTTACAACATCACCAGACAATCAATGTCCCACCCAGAGATGAACACAATCAGGGGTTTGTGAACTTCAGGAGCTTGAGGGACAAGTGACAGGAGGTGCAGGTCTTGGTGTACAGGGAGAAGAGCCTAGAACAAAGGACACAGCCTTGGTGGGATACCGTACTGATGGTCCAGGAGTCAGAGACATGTTTGTCCAGCGTTGTGTGTTGCTTTCTGTCAGAGAGGAAGTCCTTGATCAACCTGTAGGTGAAATTAGGCACACTCAGCTGGGTAATCTTGTCCTCCAGCAAAGCCAAGATGATGATTTTAAAGCTAGAACTACTTTGTAGAACCATTACTGAGGAGTCCATGTGCTGGAGAATGAAGTGAAGAGCCATGTGGACAGTATCATCCACAGATCTGTTAGTAGGTCAGTGATGGTTTTGGAAAGGGAAAGCACAAGGCGCTCAATTGACTTCATTGCCACAGAGGTCAGGGCAATGAGGCTGCAGTCATTAAGTCCTGTTGTCCTTGGTTTTTTGACGTGGGCAGTTATGGAGAGGCCCAGGCCCCTGCTGAGCTGGGGGAGGTGGAGCTGGAGCTGGTGGAACAAGTCATGGGGGATGGTGTCACAGGAAAAGCCCTGAAAACAACCAAGTCAGTATTTAGCATGTTGAAGATCCCCCATAGCTTCACTTTTCCACTGCTTCAATGCCCCCACTACAGATTTACACAGCTTTAATTTATGCCTATATGCAGTAATCAGGCATGGTCAGAGTGACCATGACCAGAGTGAACCAAAATATGGTCAGGCATTTAAGAAACTGTCACAATTGTCATTTGCCTTGTAAATTTCTCCACTGTGGGATGAATAAAGGTATATCCCATCTTATCTTATGCACAATGAATCTACATACAGGTGGGAGGTTAACTGGTCCTCTGGTGCAGTCATAACAACCTGAACCTGTACATGCTTAAAACTCTAGAGATGACAAGAGGACTTCAGGAAGAGAACTCCAGCACCACCTAACAGCTCTGTGTCTGCTGTGGAAACCTTCAGGTTTCATGGTTCCACAATCTCCTAAAACCTAAAACTTATTCAGCACAGACTACAACATCTGTGTAAAGTACACAGTGTTTTTAGCTTGTACATATCATCCATCACCGCAAAATATGATATAAATCCTGCAAGTAGTATTTATACACATATGTACATATCCACCCACTTAATGTATATCCATTCAATTTGTATTTTTTTTGTATTGTTTACAATTTACTGAAGTGTTGGCCATTGATTCTTATATATATTTATCTATATTTTTATATCTGTTCATTTCTTTCGTATACTTGCATGTATATAACATTTCTGTATGTTTCCATTGTTCAGTTGTGTTGTCCTAGTTTTTAGCTGCACCCCATGTCTATTTCTTTCCTCCTGTAAATTCTTACTGGAACTGCGTCTAACACTAAGATCAACCAAAACTCAAATTTAAATTCCTTGTATGTGTACACATACTTGGCCAATAAAGCTGATTCAGGCACTGGGAGGTGCTGTACTGTCACTTCGACAGGACTCTGCTGCAGCCGCAGGTCTAATGTTGTAACTTTACTGCCATCTAGCGTTTGAAAAGAACACAACAACACAATAAGTGTCACTTCAAAGACTAACAGAGGGCACAAAGGATATTTGAATGAAGTTCATATTATGATGATGGTTTCTCGATACTAAAGTATGTGTGACATTTTAACGTCAATCCGGATGAATTTGTTGTTTGACAGATAAATATTATTTATAAAAGCGGCCGCATTGGTCACGTGATCTCACAAACCGGAAGAGAAACATTGGTACTGCACGCTCCAGTTTCTTCAATGCCGGTCTCCCAGCAGTAAGTAATATTCTGTAGGAAAAAAGAGTAAGAGAAACTCAATGTCTGGTGTATTTCTCCTTCACATTGTGTGCCTAAATAGCTTCGTTTTGGTTGAAACCACTCGAATGTTTAATATACCTATCAGTAAAAGGGAAACAGGAGCCTGCGTAAAGCCGATTTACTATCTAATATGTGCTCTCTCATATGGCTCGCCTTTGGGACGTTAAGACTGTAAGGTGTACCAAAAACCCCTGCTGAAACACAGATATATGGTGCAGATACGTGACTGATCATTTGTTTATTAGTAAATATGTAGCCTAATTAATTAGTGGAAAATGGTGCATGGTGGTACAGTAGCTCTTCAGACATCGAATTACTATTGAATTTTTACAGATGGTATGGTATACTATACTGTGTGGTACTGCGTGTAACATTTAATCAGTACACATCTTTCCTGTTAGAGCAAAGCACTGATGTCTTGTATACTTACTGCAAAAACACTATGAACATTTGAATGCAACATACCTCTGTCAGTATGTGGCATTGAATTGGTGAAGATGTATGTGCACATACCAACAGGTATATGTCTGTAGGTTTGCATGTATAAGTGCCTGCAAAGACAGTAGATGTGTGTCTGTTATTTACTGTACTGTTGGCACCTGAGGCATATTGTTTTTTTTTACTGCAGTCACATTTAGGTTAGTAAAGTGGTTTGCGCTCCTGTTTAAATTGTGACTGGGAATAATTGGCGTATAATTTAACACTCAGTAAAATGTGTTTGATTGAGTCCATAATAATAATGATGATAATAACAATAATAATGATAATAATAATGATAATAATAATAATAATAATAATAATAATAATAATAATAATATCATCATAATCAATCAGACATCTCCACTTTTAACTCCCCTCTTTTACCTCCCCACCACCATATTCCTTTGCAGAAATGAGCTTGTGTGTGCTGGATGAGCATAACTTCCGTCACTGCTGTCAGCTCCTTCTGCAGCAGTCAGAGCAGCTGAAAGATGGCTGGAGCTGGGAAGCAGTCCAGGTGAGGAGGTCTGTACTGTCACTGTCATTAGTGTAGACAGAGCCTGGAAGCCTGTTGTGGTCCATGAATGCGGCTAATGGTAGATTCTGATCTGGCTTCAGGGTTCAGATGAGGGCTACCTGAGGAAGACTGCTGTCAGATCAGTCGTCATTGACTCGAGCTTAGTGTGGGACAAGGAAGGGTCAAGTTCAGAATCACACTCACACACCTCCTGCCACTCCTGTCCTGAACAGCAGCAACAGGAAGAGGAACAGGTGAAAGACTGAATTGTGTAGAAAAACATGCCAAACATTCTGGGCATAGTGAACTATTTTCCACTAACTGTTGTCTCTCTTCCTCCACAGTCTGTACTTATTGCCCTCACTGATGGTAACAACATCAAAGGTGGCATTGTTGATGATGGAGATGATGAAGATGGGGTCTGTATGGTGTCTGAAGGCAGCAGCCAGGTGCTTCAGTACGAATATCACATCCTGTACTCCTGCAGCTATAGTACTCCTGTGCTCTATTTCAGAGCCTTCACTCTGGGTTAGTTACATGTGAGACTGCATACAGACACTGTTACTCTAGCTGCATTTTTTCTGTCCCATGGACATCGAGACAAGTGACAAATTAAAGGAAAAACCTGAATAAATAGTGAAGAAACATAAATGCAGATGCTGCCACACAGGTGCACTGCATGGCACAATCAAGTAGTTAACATCTAATCATGCTCTTTGGAATATATACAAATGCTTAGCAGGCCCAGTTGGTTCTGATTTTCTATCAAGATGGCAAGAGGAAAAGATCTAAGTGGCTTTGAAGAGAGGGTTCATTAGGTTACCTAAGACAGGAGCTTCAGTCACAATGACTTCTCAGCTGACTAGATTTTTTACAGGAACAATGACTAAAGGGACATCTGCATTTAGATATATGGGAAAGACCAAGGCCAGACAGGCACCATGTCAGCATAGCAGTCTGTGGCATTTTGAATTTATAGCCACAGTGAGAAGTACAGTAAGCAGCACAAGGTTTTAATTTATCCAACCCATTAAATTGTCAAATGCAAATGAAAATACGACACCTGAAAATGTAATTACTGCCTGTAATCAGAGGGTTGACCCAAGCCCACTGTACTCTTCAGCTCAAAGGTGCCAACCTTGGGAACAATCTGCCTGACTGAACATGCATTTTTGTTTAGTTAAATAGTGTGTTTGTGTGTCTTGATTGCGGCAAAAAGGGAAAAGTCAGACTCAGCTCCCACCATTGAGAGGGGTTCTTGTTTTATGCAGCAAATAGCACTGGCAGGGGCACTATGGCCTGTTTGTATTGTCGTTGATATCACCTCTTTTGTACCCCCTTAATATGGCCCCCGCCACTCAGTAAATTTGGCTGCCAGGAGTTACCCTTGCTGTTAATCAGTTTAAAATCAAGAGGTGATGTGACATCATCATTATCAATGCCAATCTCTGTAACATGGCTCTGGGGAGATTTTGGACTAACTTGTTAGACAGCACTCTCCATAAACATATTCCATCCCTCCAGCAGAGTTCCACAGACTTGTAGAACCAATGCCAAGGCGCAGTATGTTGGCTTTTCCTTTTACCTTAATTTGTCACCTGTCTGTGTATGGTCCTACAGATGTTATCATTCAGTGTAGATGCTGAGGGTCCTTGAGTTATGATTTAAGTTTATGGGTCCTTTGTGAATGGTTTGACTGTGTTTTCAGAAGCTGCAGACATGACTCTCAAACCTTTTAGAGTGTAGCAAGATTGGATATAGAAATAATGAATAACAAGAAGAAGAAAAAAAAATTTTAGGGACTTATTCATATATGGCACATATGTGATAATCAGCCCTTGTAAAATGCTGTCCTATTATAATGAAAATGAATAATGCAAGACAAGGCAAAGAGTGACAAATACTGATCCTTAGTTATGTAATATGTAATAGCTTCTGTAAAATACTTGCGTAACTCGATACAAGTCACTCTTTATTTGAAACGTTTGGAAGGAATCCTATTCGTCACATCTCTAAGCTTGGAAAGTATTTTGGTTCGACTCAAATAGCAGTCCCATTTTAGTAATGGGACCAGTAAGTCCCAGTAAGAGTAATATTTCATCCATGTCAGTGGTTTAGGAGGATGCCCTCTGTAATATTTTTGTTGTGTCTTCTTCCTTGGGTGTCAACGTATCAGAAGGGAAGAGCCTGTCATTAGAGGAGGTGTGGAGCTCTGTTCATCCGACCTTTAGGCCTCAACTTCAGAAGAGTCCTCTGAACATAATCACTCTGCAGGTAAAACCAGGAAAGATGTAACCACCAGCTGTTTATTATCGTCATCTTCCCCCTTGAAGCTCCACTACAATGTTCTGTGTGTGTGTGTCAGGAACATCCCCTGCTGGGTCAGCCTTTCTTTATGCTACACCCATGTAGAACAGAGGAGTTTATGAGGCCTGTGCTGCAGGCGGCTCAGGACCAAAACAGGTAGGATCACTGTTGGGTTCATTTATGAGAAAACACAAAGCTGCTGTTACACATAAAACTGATTCTTACTGCTTAGTTTAATCCAAGTGAATTTCATCTGCTCTAATTAATGTTACACTGTGCACCATGCTCCACTTTAATTGAAAATGTGCATGCAACTTACAGCATTTGCATTAAATTGAAGTTAGATGTACACGTAGGTTCAATCAGCAGCTATGGTATGATGTCCTGCTGCAAATGATGTTTCTCACCTCATACAGTATTGTTAGATATCTGTCTGTCATGTCCATAATACTTACTGTACACCATGTGTGTGTGTTTGTGGTGTGTGTATCTGGGCAGGCCAGTGAACTACGTGCTGTCGTGGCTCAGTGTGGTGGGTCCTCTGGTGGGTCTGGACGTCCCTCTGAAGTACTCCACCCAGCTCCATCCTGCAAACTCATTCAGCAGCACCAAGCCAGACTGAGGCTTTCTCTGCTCTGCTTCACTCTCTGTCACCATCACTGTGGAGTCTCTCTGTGTGGAGACTGGATTATTAACCGGGCAGAGCTGGCAACTGTCCCGGTGCCCCAGACCCTCAAAGGCCATGAGGGTTCAAGGTTGTCTGTGGGCCAGTTACTTTGTGTTAATTTAATTGCAAGTTTGATTGGCAATATGCTAATAGACAGTGAAAACTGAAATAGTAATGAGACCCTTAAGCAGCTTCTGCATTTTTACCTGGTATTGATGCTTTAATTGGAGAGTCTCTCTGTCAAATCCTAGTTTTGATTCTTAAAACTTGTAATACTACATTTCTTTTGATATATATGTGTACATTGTGTATCTTATTCAAATTACATAATGTAAATATAGATTAGAGGCAGTTTGCTGTGGAACAGCAGTACTTGGCTCTTGTGTTTTTGTGAAACACAGTATCTCATGACATTTTTAAACGGGACCTTTCACAAGATAGATCTGGCTGCCGTCGTCACGGATTGTTTCAATACCATAAAAGTGCTCTGGAATTTTTTGTAATAAAACAAAAGGTCATTTACTGTTAATGACCAAAACTTGTATGTATCCTTGAGGTCTAACAAAGCTCTTGAATGCATTTCCTTCCCCATGAAACATTTGTAATGCACTTTTTTAGACTTTTTAAATTGTGCGCTGTTTGCTTGCTGGCAATCTTCTTTACTCTGCCTCTTTTGGTATATCAAGCATTTCTTGGCACATTACTACCACCTGTAGGTCACCTGTTTGCCTGTGCGTCCCGCATAGCTCTACCAACAGCTACTAGACATCCAACTCCACAGAGGACCTTCACATGTGTCTAAGAGGAGATGAGAATTGAGGAGAAGAGGATTCAGGATGAGCTTAGAGTGAGAAACCATAGGTGTATCCTATGAAGAGGGTTTTTTTTTTAAAGCATGACAACACCTGTTTTATCTTATTCTTTTTACTGATTGGTCAGCTTCTCTGATGGGACAGATGATTCAAATGATGCATGTTAAACTACCTGCGGAAACAGGAATGACAGCACCAAAGCTTTATAGTTATCAAATATGATATCATCACAATATGATCTTTGTGATGCCAGGCTGCTCCATCTAGGTCTTCACCTGCTAACAACACAGTAGCAGGTGATTCAGGGCAGTAGATTGTGTTGTGGAAACTAGAAAGGAGGACTAGCTAAGCAAACTGTGTGAATTACTAATTTTCTTGGTGTACTGGTGCATAAACTCGCGCTCCCAGGGTGTCCAGGCAAAAGAATCCCCCAGGCGTTCAGAAACCTTTTATTAGTTCAAAGAGGGAGGTGGCACGTGGGGAGAGGGGAGTTTGGGATTCCAACAATGTAAATAATTACATAAAGTATTTAGGGGGGTATTTATTAAACAGGGATTTGATTGGTTTACAGCTATTTAGGTCATATTTCTGTTTGATTATGGTTTTTATGTAAATATTTACTATTTACACATGTGGGTGTGTTTGGGGTTTACCTCTAATGTGGTACGTGCCTGATAGACACAAGGGTATTTAACTCTTTGGAGGAAAGTGCCAGGGGGGTTCTTTTTATTGAGCTGGAGCAACAGGCTGGTGCATTGTCTGGCATTATGCTACAATAAAAGAAATACTGAGGTGCATCTGCTCTGATTCCCTGGTTTTCCTTCATTGGTTGCCTCCACCGCTCAGGCAAGTTGACAAGTGCTGTCAGAAGTGGGATGGTTTGGAAACACACAGAAAAGCAGCAATGGCCAGAGGAAAGAAAGTGGAGCAAATTGAGGAGCCAGATGATGGTGAGTCAGGTACCTCTGATGACCAGCAGGGGGAAGCAATGGCAAGCAGTTCTGATAAACTGGAGGAATTGACAGGGCTGGTCAAGTCCTTGGACTACTCCCAAGCATCCAGAGACAAGCAGGTGGAAAAAGAGTGGGACCACAGATGGAGAAGCATACAGCATCAGTTTCTTCAAATTCAAGCACAGGTGAAAGACATAACGGATGAATTTGAGAAGAGTCATGAACGCCAGCAACATAATGATGATGATGAGACTGAGGGTGGTGATCCAGGTGTGATGAGCCAAGTTAGCCAGCAGAACGAGTGTCAGGGGCCGAGCAGGGTAGGTGTGGCTATATGAGGACATTTGTAGTCCAATATTTGCCAGGTTTTAACTCTGCTGGCCCAAAAGCTAGGTTGTGTTCTTCTTAGCAGAGACATTGCTCAGAAAGGGCTTGCACTGGGTTGTATGGATCAACGTGTCTTCCTCAGTTATCCTGATGGCAGTTGGAGTTGTCAGCAACACCTGGTATGGTCCAGTACCAGCCTCACACAGACAATAATGGAGCTAGGTCATTCTATCTCTTGGGAAGGCCACCTAGCATTTCAAAAATCACTCAGCAGGACTGGCAGTAGGTTTGTCCAGCCAGGCATGTACACCAGTGTCAAAGACTTTTGTGCTTCATCTAAGACATGTCAGCTGATGTCCCTGAGGGGAGTGGCCCATGCTCAGCTTCAGCCATTACCTGTCATAGACACACCATTCGACAGAATAGGCATGGATGCAGTGGGGCCCCCTGGAGTGGATAGCAGGTGGTGCAACTGTCTTCTCCAGCTATTCTCATGGGTAAGCATACCTAGAGAGGTCTTCACATACTGTGGCACAAACTTTCTTTCCAAACTTCTTAGGCAGGTGTATTAGATGCTAGGAGTGAAGAGCTTGAAGACCACTCCATACTACTTTCCTTTTACCTCCCTGTTACAGCACAAAGAACATCTGGAGGACAATGCTACTCCCTGCTGCAAATAATTGTAGCATCTCACAAAAGCAGGCAAACATAATGTCAGCAAGGTTTAGGTCTGAATAATTTTAATTAATTACTGGAATAGTTTTTTCCATCCAAATGATTTTTGGACATTTCTTGGAACACTGACATTCCTTTGCTTTAGACATTTCCTGCTGGCTCCTCAGCTGCTGCAAACAGAAATAAGATGATCCATTAGTAACAGAAAGCCCACATCAAAACATGCAGTGGCAAGCTTAATAAACTACATAGAGCTGGTAAAAGAAATTAAGCATAGGATCTGAAATATAATGTTTATGCCTAGACAGCTTACTGCAGCAGTAAATGTTCACAGCTATCTCCTTTAACCAGAATCTACAGCTTCCATGTCAAGATTTATGGACAAAATAGAAACATTCTGGTTGAAAACCAATGCATTTGCAACCACAGACTCAGTCCACAGAAATATAACTTAAGATGGTTCCTACGTTGGGGACAGATTGGCTCAAAAATCAATTCTGAAATATACACTGCAGTGCAATAATATTAATACTTACGCTGAGCTGACAGCTTGCTGAGAATAGGCTGAAGAGTGTCCTCTATGTCTTTCCTTTGGACTTCGAAGTCTGAGACTGTTGGGTTTTCGACACACTGAATCCAGTCTGTCTTGGCAGAGCAGGTACGTGAGCAGATGTTCTTTGTAGAAATTAAAAAAAAAAAAAAAAAGAGAAACACAGTGAAAAAAGCTACTGGTGAGGACAGAAATAATTAAACAGCAGAAAAGGCACTTGTTAGCATTGTTCATATTCTCATTCGTGTCATTATTATTATTGCTATTATTATTCTGTAAGTCAATGCATCCGTTTCTGCATCAATATTAGAGAACTGGAAGCTTGTCTTATACCTTTTAGTTTCAATAACCGGACCACTTAGCCAGTGACTAAAAGTGTGGTACATGCACAGTAAATATCATGCACATTTTAAACTTTGAAGAAACATCCTTCCTGTGCACTTACCAATTAGACAACATTAATTTAGCAGACACTTTTACTCTAGCTTTAGCAACTTACATTTGGAGAGCAATTTAGGGTTCAGTGCTCAATGACACTTCAATATGTGGACAGGAAGTCCTGAGATTTTGCAGACTATTAAAATCCACCTACTGTTTTCCTAAATATTATGCAGAAAATACCTTGACATGGCATATGAAATTTAGCTGTATGTTGTGAGGTAAGAATTTCTTAATTGCAGACACTAGCTTAGTAGAGCTGAGAAAATGTAAAATGTGCATCTTCCTGGTGACAATCTTGGTGCTGGGTGAGGAGCTTTTATTCATAACATATTAATAAACTTGAGTGTCAATAACTTGTTCAATCCTGACGTAAAGAAATATGTTACCCTTTCCTCCCTCATAAGGTTCCTCTCTGGGTCAGAAATAAGGTCTTTAACAAAAGCAACATATGACATCAAGTCCTGTTTAGCATCTGCACAGAGATAAACACATACAGGTTAGGAATTATATATAGCTTTACTCATCAATGGTTTCCAAAGATAATGCCATAACATCACACCTGCCAGGTGGAGACAGTCAGCACAGTCTGTCTTGGAGTATTTCCTGGCCAAGTCGACAGGCCTCTCCCCTCTGAAGGTCTTGGAGTTCGTGTCAGCTCCCAGTTCAAGCAGCGTCCTCACTGTCTCCAGGTGGCCCCAACAAGCAGCAAGGTGCAGTGACGAATACCCTGTGGAGCAAATAGTATCAAACTGAGGCAAAAACATTTTAACTGTGATACTACTTTGTGATACTTGAGTGTGCAGGACATCTCAGAAAGTTTGACTCTGCTTTCAATGTACATTCAAAGGAATAGATATAAAAACTGAATAAATAAAAATGAAGAATGAACAGGACTACAGTGTACACAAGTAGGTGAAAAAAAGACTATATATAAACACGAATGATAAATGGCAAACTTTGATTCAAAACATATCTGACAGAGAAAACAAATCTTGCACATCACCTCTACCTCTACTACTCTATAATTTACAGAGTCAGTGGTTTTTACGTACTTGTTAATTGTATGGTGTTTTATGCCGTCTTACATCCTGTTATTTAATGTGATATGTGATATGTGATGTGTTGTGGCAACTCATACTGTAGCTGCTCCAACACAAGAATTCCCCAAGGACAAATAAAGTACATCGATCTATCTATTATGTGCATGTATATGTCTAGTATACAGTATTTACAACATGCATATTGACAGTGCATGGTAAGAACTGTGCATTTCCAACTGTAAAAATATGATAAAATGTAAAAGGAAGTCAGCGGATGTTTTGGTGTTAGAGAGTGACAGTGTATGACTGATGTTCACTGTTCACCAGAGTGCTGACCTGTGGGAAGGAGCTGTTCTGGGTCTGGTGGTTATCACACTTTCAGCCCAACTGAGTGAAGTGAACAGTATAACTTCATTAAAACGACAAGGCTAGTCTGCCCATCACACGGCGTTTCCTCTCACCCCTGACGGTCTGATCGTCCACTTGGGCTCCGTTTCTGACCAGTTCTCGGACGATGGCGCTCCTGCCCAACATGCAGGCGGTCAGCAGGGCATTTCTGCCGCCCTCGTCTTTCAGTCCGAACAAGTCCTTTTCCTCTGTGACATCCTGACGTTCAAAATGCTCCTTGGTGGTTTCCAAGTCTCCAGAGAGCACACATGTAAAGATCTCTTTCTGTATCGCTGTCATTTCACACACTCCTCTGAAGCTGCAGCGAGCTGTCCGACACACACTAAAGCGCACTGCTGCCGTGGCAACAGCGTCACGTGTGTGTAAACACTCACAGGCTTTAAACGGAACTTTACTTACAAGTTCCATTTGTTTCCTTTGTTAAAGACGGACCATTTTAGGTGAACGTGTGTTAGCCTTCACATAAGACAGCTTCTGTGAAGTCATTTTATGCAAAAAATATTACCTTATGCCAAGCGAATAGAAAAGACTTCTTCTATGACAAACACAGTGCTTTCAAAATACATGCTTGCAGTGCTTTTTCACGTTTTTTGTTTTTGTTGTTGTTGTTGTTGTTTTACTATCTCTACTGCTTTGCTTTCCGCGGGCTCCATACTTATACATTGGATCTGACTCAACTACACCATCCATGTGTTTCAAAATCGTTATGAACTTACACATAATGTGGGAGGTGTTTGTTTCATTCTTAAATTGTAGTATGAGTGTTAAATTTATCTGTACCAGAGTTACAAAAAACACATAATACATAAAATTAAATAACGACATTGCTTTGCCAAAATGAAACTGTTACAGTTACTTCAATCTGCTTCACCCCCACGTCTAATGACTGTCTCTGTTGTTACGAGAGTGACACATTGAAGGCATGTAGCCGTTTTATCGTACTTTAGCAACCAATTGCATTTTCAGTAAGAGTTAGAGTTGTACTAAATGCATGGTGACGCTACACATCTAGTGTAACATCTGTGTCTGTGGTGTTTATACATATTGCATTCCTCAAATAGTAGTAGGCTTGGCATGTTCCACATACTACTTGTCAGTGAATGCAACGAAACGTGTTACTTGCCACACAGCTGTGGTTCCATGGTGTAATGGTTAGCACTCTGGACTCTGAATCCAGCGATCCGAGTTCAAATCTCGGTGGGACCTGACATTTTAGGGATGTGAGGACACTATTTTTCAAATAGTGTCTTCACATCTGACAAACTAAGTATTATTAGGCTCAAAATACCTAAGGAAAACAAATTCACTAAGATAAGTAGTTCGGCTACACGTTGCACATTTTTGAAAAGTTGCCGTGCTGGTTCTACCCGCGCACTCCTCGCGAGAGTACACATGCCTAGTATAACGCCGGAAACGGAAGAGAAACCACAGATCGAGGTGTTGAGCGTGAACGTGTGAACTTTTAACGTTGTGAAATTCCGCTGTTTCTGCCCTCAAACACCAGCGAACCTCTCTACAATTTCATCTCCGTCCTCCAAGATGTTTAACAGACAGACGAGCCTGTGGATGGGTGATGTATGTTTGAAATCTCAGGTTCCTTCAGTGTGTCAACGTTAGCTTAGCTTCGCGTGCTGGCTGTTAGCTCGGTTAACATTACCTTAGTTAGCACGGATCCGTGACCCCTGTCGTAAAAGGTTAGACTAACCTCTGTCCGATGGTAGTTCGTTGCTAGAACTTTGTGTAACACATTTCAGTAACACCAATATTAACAGTACCTAACGTTGGTGGTCAAATTGTTGAGTAACTTCCACATCGCTGCCCGCCATGCTCTGTAGCTATAGTGTATCTAGCTGTTGATATGAACTAATCGTGACAGTTAAGTGAAGATGAGAGTACACGAGCGATTTAGAGAGGCCTCAACATTTCTAAATTGCATAGATTTGAGAGACGCAAACTAAAATGTCAACCATGACAGTGTATATTACTGATGGCGCCATTCCATTTATGTTTTTGGTGTTAATTTCCCCACTGAGGGACCAATAAAGGTTTTTTCTTATCTCATGTCTTTGTAGTTTGTATCCTGCTCTCTTGGTCATCTAAATGGGTTAGAGCCAATTGGCCATTAGATTAGTTTTATTTGGCCGCAATTTAAAATGTCTATGATGAAGAATGCTTATTATATACATAATATCCTAAAAATATTGAGCTGTAATTTGTCCTAGGCATTTTACTAAAACATTGTATTTAATGAAGTTGTAGTTTCTTAAAGGAGTGAGATGAATGTAAAATGTCTTTTCTTGTGTTTTTAGTTGGACCCATACATGGATGAAAACTTCATTAAGCAGGCCTTTAATGCTATGGGAGAATCACCGTTTGGAGTCAAGATAATCACTCACAGGATAACAGGGTAGGATATACAGTGCACCTCATGCCATACAGCATATCCCATATAAAATGTAGATGTTGTCTGCTTTGACTGAAGTGTTAAATTTTGATTCCCCTCTCAAATACTACAGGAAGCTCTGTAAATAGTTACACCAAGTGTTGTTTTAAGACTACACTATCACTCACCCTTAACCTAAATGTGACAGCAGGTTTGCTGGCAGAATTACATGTGTGTCTCTTTTACTGTTCATGTAATTGCTGTTATAATGCTTTTGTAGAAAGTGTTTTCTTTCTCTGTGTCCCTAACATTTCTGTCCTCTTGCAGTGGTTCAGCAGGATACTGCTTTGTGGAGCTGGCAGATGAAGCGAGCGTTGACCGCTGTGTCCAAAGACTCAACGGAAAACTGGTTCCTGGATCAAACCCGGTCAGTTCTATGGTGTAATTGCAAAATACGTTTTCACATATTTTTGATGCAATCCTTACTGCAGCATTATATATAATATTTGTTCTCCATGAATATATATAAAATACTATTGACAATTTAATACCGCCTTCCTTTTTTTCCAGTATAGAGTTATGTTATCAAGCACTTTTTAATTGCTGATTTGACTGTGGATAGTGGAGCTCAACTAGTCTTGGTCCTCTTTTTTGACGACAGTAACTTGATAATATCAAATGTTTTTAAGTCAATATAATGTGAGGTTGGCCTTTTTCTCTGTAAACACACCAGATTCTGGTTGAATGTGCCAAATCTTTTACTACTATTGAGCTATCCCAGTGAATTTAACCATTACGTTTCCAAAGAAGCAATACTAAATAGCACCATACTTTATTGTACTGCACCATACTTGATATACTTAGTGTAATCTTAAGTGATGTGTAAAGTTTTGAGCTTTAGCTGCTTGCTACTGATTTTGAAATGCTGTTGGCCCTGTGAGCTGGCCAAGCTAATGGGCTCCCCTGTCCACCGGCCTGTACCTGCTGCTGAAGGTGGCTGAGAGGCTGCTTGTACATGAATGTACTTTGTTTGAAGCTGGTGAATAGAGTCTCTGGTAGGAACTAACTGAGGAATGGGCTAAAGGCTGGTCTGGGTGGTGGAGGTATGTAAACTCAAATAACAACAACCATAATAACTCCACTCTTTATTTCCAGCAATATCAGTGCTATACTACACGTCTTTGGTGTTTGAGGTTGGCTTAGTGTGTATGCTTTCTCTTCCCCCTGTGCAGCCCCGGAAGTTTAAGCTAAACTATGCCACCTATGGCAAACGGCCAGAGGCTGGGTAAGTTATGATTCACATTCAACTTTTGCATGTCACTCTTACTATTTTAAGTCAAGAAATGCTATTAAAAATGCTAAAAATGAGTTTTGTTTGTAGTACTGATTTAGTTTGTTTCACCAGAAGGAGCTGTGTGTTGCTAACCTGACCTCTGTACTGTAGTAATGATAAAGTGAAATTTTTAAATCAAAGGTTTTACTTCTCTTAGGCCGGAGTTCTCAGTGTTTGTCGGTGACTTGGCCTCTGAGGTGGACGACTTCCAACTCCACCAAGTTTTTAAGAAGTACCTTTCCTGCAAGGGGGCCAAAGTGGTCACTGACCAGTATGGATACTCCAGGTATGTCAGATCACAGTGGTGGACTGATGTGGCTTCAGAAGTGTTCAAAGTATTCAGTTTGATATCAGATGATATTATTTGTTAAATTTCCTGGGTTGTTGTATAATATTTTGGTTTTCAATATTCTTTAAATAAATATACAAAAATATAAAAATGTGTCCTTATGTCTGTGGTGTAGTGATTGTTTAGATAGCAGTGCTATGGGCGTTGACCACCAGTACGTCTTCATCTATTTTCGAAAAAGGAAGAAATGTTTTCTTACCATCTTATGCTAAAACTATTGTTTTCCCCATATAGGCTAAGCAAGAGCAACTCACAATTCAAGTGATGCTACCTCATGTTAAAAGTAAAACAACAAGTTTCAGTTCTACCATAATAATACCCATTATATTCTGTTTCTTATTATAAGTGGCTAATAAATGCCAAGTATGGAGTGTGTGGTGGTGTGGAGAGGAGGTGTAACTGCTGTTTGACTTGCAGAGGTTATGGCTTCGTCAAGTTTGGGGAGGAGAGCGAGCAGAAGAAGGCGATCGAGGAGTGCCAGGGTACGATGCTCGGGGGGAAGCCGCTTAGGCTCAGTATTGCTGTGGCAAAGAGGTAAGACACTGACAAGGAAACATGATGGAACATGGCAAAACTTCTAGACAGTATACTTTCTCCCCCAAGAATACATTATGCAACGAAATGAAATCCATCATTATATCAGTGCATACACTCATGAAACAACATCATGCTGCAAAGCCATGATGTACATACTAAACAATAACAACAAACTGCGTCTATACTTACTTCTTCAATGAACTTTCTATAGTTCAGTCTTTTTTTCTATGCTCATTTCTGTCTTGCACCTTATAATTTAGATTTCATTGAGACTCGTGTGCTTAAAACATTTCGATGGCAAGAGAGACTTTCATTTCTGTCCAACCTTCATTATCTTTTGATTTGATAGATTTTGATAGATCAATTAAGTGAGCTGTATTATTCAGTGTCCCATCAAAAGTGAATTAAACTTGTTGTCTGTTCTTGTGTTGCAGCCAGAAGATGAGCAGCTACCATGGGGGCCAGGGCCAGAATTACCATAGCAACTACAACCAGTCCCAGTCAAGTTACTACGGCAGCAATAGCAGCGGGGGTCAGGGGGGTTATTACTCTCAATGGGGTGGCTACGACCAGTACAGTGGCTACAGCAACAGCGGCTATAACAGTGGCTATAATAGTGGCTACAACAGTGGGTACAACTATAACTATGGGCCCTATGGGTACCCCCCACCAGGCCACATGATGCCACCACCTCCCATGGGGATGCCGCCCATGTCCACTGACATGTCAGGAGCTGTAGAGGTGAGGGGGCAATTCTTTGATACACATGCTTAAAGACATACCAAGGTTACTGCAGTTTTAATTTAAGTTTTTGTCGTGTGACACAAGTACATGTTCAGTGTTTCAGAAGTGATTCCCTATGTTTAATGTCTTTCCCAAACAGAGCCACGAGGAGGCAGGGGGCATGGAGGAGGACAATGCAGAAGGTAAGACCCCTTTTTTAGCATGAAAATGCTCTTTTTGTGTGTGTGTGTTCCACTTTTATCATACAGGATATGCTATCAGTCCGTCAGCAGACACATTCTCGTGTTGCGGTACACCTTGGCATTCAGTGATGATGAAATACACATCATGGCACTTGAAAATGTGGAACATATAATTTCAGCCTGAGATTCTTTGTGTCCACCTACAAGCCTGTGACTTGTTTTGAAATCAGAGACTTCCATACTTACCAAAGCTGGTTATGTTTCTTGCCTGCCTAGTGGCAATATTACAAAACACCTGATAGAGTCCCTTTCTTTTTCTCAGGAGTGGTAACACTGAAGAACTCATAGATATGACTTGTTAAATTCCTGGCCAGTACTCATTTTGGTAGCTAATAATGTTTCCAGTGTTAGACAGTGCTGTGCTATTTACTGTAGTCCATGTGTTTTGTTTGCCCGCACAGATTAACAGTATATTAACATTCACACACTGTGAATGTCTACAAACTACTGCACTGTATTTTACAGAAACCATCCCTGAATGTGACGTGGAGCAGTGGAACAACGATTTCATGCAGCGCAGCGAGGAGCTCTACGATGCCATGATGACCTGTCACTGGGAATCCCTGGACTCTGTTAACTCCCCCATCCCCTTCCTCTCTTGATACTTCTTACTCTTTTGATTCCTCCCACTAAATCATAAATACTTCATTTTTATGATTTTGGACCCCCCATAAATCTGCCATGATCTAACACCACGATGACACCTTCAAAGGGCCGGCTTCAGTTCACTGTCTCAGAACTTAGGTCACCGATTGACTGAAGGCTGAAAGTACATTCAGATCTACTTGTTCCTCTCAAGTACACAAATATTCACTTGATTTTAATGTTTACCATGTTGGTAATATTCAAAATGTTGTTCAGTAATCAGTGAAGTTACTGTGTAGTGCGTAGAGCTTCTCTGTGAAGTTTTGGGATGAGGTGCTGAAGCAGCCTTCTCTGCTGTTGACTGGCACACAGTAGCTGTAGTAAACTGAATGTTGTGTCAATATTTCACTATTTAATGATGTCACTGAGGAACAAACTCCACCGTCATTTACTCTTGTTTCTCCATGTTGATATGGTGACACCAGCAGAAACTACTTCATTCAATATGGCCCTGACCTTCAAAGAGGAGACTTGTCTTCTGAAGACAAATGTTAAAACTATGCCTTAATTGTCATTAGCCATGTACTTCCTGTCAGTCAAGGATGGTCATTAGAATGACTTTGTATATACAGGATATCAGTTTTTGTCTTGCTCATTTTTAATGAAGGAATTTTCCTCCCTTTTTTATTTTTCTGATGGGTTTAATGAACATTATCTGTTTAAAAGTTAAAGTATGGAAAGACGATGATACTGAGGTTATCCAGCAGTAATCAACCACAAATGTAATTTATCACTGTTTTCCAGACAAGAAGCTCTGGGTCTTTTTATGTAATTGATGGATGGTACAACCTCCCAGTTTGAGCGCTGTGAATCTGCATGCCATGGGATTGGGAGATTGACAGCTGGCTTACTGTATCAGATGTCAAGGCAGCATTTATCATCCGCTGCTTGATGTTTTTTATGTACTTTTTTTTTCTGGAGATGTTTCAATAAAACAAATTTAGGAGGAAACTGTTCATTTTTCTTCTTTGTTCACAGGGAGGTGAGGAGGGAAGTGTTTCTCTGCTGAGTTTGTTCGATACATTAAGTGTTTGAGTGTACTAAATAAATGCTGGATCTGTACTTTTTCTTATTAGGCTACAGTGTGGTATAAAAGTCTGAGACCACATTCAAAATCTCTAATATTATTTAATCACCATGTTTTCAGTCCCAGAACACAAGTGACAGCAATGTATCTGAGCAAGAGAGAAAAAGTGGAACCAAACATTTTACATATTCTCTGCTAAGATGCTTTCAGACAGAAGTTTTTCTCATGCAAAATAAGACACTGCACATGGATGTTTGATTGCATCTGTCAGCCATTACACTCGTCCATCTTCTTACTGGGATTTACAGAATTGGAGTCATTACAAAAGCTTTATTAATTTAGTAAAGTGTTGGGCTGATTTAGCTGTTAATAAGCGCTTCACAAACCCATTAGATCATTTCAGTGGCTCCTTTTTTCTCAACAAAATCTGACATGTAGGTTCATTAAATATGGGTTTCTCAGACAGTTCCAGCCTCTTACTGCCACCTGCTGTCTCTGGCCTGACTTCCTGTCTTGTGGAGACTCTCCTGCCATTCACTGTTACAGCATGTACTGTATTTGCATACATTAGAAAACAGGAATCAACAACATGTTTGATGCATGGGTACATTTTTGAGAGCACACAGGATTTCTTGCTGTAAAAAAAGAGGACAACAGACACAAATGAACCGGTTTTGTGTTCACAACAGGATCATAAGTCATTTCCAAACAACCAGCAGCTAATGTTTGAATTCTTCTTCGTGTCAGTGTTAGAATTCGTTTTTTCAGCTAATTGCAGTGATCAGTGTTCAGTTTTGCCTCCTCTGCTTCAGTACAGCTGGTCTTGGTGTTGAGCAGTCCCAGTCCGGGCCTCCCGGGGCAGCACCAGCTGGGCCCCAGGCGGTACCAGCCCTGGTACAGGCCCCTCCAGCTCAGACACCCCAGAGCGCCCCCTATAAGCTGTGTGGGGAACTGAGGGAAGTAAGCTAAGAGACAGAGCAGCAGAAAGATCCAGAGGCCGAGCAGGAGGACACAGAACAGAAAGAGGATCCTTAGAGGGGCATCTGAGATCCCGCCCAGGCTCAGATAAGGGCCAAACACTGCTGTTTCCTCAGCCAGCAGCAGGCAGCAGAGACAGAGCAGGAAGACATCTTCTGAAACTTCATACCCCCTCCACAGCATCCCAGCTTTGAGGCACACAGACTTACTCTCCCCTTCTCGCAACACCAGCAGAGGCTGCCCGTCGGCCACCTCTGGGCCGCTGAGCAAAGGTTCATAGCAGCTTCCTGTGGCGTTTTCCAAAAGGTCCAAGAGTTTACAGAAACCGAGCCACAATCCGCCAGCCACCCCAAGCCGAGAGAGGTGACGGACAGATAGAGAGAGGGAGCGACGGATGGAGAACGAGAGGAGGAAGACAAAGGAGCCGACGAAGATGCAGGTCCAGCCCCAACCAGAGCGCAAGAACATCCTGGAGGAAGGAGAGGGGACATGTCAACAGATTTAGAAGTGAAGTGAGGGACGGGAAGAAGGAGGAAGTGATGGAGGAAACTAGGTCAGTTTGCTTTAGTCATGTTGAAAAACATCAGGACAGCACTTCCACATTAACGGACAAATTAGTGTGAGGACATGAAAGCTGTCATTGTCTCCTACTCAACATTTCATAACACTTTAATTCCATTCAATTTTATTTGTATAGCGCCAAATCACAACAAAAGTTATCTCAAGGCACTTTACATACAGAGCAGGTCAAGAGACCCAACAGCATATAGAGACCCAACTTCACACTCTGCCATCACACCAGGTTTAGCAGTAAACCCAGTGGATTACTTTATGGCACAGAGCAGGAAACGCATCACTGTGGTGTTTACAGCTTAGTCTGCTGCTCCCAATTAACCAAACAAAAAAAAAAATGAATGCACCTCTAATTCATAGTAGCTTTCCACAAATTTTAGGTTGACTCATATCTGTAATTTATGACCTTGTAAGGTTGCTGACTGCTAAAACAATATATTATGCACATTAATACATATTGTATATTTAATACACAGTCAGTAGAACACACAGAAGATACTTGAACACATAAGGTATTCAATGGGAGAAAATTGCTGCCTCAGCTTTTAACAAATCACACAATCAAAATTGGATTGGATGCAGGTGTGCCCTGTAGGCCTGCTGTGTCAGATGGAGGCAGATAAAACTCATTGATTCCTACATTGATTCAAAGAAGACAAGAGGGAAGCAGCCTCACCTGTAGAGGAAGTGGCTTCTCCTGGCGAAGACGCTGTGCTGAGAGACCCAGAAGCTCAGTGCAGGGCCGAACATCACCACCGCCGACAGCAACAGGTGGAAGTGCTGCCTGAACATGGTGTTACCCAGGCACCGAGCAGCCAGGTCCGTCAGGACCACCAGCACCGTGTTGAGGAACATCTGGACCCAGGAAGGAGCCTCTGACAGGATCTAAACCTTCTAAATTGTTTCTATAAGAAAACAGACCACTCCTGGCTCTGAATGCAGCAGTGTGTTTGTGGAGGTTATCCAACTCAGACTAAATAGCACTTCATGTGACAAGGCTGTAATCCAGTCTAGAATGCACATAACACACTCGTTGAAGCTTATCTTTCTTGCATATGGGTAGAATTCAGCATCTTTCGTAGTCAAGTCTGGTTGGACTCAATCAATCAGTATAAACTTGTTTGAGATTGGATTCACTGATTGACAATTAATCCAGATCCATGAGTCTAAAGATGCTGGCTGTGCAGTTCAAATAGGTGAAGTCCACTGGTGTTAGCTGCTAGTGTTGGGCAGCCGTGCATACTGTCCAGTGTACCCTGTAACATGAATGAAATGACAGCTGGCCTCTAGCATTCCACTGCAAATATGTGCACACTGTGAAATCCAACCAGGAAATTCTTCAGGCCAGTCGGCACTTACTGTATCTGCCAGAAGCTGCAGTGCACAGTAGTTTAGCCTTTTACCCACTTAGGACTGAAGGCTTCAACAAAAAGCTGCTGCCTGGCTGGCTTGCAGCTGCAGGAAGGTGAGTCGAGCTTCACTCCTCTCTGACCTTAGCAGCAGGTTTCCCACGTGTCTCCTTCCTCTTTTCCTCTCAGCAATTGCCAAGCAGCCACTTCTCGTTCACTCCGTCAGAAAAGCAATGGCCACAGCTGTAGTCCACTCAGCGATGGCACCAATGTGTCACCCTGAGAGACGTCCAAGAGTCAAGGCTTCAGAATACCTCCTCTGTCTCCTGTTCAAACGATCTCTGCAGTAACTGTAACTCTGGTCTCTTTTCCGTCACCGACACCCACCCTTTCCAACACACACACACACACAAACAATAATACAGAGTATGTTCTCGCCCTTGTCCTATGTCTCCTGGGCTTTTAAGGTGTCACATTTCTCCTACTGAGATGACTGAAGGGTACAGAAAGGTTGAACCAGTGACACTGATTTCTTGGTGTTAACGTGCATCACAGGGTTTCTCATTAATTTAGTCTTAATTGTCGACAGAGTTAGGGGCTGAGAGTAAGCTGAGCAGCGCAAGCAGAGCCAGTGTCACAGCAAAGTCATGAATTGTCGGCAATGATGTGAGATTGCATGCAATGTGTTGCATTATGGGTGTGTGTCTGTGTTTGTGTGTGTGTGTGTGCATTTGCGTTCACATGTATTAATAGCAGTAACCTTTGTACTGTATCTGGGCTGAGACTCAGCTGTTGTAGCAGTCTGTCTCTGTCAATCAATGGACGGTAACACACACACACACACACACACACACACACACACACACACACACGCACACTCCCCTTTCCCTCCTCTCTCAGATACGTACTGCCCAGTTTCATTGAGTTTTTTTTTAACTGACCCTGACCAAAACAATTCAACTAGTATCATTCAACTAACCATGTAGTCAACTTAAATCCACAAAGCTACGAGTGACCTTTGACCCCATACATACTGTCTCTGGCATTATGCAGAAAAAGAGTTTGATGAGCAGAGACCATACACTCAGAGGAAGCCGAGTTCACACTACAGGAGTGTAGTCCTGTTTTTCCACTCACAGGAAGGAGCGACACTTGGTGTGTGTTAAGTGTTCAAAGACGTGATCTGTGAGTTTACGGATGCCTTGCTGATGGCCAAAAGATATCAAGTGGGTTAAATATCTGGTTGCGTGGAGGAGCCATGAAATCTATCTATCTATCTATCTATCTATCTATCTATCTATCTATCTATCTATCTATCTATCTATCTATCTTCCTTAGGAGTGGCTTTACCATTGAACATCTGATGACTAAGTTGGACTTATCTGTTATATCAAAGAAATCTACAAGATTTGCTGCCTGCCTAGTGTCCTGGGGCCTCATTTATAAAACATTGCGTAGGATCCACACTAAAAGTGTGCGCACGCCCAAAAGCTAAAAATGGCGTGCGCCAAAAAAATATCCTGATTTATAAAACTGTGTGTCCACACACCTGCATGCAAATTTCCCTTTATAAATCACAATCGGCCTGGAAGATTGGGCAGGTGGATTCCTCTCACATCCCGCCCTCTACGCCCACATTTTACTATGAATGGCCGATGCAAAGCAGCTCGTGAATGTTTTTGCATATAAATACACCTGCCGATCCATGGCATTTTACGCTACATCATGGCAGAGAAAATAAGAAAAAGAAGTTTTATAGAGACAGAGATAGAGGTGCTTGTGACTGAGGTGGAGGACAGAGAAGGTATTTTGTTTGGTGGTCACAGTGGTGTCACTAATAAAAAGAAAAAGACTGAGTGGCAGCACGTCATCACCGCAGTTCATAGTGTGAGTGCCACAGACCGATCTGAGGCAGAAGTTAAAAAAAAAAAAAGTGGTCGGATCAAAAGGTGGAGGCCAAGAGGAGAGTGGCACAGCACCGTCTCAGCATGTCTGCTACCGGTGGGGGTAAGGACACACCTGAGCCCACACCACCGGACAGTAAAATCACCTCCGTTCTTGGAACGGCCAGCGTGTGTGGCACAGTGGCTACACCGGCAGCTCCGTGTGTCAGCAAGCAAGCGATGAGAGCCTACATTAATGTGTAAAAGCCAATAAGTCATTTATCACACCGCTTGTTTAACTAGCTCAGGGTTGTCACATGAAAGTGACATTTCTTTGTCCAAAATCAGCCTGCGTATGCATATGCGTATGCATACGCAGGCTTTATAAATGAGGCCCCTGGTGAGATGTATTAGATATTAATGCTAAATTCCATCTCGGTGCATGTGGTCATTACAATCTGTTAACAATATATCATGTCTGAGTTAAAAATGCTTTTGTCAAACTTGATGATCACTATCCCTTTGTTTCTCAATCACATTACTACGATCCTGTTCATCTGTCACTTTCTGTTTCGAACCTGCCTGTCGTCTGTCCTGAAATAAAGATTGACCTGGTTTGAAGTGTTAAATGTCCTCCATCTCTCTTTTCAACTGCGTGCAGAAAGGCTGAGCAGCCTGCTTAAGTTACAGACATCATTCGATCCACTCAGTGCTATATTAGTTACATCACCTCTGAGTAACTGGCATACCAGAAAAACTGAAGCAATGTTTCTGGCTGTTTAAGGACACCAAACAACTAGAGGGTAATTATATGATGATGAAATACAACATGCTGAGCTACTTCAGCTCACAATCAAACATCCATAATAGGACAGCGGTGATCGTCAGATTACAGGACACTGCTCTTCCCACTTTCATTGGACTTCAAACTGATTCCCTATAAGTGATTCTCAGATGTTTAAGACGTCTATCTGTATAATTTGCCTCAACCGCTTTTCTCGCTCTGCAGACTTTACATAAGAAAGCTCTAAATAACAGTGGACACACAGTGGTCATACAAATAGAAACACTACTGTAAGATAGTGCAACCAAATACACTAGCCCCGTAATAGATTGTACTGTCATGGAGCTAATCATGTTTAGTTTTTACTTTTACAGTGTCAGGGGAATGTCAGAAGGACTGCAGTATGTTGAAAGTTTTACTAGTATTTTGTTTCTGTCATATATAAATTGGAGTGGAGAAAACACATACAATACATTCCAATACAACAATAAATAAGGGCTGGAATAAATCACAGCATCTCCTTTACGTCACAGTGCCAATAGGAACTGTCCATACAGTACAAATGTACTACAGTTATAGTACATTTGACAAACGTAGTAGTTGTATAAAGTATTAACTCCGATACTGTTCTGTGGAACTGAATCTGCACATTGTACAAGAATGTCTATTTTTCCCCAACCAGCAGACGCTGCTTCTGTATGCAGACAGTGGCATAAGATAAGATAAGATAAGATAAGCCTTTATTCGTCCCACAGTGGGGAAATTCACAACTACCACTACTTTTAAGAATTTGGAAATTTTAATTTGATTGACAGATACAGCTACATATTTAGTGAGTTTTAGCACCTGAACTTTGTGAATTTACTGAGAATATGTGAAAAGTTGACAAGCAAGCAGAAAAGTCTCAACAACAGAAAAATGGCTGAAATTGCTAAAAGTAATGAATAAATATTTTAAATAGTTTGACACATGCAATGGAGAAATAGATAACTGAAAGTAATGGATACATAGTTGAAATAGGGTAATGGATGAACTGTTGAAAGTGGTCTAAAAATCAATTGAAATAGATAGCTTAATGTACAGACTTAAAACATTCAACTTAAGCCTCTCTAAGTCGTAGTAGTACAAATGTAAAATAAACCAATTGACAACTGTATGAATAATCAACAGTGTTCAAATCAGTTCCAATGAACACAGGTGGAACATTACAGGTGGTGCTAATCAAAGGTTACTTTAGATCACCTGACACCCTTTGAGGTGAAATGTACTAAAGCGACACATTCAGGTTTCTCTTCTGAATCTGATCCTGACCTTTCACCTCCCTGTGGATGGAAAAAGTCACATTTCCCTGCTGAGATCAATATAACATGTAACTGACACTGTTGTAAGAGTGCTGCAGTTCAATTTGATGGTGAACTATTTTGCGTACTGCCACACAGAAAATGTCAGCAAGTTGATGTTGGTATGTGAGGGCTAAAGAAAAAGATAAAACAAAGTGGTTGTTATACTGATCAATCTTTAGTACAACAGCACCTCCAAGAGCAAGACCCATGTCTTTACTAATATACTGTGGTGCTGCCTACCACAATTACATTTCTGTTGCTGCCATCTACAGGAATTGTAGAGAAGTTCCATATGTGGGCTGGAAAAAAAGACGAGTGCTACACGCTAACCAAAATCACCAGGTGAGACACATGACACTGGATCCAATCTGTTTTTGCTGTTTATAAAAAATTAATACTTTCAACATATGATAGAAAAAAACTCCAGCTGATTTGTCTTGATGAGCTTTGGGTCTTAACAGGGTCTGATGGAGAATGTTCTGACTTCAGGTTGCAGTCAGACATCATGTGTTTACAAGTTTAGTATATCCATATATTATATTATATATTTTAAATATTCATGAAATAATACTGCCACCGTGAGGACATTACTATTCACTCCAACACAGAGAGGAGATGGCCTCCAGTCAAGAAGTTTCATGTGATGAGTAATGGAGTATATTAGCTCACTCATTCCAACCTGTTAAAAACCTGTGTATTCAGATGGGGACTGTTGCTCTGAAGTGTTTACATTCACACACATTCACAGTGTGATAATCAGTATGTGAGGTGCTCCATCTCTGATATCTATAGAAAACAGCAAATCCATGAAAGCTCTAGGGAAAAGTTTGGCCTGATCTCTCTCACACACACTCTGACACTTAAAAATCTAACTTTAGTATCAGTATTGTTGCCCAGAGAGCTTTGTAACTAGTCACATGGTCCATATCAGATTGCATCATGATAAGTGTGTGTTGCTTTTATATTTGTTGGTCAGTTTGATCATCAGACGTACCTTCAGTTAAAAGAAAGTCCATGTTTGATTTTCCCTTTGCTCCACATTGTTTCAGGCCTTCAAGGCTCCCTTGAGATGACCAATCAGTTTTGACGGGCTGACTGTCCCTTGGTACCCTAAATACAGACCTGTTAGTGACTTACCATGGGCAGTGATAGCCACATAGTCAAATGTGCATAAATCTCATAGAGAAACTCTGCCATTAAACATCCTGTTCAGCGTACTTGTTTCAGCTTCCATCCTGAGCTAGTCCTTAAAGGAGCCACATTACTCTTAAAAAGAGTTAAATAGGATTATATGTCACAGCAGTATCACATCCTTAAAGTGTGTGTGAGATGTATATTTGATGATGCTTTGGTCTTTTTCAAAGCTGTCAGAAGCGACATGGAATAACTGATAATCACTAGATTACCAGAAAACAACTGCCCCTGTAGAAGAAGGGCCCAACCTACTCATCTGTAAATGTGCTGCCACATCAGCAGGTTAATAGAACAGTAACTGTTTCCATACCTGCTTTCCAATGGTTGTCTCATGTGATGAGTCCTGTGTCCAGCTGCACCACCATGATATGAGCAACATGAAATAATGGAGCCATCATGCAGGACTGTGCATGCATGCACATGTACATGCTGATGGTGGACATTCAACTCATATACAGTGTCTATAATACCTTTGGGGCCTTGATGCTGGAGTTTACTTAACATCATAGTACACAAAGTTCAGTCATGGCCTCCAAATAAAACAGTACAAAACAATGCTCATAATCTCTATATCATGTTTTTTATTGTTCCTTCACTAGGATGTTTCAATTTGCAGAATCATGTACAGTTTTCTCAGTAAAGTCACTGTAAAGTCAAGTCTCTGTGCTCCTTAAATCTAAGTTTAAGGCATGTGCATATGAGCAAGATTTGTCACATCACAACTAGTCTGGAAGTGTGATGTGGACACTTGCACCTCTACAGCTGACAGCACCTCTACACTGCTCAAGACAGCTGACAGCTCACTGCACCTTATACTGTTTTTCAATTCTGCTGTATATTTAAGTATTTATTGAACCTCAAAGTCTGTTTACTGTGTTTTGAAATCTTCCGTGTTTTTTTTAATCCTGTTGTGCTTTTTTTTTTTTTTTTTTTTTTAAATTCTACTATGCATTTTTTTTCAAACGAAGTATGCTGGAACATGCGAATTTCCCCACTTGGATGAATAAAGTATCTACCTACCTACCTACCTACCTACCTACTTGAAGTCTTCAGGTCACAAACACAGAGAAGAGGCTTTTCAGTGAAGCAAAGACATTTCTTGTTCAATAGTTAAACACAGATTCTGGATTTTTTTTAAGAATGATTTTTTTTATTAGGGAAAACATACTATTAAATAAAAACATTACAAAGAAACATATGAAACATGCTGAAATTTCAGGACCACTGTGTAAACTGCATCTTTATCAGAGTCCTTCAACTATTGTTTCTGCTTTGACATTCTTAATTTTATGTGTTTTCTTTTTACATATAAATGAAAGATGATGTGCCACATGCTCACCCCTTCTTGTGCTGCTCCACCCAGTGCAGATCCATGAAAAGGCCTGGTATCTGTGTGGCATCCAGGCAGCCAGAGGGACTGTCATCTGTAGAATCTCACCTCTAATCCTCCATAAAACACTGACTGAAAACACACAAACAGCTGCCTGCCCGATCCGCTCTGCCCTGTCCTGCTGATGAAAATGTTCCAAAGCAGAAAGCCAGAAAGGAAGAACATGGACAGACATGCTGTCCTCATGCTCATTTCTACCAAAAGACATAAATGAGGAATCTGAATGACCGGCAGAGAAAGCAGTGGTTCATGGAGACACTTCTGTAATGAGCTGTAACAATATTAATCAATATTTACAATTAAACAGCATCATAACAGCATTGTAAAACCTTCAGTGTCTGAAAAATACCAGTCAAACAATGACCAAGAAAACAAACAGGAATAACTCAGAATCAGTTCCAGCTCTTTGTCTAGCTGTGGTGGCTATTTTTCCCCCATGACTAAGGGTTCAGTTCAGGTCTAGTGAAAGGGAGCTCTTATCTCCCTGTCTGCTATCAGGCTGAAAATGCCACTGATGGTGTGACCGGTAAACAAGCTCAAACACAGTTTGTGTGGTTGGTCTATGCAGCAGAAGGCAGAGGGGTCAGGCAAGGTATCAAACAAAGGGTTTATAAATATCCATCACACTCAGAGTATTAATAAACTGCACACATGCTTAATACCACAATGATGAGAGAACGATGGTGAGGGCAGCTTTCTACAGATAGAGCACTCACTACCCAGGAGTGGACTGGGACACTTTTATTATAGTGGTAAATGAAAACACATGTCCCCAATATTTATTTTCCTAATAGGATGTTTGAGTGGGTATATGATGGTTAAATGACACTTAACAACACTTAAAGTGAAGTGGCTGTCAATGCATACACTGCTTGCCACTGCTCTTGAGTTTACTATTTCCTGGTGTGGACAATGGTCATTCATTACGTTGTATATTATATTGTACTGTTGTGGAAATTTCGCTCCGCTGCTGGTGAGGAATGAAATAGAGACTTCTGCCGGCCGACATGGTTTTTATTTTCTTTGCAAAGAAAAGGTCAGTCAGCACACGAGCGGTCAAGGTGAAGAAAGACCCCGAGCATGGGGAAAACCTAAACATTTATACCTTAGGAAACACCCCCTAAGGTGTACCTCACACCTCTCTGTCTGCTACTGGTATCGGTACCCCACAAAGAGTGTTTTCACACTCCTATGTCTGCTCCTAAACAAGATCAACAGGCCTAGATATCACACTCTACAAGACAAAAGGAACTGATGAGAAGACAGGAGGTAGGGCACTCAGTGCAAACAAAGCAGGAGACAAAGCGTCCCAGACACCTGAATATTCAGGAGCCGAAATTGCCATTACAGTACATTATTAGGACAAAAACTGTGAATCCATGGTGTTTATTACAGAGTATTATAATTAGATTTTAGTGATTTAATACCTTCCCAAAGCTCAAAGATTTAAAATGTTGCTATTACAAAGTATGCTGTAAATTAGCTCTTTATTTCCATGTGGCAGCACAACAGCTGTCGTATGAAAATAAACACCACTGAAGTCAGCATTTGCAGTTTCATTGGTAAGTTGATGTGCAGTGGAAGCCAGCAAATGTTAGCCGATGATATTGAGAATGAGGATGAGGAGAAAGAGAGCCAACTCTTCTATACACAGATGATATTGTCCTCTTGCAGAGACTGAAAATGATCTTCAATCTTCAAAAGAAGATTGGTGATTGGTGTAGTAAATGGAGACTGAAAATAAACAAAGATAAATCTCTGGTTATACTTTGAGGGGAGAAAAGAAGATGTTACAGACTATGATTAAACATCATATTGGCTCACTGAGCTTTGTATATATTTGTAATGACTTCATCACTTTCGAAGATGAAATAAAGTCTTGTCCAAGTTTGCCGGTAGGACACGTGGAGATGTCTTTAATAAGGTTAAGCTATGCAGGGAACTTGGTCATAAAACCTTTACACAGTTGTGTAAATCTGTCTGTCATATTTTAGATTATTATGCAGGGTTCTGGGTTATTGTAAGCAAACAAAATGTGACATAGTTCAGAACATATACTGTGTATATATAGTGTATAGAGTGTGATGAAGAGTATTTACCATCCAGAGCACTATGTCACCCTTAAATTTGCCAGAGCACAGCGGTCTGTCTGTGCCCAAGTGAGATGTGGAAACCAGATGCTTCCACTCAATTTCAGAGGAGAATAGAAATTGTCATCTGTGTGACCTGAGAGAGATTGAAAATGAAATACACTTTCAGCTCTGTTGTCCATAGAGGATGGTAAACATGATAAGTTTGGGTTTTTAACATTCTTCCCATAACAAACACATCAAGTGTCAGTAGTGTTTGCTGACAGGATGCCAACCACATGTTGGTTGACCGGCCTTCAGTATAAACATGCGACCTAAAGCTGGCTGTGCCGAGCATGTCCTGTTGAGACAAGAGTTCATTTACAGGTATCAAGGAGTCATTTAACCCTGTTATCACGGGGGAGTGACTAGTGCAAACAAGCAACTATAGATATAAATGTTGACCTGGTGTGGTGTTGCTGCTGAAGTTTCTCTGTACTGAAGATATACATAATAGTATCATGGAATGCATAACAGCATTCTTCAAAATAATGCAACCATCAAGGCATTTAAATTAGACCAACAAATCAGTCCAATGAAATGTGACGGGTGTAGCTGTTTTATCAAGTGTTCATTTTGCAGGTTCATGTTTTCTCGGTCAGTGTTGCCCACAGCATGAGCAGGTTGAATTTGAGGACTGGGCCAGGTGGCATGGTGATACAGTGGTTAGCACTGGTGCCTCACAGCAAGGTTTCGGGATTCATTTGGGTCCGAACCTGCTGACCTGCTGAGGCCTTTCTGTGTTTCAGATACATGTGTGGGCTTCCTTCAAGTGCTCCACTTTCCTCAAAAACACTGATGTTAGGTTAACCGATAATTCTAAATGACCCTCATATGTGAAGAGCTCCAGCTATCCAGAGCTCATCACACTGGTAAGAAGCATAAATAAGACTGGTAACTGAGAACTACACTTTGGGATCTGCATCACTTCTGATGCTGCCCCAATCTGTCTGTCCATATGACGGTTCACCACACCTTTACTTGTGAACAAGACTCTGAGATTCTTGAATCTCCTTGCTTGTGGGGTGTTTTACCATTGTCTGGCAGAGTGTCATGTTCTCAGACTTGTCGGCGCAAACTCATGTGTGTTGCAGGTCATAGTCCAATAAAACAAACAGAATTATAATCAAACATCAGAGATATAATCCTGAGATTACCATACTAGACACATTCCACTTGTTGGCTGTGCCAACTGATTCTCTCCACTAAAATCACAACAGAAGTCATCAGAAGGCACAACCACGGTTGAGCCTGATGATTTGCTTATTTTACTGCAGAGCAGACAAGTATTCAAGGGCTGGATGATTTGTGTCAGTCGTCCCAGCACCTTATATCATTGCCACAGGATAATTCTCTCGAGTCTACTGACTGCCTTTTTCATGAAGGATTTTGTAAGTTTAGGAAATCAAGAATTTTTCTGTCCACAACCTGATCTTCAGTCACAAGCTCCCCTCCCCTGGAGAGGTGAGCAAGAACAGCTATGAAAAAGCCCCATTTCTCTTTCCTGAGTCCTCTGCCTGGCTCCTTGCCAGAACATCTCTGATGCAAACTAAAAGTCCTTCTCTATGGCCTCTTTGTTTATATCACCATACAAGCTGATGTTCATCTGGCCTTTCAGACAAAACAAGTCTTCAAGGCCTGCTTCTTGGAGGCTTTGAACAGGGTGACTCTCTGTCTCCAAAATCCCATGATCATTTTGTCTGGAGGTTGAAGTTAAAGACCTTGCAGACACAACCTCAGTCTGATGTTTCCAGTTCACAGTCACTAAAGACTTGTCTTTAACAAATCACTTTATAAGTTGTTTCCTGACCACCACCTGATGTGTTAGATAACAACTCTGCTCCTTCCCTTACCAAGACAAACAGAAGTTGCAGAGGTTGATCAACAAACATAAGGCCTTAACAATTCTTACCAGATAAACGTATCAACTTCCTCATCTTGGACAAGGTGTTTGTTATGGTCAGTCCATGACCAGGACAGATGTCCAAAGCAAACACCTCACTGAGACTTAGATTGCAAATCTAAGCTATGGAGGTGCATTGCTGCATGCACAAGTGATTGTAAGGTGACCCAGGACAATCTCAATGGGTACAGTTTCTAGAAATGAAAATATAGAAAAAGGAGTACCATATAATATATAGTACCATATAATGTGGCCATTAGTGTGGAGCAGCCAGATTAATGAATAAATTAAAAATGACGTGAGCTTGATAAAAAATATATTGACAATATATTTGTGTGATTGGCAAGTTTAGTTTTTGACCTATTAAGCAATTCATACCTTTCTTGTTACACTCTGCCCCTCTTTTCTCCTCCTCACAGACAATAAATAGAATCTGGTTTCTGTCCACGACCAGTCCGCACCGGGAAAAGCAATTTAAAAACTGTGGTAGAATTAGAGATAGAGAAGCTATGCTTGGGTGAGTCACACATGAGTTATGCAGGAGAAAGTTCCTGGCCCTGCTCCCGAAAAATCACATTATTTGGATGTGAGCACAGAGGGCAGCCAGACATCATGAGAGCCATAGAGAGCCCTGTCATAAGTGATGAAAGTGATGATGATTACCACAGTGTGGTGTGTGTATGTGTGTGAGTAGTGTACCTGTTGGTGTGTGTGTGTTAGTTAGCAGGTCAGGGTGGTGCCCTTGGCCTTGTAAGGCAGGGTTATCTGGGGTTATATATTTGATCCCTGCCTTGCCTGCAGGTCTAGCAGCTGCATCCTCTTCACCTGGCCTCTGTAAGTCTGTAATAACTGGCTGTATTTTGTAGTTGTGCTCTTTTTTAATTGTGTATTTTTCCATTGTCTAAACGAGAGGTTAATCTATTTAAATATATATATAAATATATTTAAATATTTAACAAAATAGAGGTGATGAGAAGGTTTTTAAAATTTGAAACATAGCTGACACAAATGTATAGACATACTTAACTGTGTGTGTGCCACACCAAATTAAAATATCTTTGTCAGACAGATTTGAACATTTTAACAAGGTTAAAATAATTATCCAAAATACAAGTAAGAAAAATAAGACACTTCTTATTTCCACAAATGTTGATGTGAGTAAGCTACTGTAATTCAGACTTTTTACAATAATCTTAAATACTGTATAGTACTTTTCTTTGCTTCACTTCAGGTGGATCACTGTCTTATACTTTGAGGTCTGAGCTCACCTGTCACCAGATTTGAATTCATTGGTAAATTCTCCTTTCCTAATGCTTTGATGCTTTCATAGCAATCCATATTATAGAGTTAAGGATTTATATAATATGTATAAGACAAAGATGAGTTTGTAAATAAAGAATCTATCTGTCAGTGTTATCTGAGTGTAAGTCAGTACAGCCATGGGGGACGCAGAGATGGCTGTGTTTGGGGCGGCCGCCCCGTACCTGAGGAAGTCAGACAAGGAGCGTATGGAGGCATCCACACGTCCCTTTGACATCAAGAAGGAATGCTTTGTCCCAGATCCAGTGGAAGAGTTTGTGAAGGCAACCATCACCAGTCGAGATGGAGACAAGGTCACTGTGGAAACCCAGAATGGGAAGGTCAGTGATTACATTTTACCAGTCGAACATTTAGTTTACAGTATTAACCCACGTACAGTATTGTTGTTCTTATTATAGGTGACAATGATGAAATCATTGTGACAGGCTACAGCAACTAGGAGTATGGCAGAGCCTGTGGTGTCATAAGCATGTTGAAAGTGTGTAATTACTCTCACTGCCACAACAGGGAGACAAGAGTTTTGCACCGAGCATGGCAAACACTGTCAGATCCAGAGACTGCTTCGCTGCATTCTTCAGTGCACTCGAAACCAAATTCTCCCAGAAAAATAACTGAACCTATTTAGTCATTTTCAATTTCACCAGGCTAAGTTTACAGTTTTTCTCAGTCGCTTTGGTGCATTTCTCACATCACTATTAACATTTGCACAACAGTTAGTGCATTTCTCCAAACAATTAGTACAAACTGCAAAACCTAGTAGATAACCTGCAAAAGTGCCTCACTTGCTCAAAATGGATTGTTCATTCCTCAAAAGCAAGTATTCATGTCAATCAATGTGTCAGTGTCAACAAAATGAAAAGTCCCAGCACCATTGTTCATGAACAAGATAGTCAAATGGCTTAGTCATGTTTTCATTATGACAGTTTACTCTGGAAGTGTTTTCAAATGCAAAAAGTCAGATCTTGGTGACACTACCTGAAAATGCTCAAGACAGCACGATACACTGTTTGCACAGCCATTTGAAAAGTACAGTAAAGTTACACATTACTGTATTTAGTGAGGTCACTGAGAACAAGACACTGAATATGTATGTTTCACATTTTTACTGCATATGCTCTTTGCAATTCTAATTTGTTCAAAGCATTGTGCAAAAGAAAAATACACATGTATTTACAACAAACACGAGAAACTGCCTTTTGGTAGAGCTGTGCACAACTGTAAACAATACTGCAGTACATATTGGAACTGAACATACAACACACACAGTACTGCAAGTCATTCAAGCACATGCTGCAAACCACTGTCTGACCAGATCTGAGTGGTGAAAACGCACATTACCCCAAACAACATAATACTTGTTCAGATGATCTCCAGTTAGACCCCTCTCATTCTCAGGGATTATGTCCCTGTAAAGAGTGTCTAAAACAGTCAGCAGATGTTGTGTGTTGTATGGACCAAGCCGAGGGATATGGGTGAGGATGCCATTTTCTGAGATGGCTGCACACATTGTAACATTCCCTGCTCGTTGGCCTGGGACATCTGTGGTTGCTCTCTGTCCAATGCAACCTTTTGCCAGACTGAAACCCGCCTCAGGAATAAAATGATAAAGAAATCAAATTTGCTTGACAGATTTTGACAACTAGTTCAACATTTTTGTATGTAATGACTCAAGCAATGAGATGAAGACTATTATTTTTATAGGGAATGACTATTCAGCATTAATAAGTATAGTTAATTTTGACTGACATGACATAAGCAAATGATAATGTTAAAAAACAGCAGAGAATTGTATGAAAGCAATTGATGCATGTCCAAAGGATTTGCAATTTGTTGGAAAGAATGAGAAACTGCCACTATGCTGTGCACAAATGACTAAATGTTGTGGAGGTTGAACTAACAGTTATGAGAACTTTAATTCTGATCAGAGAAATGCACCAAAGCGACTGAGAAAAACTGTAAGCAGCACAGGAAGCACATTAGATATGATTCTATGTGGGAGTCCTTGTCTGGAAGCAGGTGTTAATCTGAGTGTAAATCTACATGTGTGTGATTGAAAGCGTCGATTTTGAGTGAGTGTAAATACAAGTTCAAATGGCAGCCAGGCTACTACTTCAGTTAAAGTGTCTCCAGTCATTACACTGAGCAGCTGAGTGATGAAACGAGGTATTGCTGCCATCTGGTAGCAACATTGCGTGGCATGCCTGGTAATGTTACACAAGCAATGCTGATGATAATAGGGTGTCACATGCAGGAAAAAAAACAACAGAATCTGCTTGAATGCTTCTACTCAGTTATAAAAATAACATTTCCAGGTGAAATTTGTTTCATGTGACCATCGCATATAAATCCAAAAACTACATTTATTTTCTTCAGACAGCGATTGTCAAAGACTCCCAGCTTCTGCAACAGAATCCTCCAAAGTTTGACAAGATAGAGGACATGGCCATGTTGACCTTCCTCCATGAGCCTGCTGTGTTGTTCAACCTCAAAGAGCGTTATGCAGCATGGATGATCTATGTAAGTAGCCTACAATCCAATAGATTTGTCAGTAAATAAAAGCATACTTTACCAGAATAGAAATGTACAAGTACAGGAATTTCTATCAGGAATGAGAGAACACCTAAACTCAAACAGTAATGACTTATCTGTGAATTTCAGACCTACTCTGGGCTGTTCTGTGTGACTGTCAACCCTTACAAGTGGCTGCCAGTCTACAACCAGGAAGTGGTTATTGCATACAGAGGAAAGAAGAGGAGTGAAGCTCCTCCTCATATCTTCTCCATCTCTGACAATGCCTACCAGTACATGCTGGCAGGTAAAAACTAAACTAAGATATGTAATGATTTGGGCAACTTCTTTTGCATAATGCTGAATCTTGATACTAACAAAACTGTACCCTTGGCAAACTTGTTTTTGTAGACCGTGAAAACCAGTCCATTCTGATCACGTATGTACTATCTTATAATTGAACAACACGCATGACACTAAATGCTCTGAAATAAAATATTATTCTACATAATCCCACATTAAGTATTTATCATTGACTTTGCAATTACAGTGGAGAATCTGGTGCAGGAAAGACTGTCAACACAAAGCGAGTAATCCAGTATTTTGCAAGTATTGCAGCTGGAGGCATAAAGAAAGACCCCAACGCCAAAGACAAGGTAAGAAATAAGCTCTATGTCATCAACAACTTTTGCTTCCTTTTACTGAACTAGAATAGATGTCTCTCACTGCCCAGTTAAAATCCTGATAAAAAGTGACATCGCCAAGAAATCTTCTCAAATCAATCTTAAAAATCACAAATTCAGCAGCGATGGTTCAACTCATTTAATGATTTCCACTTTCAACAGTTACTGTGTTGCAGTATTTATGAGCTAGGAAGTTATTGCAACCTTTGCAAAAATATCACTTGATGCCACCAGAGGCTGCTAAAGTCTCTTTATGTAGCTTTTGTTGTTAATTACAGATTGAGCATATGCAATGTTCCTCTTCGACAGGGTACCCTGGAGGATCAGATCATTCAGGCTAACCCTGCTCTGGAGGCCTTTGGGAATGCCAAGACCATCAGGAATGACAACTCCTCCAGATTTGTGAGGGTCAAAATTTTGTGTGATTGAATGTTAATTATGTATTCAGTTTCCATGAAAGCACAATCAGTAGCAGTAGTAGATTTCTTCATAAATAAAATTTGTATCCTTTCAGGGTAAATTCATCAGAATTCATTTTGATGCCAGGGGAAAGTTGGCCTCTGCTGATATAGAAACATGTAAGAACAAACACATTAATCCCACAAACACTAACAATGTAGATACTATGTACACGTGGTAGTATTTTCACTCTTGTATTTGTCACTTGTCAGACCTTCTGGAGAAGTCTCGTGTGACCTTCCAGCTCAAGGCTGAGAGAGATTACCACATTTTCTACCAGATTCTGTCCAACAAGAAGCCTGAAATCCTGGGTTAGTACACAGCTGTGGTTACTTTCCTTTTTCCTCAGTGGTGTTGGCCACCACGAAAAACAAACAAACAAACAAAACATGGTTGTCATTGGCATTTGATTACTGTTGTGTGTACATCTGTCTGACCCGGTCTCATCATGTCTCTTTGTCCTCCAGAGATGCTGTTGATCACAAATAATCCCTATGACTACGCCTTCATCTCTCAGGGGGAAACCCAAGTGGCCTCCATTGATGACGCAGATGAACTTATGGCAACAGATGTCAGTCTCTCACTCATTCCTCTTTTTACAATTTTACATTAAACACTATTATAATGACTCAAAACACGGGACACAGACTGAAAACAGTCCTAAGTTAAAACAATGTAGGGGGCTGCATTGGTGGGGGTAGGTTTTTTAAGGTACAGATAACACAATGAAATACAATCCAGGAAGTGCAGTTGCAGGAACAGATTAATGAGTGTAAAGAGTTATCAGCTGCCAAACTGAACAATGACCTATAATATGATACAGGCTTTTACAACTTTGAGGAGTAATTATCACGCCAGTAACTATTTTATCCTGTCGACTGCAGGGTAAAGAGTACAAATACCACATTCAGGTTACAAAGAAATCGTCAAGGAATGTGCACTTCCATGTATTTGACTGGCCTATGCAGCACACAAACCTGGCTGAAGATGTTGTGCTGCAGCAAAAATTAGCAACAGCCCTAACTTGCGAGAGTCTTCAGCGTTAATACCCCTACTGTGCTCTTTTCAAATGTAAGAGAGGGCTGCGTTTTGTCATACATGCTGCATTCACAGATAAAGATACAAAGTAGTAGGCTGTCTCTTGGCTCTCATGAAATTCTCTCTGTTGAGCATGAAATCTATATACTCTGCTCAACAGTTATGTTCAGATGCGGCTGCTGAACTGCACACAAAGAAGTTCATTTCTTGATGTACTCTTTATTTCTCAAGTAAGAAAAGAGCTGTTTTAAAGCAGTATGCATTGTTGAAATGGTTTTAATACAACAATGGCACCTAAGCTGATTAGAATTGAAGTCCTATATCTAGGCTGGATATGTGAACAGCCATGAAGGTATCATGTGCTCCTCCACAGAGTGCCTTTGATGTGTTGGGCTTCACTCAAGAGGAAAAGAACTCTGTGTACAAGCTGACTGGTGCCATCATGCACTATGGCAATATGAAGTTCAAGCAGAAACAGCGAGAGGAGCAGGCAGAGGCTGATGGCACTGAAGGTTAGAGAAGCTCTGTTTGTAAGGTTGGCTCAGAACCACAACAAAAAAAGACACTAGCCTAAGTAGACAGTTTTACAGCATTTACTTTCCTTCTTCAGATGCTGACAAAGCAGCATACCTGATGGGCCTGAATTCTGCTGACCTCATCAAAGGTCTCTGTCACCCAAGAGTCAAAGTAGGAAATGAGTGGGTCACCAAGGGACAAAATGTCGCTCAGGTAAGAAACCCAAAAAGTCGGCTTAAATCTTTGTTGTACACAAAGGTTCTATACTCAATAGCAGAACACATTATGTTTTTTATATGGCTGCTTCTGCTTCTTCTTCTGCATGGTATAAAATATTTTGCCTGTTTTCAACAGGTGAACTATGCCGTTGGCGCTCTATCCAAGGCTGTTTATGAAAAGATGTTCTTGTGGATGGTAATGAGAATCAACCAGTCACTGGAGACCAAGCAACCTCGCCAGTACTTCATTGGTGTCCTGGACATCGCTGGATTTGAGATCTTTGATGTGAGTGATCATATGACACAATAAACCAACTATTTCAATGAGGAAGGAACATGCAAGATTTATTTCTCTTTGCAGTTCAACACCTTTGAGCAGCTGTGCATCAACTTCACCAATGAAAAACTGCAACAGTTTTTCAACCACCACATGTTTGTGCTGGAGCAGGAAGAGTACAAGAAAGAGGGCATTGAATGGACTTTCATTGATTTTGGTATGGACTTGCAGGCCTGTATTGACCTGATTGAAAAGGTGAGATATTAGGCTATTTAAATGTTTGTGAACAAAAATGACAAAAATGCTTTTGTTTAAAAAGACCTATATTTTTGTCCTCTCAGCCCATGGGTATCATGTCCATCCTTGAAGAGGAGTGCATGTTCCCCAAAGCCTCAGATACCACCTTTAAAGCTAAACTCTATGACAACCATCTAGGGAAATCATCCAACTTCCAGAAGCCCAGAATTGTCAAAGGGAAACCAGAGGCCCACTTTGCCCTGGTGCACTACGCTGGAACTGTTGATTATAATATCAACAACTGGCTGGTGAAGAACAAGGATCCTCTGAATGAGACTGTTGTTGCACTGTACCAGAAGTCTACTCTCAAGCTGTTATCTATCCTCTTTGCAAATTATGCTGGAGCTGATTCAGGTACCCTGGCCCTAATGGTTTTTAAATTTTAGATTAGAATGTTTTTTTCGAACTCGAATTTTACACTTTTTTTCTAAACAGCTATGGCTGAGGCTACTGAAGGTAAAAAAGAGAAGAAAAAGAAGGGATCATCGTTTCAGACTGTGTCAGCTCTTCATAGGGTATTGTATATGATTTCTATAATGTCTTCCTAAAACAACCTATTTCATAAGCTGCTCATTGCTTAAATAGCCTGCATATATGCTTCACCCCATTAAAAGGAGAACCTGAACAAGCTGATGACCAACCTGAGGTCAACTCACCCTCACTTTGTGCGCTGCATCATCCCCAATGAGACCAAGACTCCTGGGGCCATGGAGAATCCTCTGGTGATGCACCAGCTGCGCTGTAACGGTGTGCTGGAAGGCATCAGGATCTGCAGAAAGGGCTTCCCCAACAGGATCCTCTATGGAGATTTCAAACAGAGGTATTATTTATTTTAAGTATGATTGATATTAATAATTCCAGCTAGAAGTTAAATACTATTCTCAAAGATATATAAGTATATACTTTTTGTCTTTCAGATATCGCATCCTGAATCCTGCTGCCATCCCTGAGGGTCAATTCATTGACAGCAGGAAAGGAGCTGAGAAACTTCTGGGGTCTCTGGATATTGACCACAACCAGTACAAGTTTGGACACACCAAGGTATCATCTACAGTTGTTCTGATACTGGAAAAAGGGAGACATTCTGGTAAGAGATCAAAAAGATGTCAAAAAAGTAAAATACCCATTGGTGTTGTTAGGTGTTCTTCAAGGCCGGATTGCTGGGTCTACTTGAGGAAATGAGAGATGAGCGTCTCTCCAAAATCATCACTGCTATTCAAGCCAGATCCCGTGGTCTTTTGTCTCGTATTGAGTATCAGAAGATGGTTGAACGCAGGTATCTTTTGTGTCCAGCCGATAATGGTCACTAAATAATTGGTTTGTGATTTGTATATTTAATTTCTATTTCATTTTAAAAATATTTTAGAGATGCATTATTAGTGATCCAATGGAATGTCCGTTCATTCATGGGAGTCAAGAATTGGCCCTGGATGAAGCTGTTCTTCAAGATCAAACCTCTGTTGAGATCTGCTGAGGCAGAAAAGGAGATGGCCAACATGAAGGAAGAATTCCTCAAGCTGAAAGAGGCCTATGCAAAATCGGAAGCTCGTAGAAAGGAACTAGAGGAGAAAATGGTCACTCTTCTCCAAGAGAAGAATGACCTGCAGCTCCAAGTTCAAGCGGTGAGAATGGCACTATACTGACATTTCCCTTTCAACATGTCATTCCTTAATGTGCTAATGAGATAAAATTTTTCAAAGGAGCAAGATAATCTCTGTGATGCTGAGGAAAGATGTGAGGGGCTGATCAAAAACAAAATTCAACTGGAGGCAAAAGCCAAAGAGCTGACAGAAAGGCTGGAGGATGAGGAGGAGATGAATGCTGAATTAACTGCTAAGAAGAGGAAGCTGGAGGATGAGTGTTCTGAGTTAAAGAAGGACATTGATGACTTAGAGTTAACTCTGGCAAAAGTGGAGAAGGAGAAGCATGCCACTGAGAACAAGGTATGACATCTAACTTAGCCATTTGCTTCAACACAGATCAATAACTGAATGAGGCATCCAGTAATTCATCTGGTCACGGTGCACAGGTGAAGAACCTGGTCGAGGAGATGGCTGCTCTTGATGAAATCATTGCTAAGTTGACCAAGGAAAAGAAAGCCTTACAGGAAGCTCATCAGCAAACACTGGATGATCTGCAGAGTGAAGAAGACAAAGTCAACACCCTGACCAAGGCCAAGGCTAAGCTGGAGCAGCAAGTGGATGATGTAAGAAACAATATCAAAATTGTACTGCCTAAATGATATTTTAAGTATTATTAATTGAATTTTTCACAAATGATGTAATCTACTTTAAGCTTGAAGGATCCCTTGAGCAAGAGAAGAAGGTTCGAATGGACCTTGAGAGAGCAAAGAGAAAGCTGGAAGGAGACTTAAAGTTGACCCAGGAGACTGTAATGGATTTAGAGAATGACAAGCAACAGCTGGAGGAGCGCCTGAAAAAGTACAAATTCATCATGATATTTTACTTTTAGTGTGGTCACTTAATAATATGTAAACAATTTTAATTAGTTAACACTGATAAAACAAAATGTTGCAGGAAAGATTTTGAGATCAGCCAGCTGAATGGCAAAATTGAAGATGAACAAGCCATAATAATTCAGTTACAGAAGAAGCTGAAAGAGCTGCAGGTAAAAAAGTCCACTAGTCTTAAGTAGTCACAAGACCTAATTCCATGTTTACACTTTCCTAAAGTATCACTACATTTAAAGATGTCATTCCGAAAACTAGGCTCGTGTAGAGGAGCTGGAGGAAGAGCTCGAAGCAGAGCGAGCTGCTCGAGCCAAAGTGGAAAAGCAGAGAGCAGACTTGGCCAGAGAGCTGGAGGAGATCAGCGAGAGGTTGGAGGAGGCTGGTGGAGCAACAGCTGCCCAGATTGAGATGAACAAGAAGAGGGAGGCTGAATTTCAGAAACTCCGTAGAGACCTTGAAGAGGCCACTCTGCAGCATGAATCCACCGCTGCCACACTCAGGAAGAAACAAGCTGACAGTGTTGCCGACCTGGGAGAGCAAATTGACAACCTGCAGAGAGTCAAGCAGAAGCTGGAGAAGGAGAAGAGTGAGCTCAGACTGGAGCTGGATGATGTTGTTTCCAGTATGGAACAAATAGTTAAGTCTAAGGTATGTAAGTATGAAGATGCTCAAGGCAAATTTCCAGACTGGTGGACCTAGCTGACAACTTTTTTAGTTATTTGAAGGATGCTTAATACAGAGAGCCTACCCAGAACACCACCAACTTAAATCTACTATTAGGCTACTTAGACAAGACAAATATTTAATCAAAATTGCTTTCAGTGTTACCCAGAGTATTAGAACGGCAGTAAAAAAAAAAAAAAAAAACCTGTGAACTATGATATATTTCTTTTGAAGACTACCTTGGAGAAGACCTGCAGAACTTTGGAGGATCAAATGAATGAATACAGGAGCAAGTGTGATGAATATCAGAGATCCTTTCATGACTTCACCACCCAGAAAGCCAAGCTTCAAGCTGAGAATGGTCAGTATCCTCTTCTGACTTCACAATACACTTAGATGTGGTAGAACAATGCAATTCTAAAATCTAACCAAACTTTGCCTCTCTAGATGAATTTTCAAGACAAGTGGAGGAGAAAGAATCACTTATTTCTCAGCTCACCAGAGGAAAGAATTCCTACAATCAACAACTTGAAGACATAAAAAGACAACTTGAGGAGGAAATAAAGGTATGAAATTTCAAAATGTAACCATTTGTCTTTAATTCTCAAAATAGTTGCATGTCCAAAAGAAATACCCACATTATCAATATTAATACAGGCAAAGAATGCATTAGCCCATGCAGTGCAGTCTGCTCGTCATGACTGTGACCTGCTCAGGGAGCAGTATGAGGAGGAGCAGGAGGCCAAGGCTGAACTGCAGCGTGGCATGTCCAAGGCCAACTCTGAGGTGGCTCAGTGGAGAACTAAGTACGAAACTGATGCCATCCAGAGAACCGAGGAGCTGGAGGAGGCCAAGTGAGTCCAGTACATACAAGCATCAAAATGTGAAGTAAGATAAAAACTTCAAGAGAAAGACACTCAAGGAAAATTATGGTATATTTGAACCTGGTTTGGTTCACATAAATGTGGCCACTGTGGCTCTACCAGTCATGTTAACTTTGCACTTGCCACCTCCATTGTACAGACTTGGGGAAAAAAGTTGAGATGACTTAAAACACTGTAAATTGGGGCAAGCTATATGAAACACCCACACCTTTTCAAGAAATATGTTTTTTACTTGAACCCCTTCAAATGTTTCCAAGTCAGACTGAAAGTAAACACAGAAAGTAGCTGTCGGGATTGTCTATTTGGACATACTCAATAAAGGCATAAAATGCCCAGAAGTAAAAAGAGCACTTACCCACCAGTGGATAACATGTTTTTCATTTTCAGAAAGAAGCTGGCGCAGCGTCTGCAGGAGGCTGAGGAGGCTGTTGAAGCAGTGAATGCCAAATGTTCCTCTCTGGAGAAGACCAAACACAGGCTGCAGAATGAGATTGAAGATCTCATGGTGGACGTGGAGAGGTCCAATGCTGCTGCTGCTGCTCTGGACAAAAAGCAAAGAAACTTTGACAAAGTACAGCCGTATTATCTAATCACCGAGAAATAACTTACTGCATTAGAATTAATCAAATTTTTGTTAAGAGGTATTTTCTTAACTCTAGTGACCTCTAGCAATCATAATTACCTACTTGGCATCAGGGGCTAAAAATAGTAAATAACTAGAACAGGATTTTATGTGCAACCTGGGGTTTCAAAGTGTTCTTACAAATGTGAAAATATAGTACCCTCAAATACTGCATATTTACCAAACTTACAGAGCACAACGTGGTGATTTAAAATTGAAATCATACATTTTTTTTAATCTCATAATAGGTCCTGTCAGAGTGGAAACAGAAGTATGAGGAGTGCCAATGTGAGTTAGAGAGCTCTCAGAAGGAAGCCAGGTCTTTGAGCACTGAGCTGTTCAAACTGAAGAATTCCTATGAAGAATCTCTAGACCATTTAGAGACCCTGAAGCGGGAGAACAAGAATCTTCAAGGTAATATACGTATCAGTGAATGTCTTAGCAGGCGATACATATACATTACAAGTACCAAAAAAGTCAATTAAATACAATTATGTCCACACAGAGGAGATTTCTGACCTCACTGAGCAACTTGGTGAGGGAGGAAAAACCATTCATGAGTTGGAGAAGGTCCGTAAGCAGCTGGAGCAGGAAAAGAGTGAGATTCAATCTGCCCTTGAGGAAGCAGAGGTAAAACTAAAACCCCAAATCCTCAATTTCTCACATATGTACTGTACATGTATAGTTTCAAATGGAAAGTGTAATTTGGAGAATGGTTGGAAATATACATATGGCCTGACAACCTCCTGATGTCCATCTTAGGGTTCGCTTGAGCATGAGGAGGGCAAGATTCTGAGAGCCCAGCTAGAGTTCACGCAGATTAAGGCAGAGATGGAACGTAAACTAGCTGAAAAAGATGAAGAGATGGAGCAGTGCAAGAGGAACCTGCAGAGGATGATTGACACTCTGCAGAGCTCTCTTGAGGCAGAGACTCGCAGCAGGAATGAGGCCCTCCGTTTGAAGAAGAAAATGGAGGGAGACCTCAATGAGATGGAGATCCAGCTCAGCCAGGCCAACAGGCAGGCTGCTGAGGCCCAGAAACAGCTTAAATCTGTTCATGCACATTTGAAGGTAAAAAAGAGGACTTTCCTTTCATTGGTGATGGCATCATTACCATGGAATCTTTGTAACCAGAGGTGTTGAAAATTTTCCAGGATGCTCAACTCCAGCTTGATGACTCTCTTCGAGCCAATGATGATCTGAAGGAAAACATTGCCATTGTTGAGAGACGCAACGCCCTGCTCCAAGCTGAAGTGGAGGAGCTCAGGTCTGCTCTGGATCAAACTGAGAGAGGTCGCAAACTTGCTGAGCAAGAGCTGCTGGATGTCAGTGAGAGGGTGCAGCTACTGCACTCACAGGTATGGCAGATACTATACTTAGAATTTGTTTTATTTTTTAAGATTGCTGCTTGACAGTACATTGTATAACAACCATTGCTAAACATTGCCTTAATTGTACAATAAAAGAACACCAGCCTGATAAATCACAAGAAGAAGTTGGAGGCTGACACATCCCAGCTTCAGACTGAAGTGGAGGAAGCAGTGCAGGAATGCAGAAATGCTGAGGAAAAGGCCAAGAAGGCCATTACCGATGCTGCCATGATGGCAGAGGAGCTGAAGAAAGAGCAGGACACCAGCGCTCACCTGGAGCGTATGAAGAAGAACATGGAGCAAACCATCAAAGACCTGCAGCACCGTCTGGATGAAGCTGAACAGATCGCCATGAAGGGAGGCAAGAAGCAGGTGCAAAAGCTGGAGGCCAGGGTGAGTATTTGTTTTGCATTTGTGATTTATGACTTTTGGTCAATAAGTTATTTGGAAATGATCTGAAAATTATTGTCCCTGACCAGGTGAGGGAACTGGAAAATGAGGTGGAAATGGAGCAGAAGAAAAGCAGTGAAGCAGTGAAGGGCGTCCGTAAATATGAGCGCCGTATCAAGGAACTTACCTATCAGGTTTGTTGAATGTATTTAGATTCTTAAATTTGCATGTGTGGTTAAAGTTTCCTTTTTAGGAAATTAAGTGTGTAACCTTGTCTCATATTTCCTGAGACTGAGGAGGACCGCAAGAATATTGCCCGTCTTCAAGATCTGGTGGATAAGCTGCAGCTGAAAGTGAAAGCCTACAAGAGATCTACTGAGGAAGCTGTAAGTGTGAAAATGTATGAAGTGAGGCCTTCATTTGGCTTCTCCCCCTGTCACTGTGGTAACTATATTTTTTTTATTTAACCTAAACAGGAGGAACAGGCTAATGCTCATCTTGGCAAGTTCCGCAAGCTGCAGCATGAGCTGGACGAAGCTGAAGAGAGAGCTGACATTGCTGAGTCTCAGGTCAACAAGCTGCGCGCCAAGAGCCGTGATGCAGGCTCCAAGGTTTGAAGCATGCACTCTGCAGCATCTGACGCTAACACATGCTGCCCTCTGTTGGCTGCATTTAACTCATACGCTGCTCTGCTCTTCAAATATTAGTACAAATACAAGAAGCATACAATCGCAATGTTTCAGCCTATATCAGTCTGCTAATGAATGCATTGCTTTCATGGCACTAAAGCAATACTAATGTGAAGACCTAAAAGCTGTTCTTTTTCTTTGTTTTTCTTTCTCTTCAACTTCCCCGGCTGCAACAGAAAGGGTTTGATGAGGAGTGAAGTTTTGGAGCCTGCAGAAATCCCTTTGCCTGCTGTGTACCATAGATTCCCTCAACTATCACTATTCACAACCTGTAGTGCTTTAATAAAGTCTGATCAAGCTGTTGCACAACATTGTACTCTTCTGTTATTTTTCACATGTGTATTCATGGAACATTACACAGGAACGACTGTATTTAATAAAACTTTAGTACATTATATTGAGTAGTCAGTGGTAACAAAGAAGTTATAGTTCAGGAACCACTGTGGGGATGAGGAAGCAAGAAGAGCAGAGATAGGCCTAAGCAGGAAAGCAAGAAACTGTGGCGGCAGAGTGGCTAAAAACTGAAAAGTTGAGGTGAGGTAACTGCCAAAACAGAGAGAGATAAAACAAATCTTGTTCTTAAAATAGAGTTAAAGAGAAGCCCAAGAGCCTGGGCCTCAAGGTCAACTGTAAACCAGTGCTCATACTCAGGCCCACCATAATACCATGCATAATCACTTGCAGCTGCTCAGTAAATCCCTGTTCATGTCTGCCTGTTCCTCCAAAGGGCCAGGGAGGATTTCAGAGAATCAACACTCAAATGCCTGATTCATATGCTGAAATAAATCAACACAAAAACAACAAATTGCATTGGGATGTCTGTCTACATTTAGATATAATTGAGCATGTTAAGATGAGTTGAATTGTTAAAGTCCCTTTATATATTCTTAGAATAACTTGATGGAAAATGTGTTCAAGGATTATCTGCATTACAAATCTAAATAGAGCTGTTTACTAAACTTGGGGTATGGAGTAGTATCTTAAAGTAGTCTGCAGTGCTATAGAGACATGCAGAAAGTTCCCTTCTATTAATGTTCTCTTGAACCTAATCTAAGAGTGCTTTTCTTACCTGTCTAGTACTTTGCCTTGGTGCTACTGTCAGGTCTCAGTCATTATTGCTGCTGCTAGAGACTAAATAATGATTTGGGGCTGGAGGAGGGAGGAGAGGGAGGCCCCAGACTCCCTTTGTGTGAAATTCAGGGAGTCCTGTCTCTTCTCTTATTACATGTCATGGTCTTAACTCCCTAAGTGGACAGGCAGGTATCTATTAGCTAATGAAAGCACATTCACACCTCTGGTTAAAGAGGTGCACCACATACAGTACAGTATGTGTTGAGGATTATCAGCATGATTAACAGGATATCTGAGCCCACGCTCGAATTACTAAGAGGACTGACCAAAGATGGAACTGTTCACTGCCTCTATAGTTCGACCAACTTTCAGTATACAATGCTTATTGTCTTACCTCCGTAGTTAGGGATCCTCTTAGACACTGTCATATACTTGCTGTACAAAAAACGGTTTGCTACTATCACTGATTTGTCTAAAACAACGACGATGTAATAACCAGTTCATGTTTTACAAGTGTTGGTATGACCTTGGGCTCTTCACAGGAAATTATCTGCTACAAAGAAAGTCCATTGCTTTTCCAGCAGCAACGGCAAATGTGGATGTATGGGAAAAGCAAAACTGACCATGAAGGGTAATAATTACCACAAAGTCAGAAAAGAGGGCCACATACAGAAACTCAAACCTCATCAAAAGAAAATCCAGCACCAATGGCCATTTAGCAAAAAAAGACCAAGAGAAAAGTTTAAATAAAGAAAAAAATGCACAGTTTCCACATTTAATTGAGATCCAACAAAATCCCTATTTGTAAGGGGAACACCTTATCATTATTCAGTAAAGAAAAGAAACATTAAAACATACTTTAAACCTTCAGTTGTACTGCTGTACATAATATTAATGCGATTTGATATACATTATATGAAACTAACTCACTGGATCAACAACTTAGAGACTAAAATGATAATAATAATTAATTTTATTTTCATAGGACTCTTATAAGTGTTTTGTAAAATACCAAGTAAAGAAACAAAGCAAAAATAAAAAAGCTTTAAAGTAGCTTAGATGAAAGTTAGTACTCTGTAAGCTGCTGATATACTGAGTAGATGTCTATTATGAAGGTGTCCTCTGGGACCAAAGAGACATGTAGCTAACTGCTCCATCAAAATATGCTTCCTCCTTGTGTTTATATGTACACATATGTGTGTATGTATTTAATTAAATGTCTATTTGTTGACATAAACAAGGCACTTAAATCATTTCACCTGTAATGAAATTTTGACAAGGAAGGTCAGCATTATCTTCACTTGGTCTTTAGCAGGGGCATGGAATCTCTCACTTCCATTTGGCACCCTGACGCCAGCTGTCAGTAACAGGGCCGTGGAAGTTATCAGAATGGAAATAATCTCAGCACTTGTCAGCAGCTGTTGACCCCCCTTTTATCACTTAACCTTTGAAGGGGCTGTGATTACTGCTGCTAGTGACTGGCTCTGCATTATAGTTGCCATACATATATGTAATGTTTGTTCTATAAGTTAATGAAGTTTTATAACTCCTAAATTATTATGTGTTATTAAATAGTGGGTTCGATCAATAAAATTTCAATTAAATAACATTTAAATAATTACATTTAATGAATGTGTATTGGAGTATAAATCAGTAAGCTTGATGAACAGCACTTAAGGGTGAGCACTTGGTAGGTGTATATTTACTTTGGGAGAAACAGATTTTAGCATCTGTTGATGGAGCAGATGTCAAAGCTATCAGAATTTTGAGTGGACGTAAAATCTGCTACAGAATTGATGCAGCTCAGCTTCAACTCAGGCTCCACAGAGGACATTGTAAATAGAATATTAAAACTTTATGGGCTGCGTGATACAGTATACCTGTCACTCTCAGTATATTTACAGTATGTGCGACAAAGCCCAGTGTAGGGCCATTCATCTGCTTGATCCTAGATGCAGGCAAAGGCAGGATCCTGAAAGCCTCTGTGGCTGCTCTCCTCAATCAGTACAGGGTTCTCATCAGGAATTTCACACAGTTATCTTTGTCCTCAAAGACACAATGCCATGTCAACAGCACTGTAGCCGAGGGCCCGCTTTTGCAAGCTGCTGTCTGATAATGGGAAAAGGCTTCTACATTGACCTTGGCATCACATTGACGCATGTCATGCTGGCATAGCCCTCTATTGTGTGTCATCATTATTGCCTTTCAGTGAATCTCAAGCATGTCACCTGTGGCAGAACTCTGTCTGTGTTCCTCGCACTTGTCGCCTGGTTAATCGCACAGACTAATGTTCTTTATTTAGATCGACCCACTTGGTATCTGATGGCTGTTTATGTTGCCGCAAAGTCCATTCCGTGATAACTAAACACAATATGTTACCAATGCCTCACTGCGACTCCACTTAAGCCCTCTGGGTAATTGAGACCCATACATGACATGCTTCTCTAAAATATCTCCCCAGATATTTTCTGCCTCTTCCTTTGTGTTTAGTCAACAATACCATAGTTTACATTTATTCCATCCTTGCTATTATTGACAGTTATGCAAAGAATGTGAATTATCCTTTTAACTTCTTTTGTTTAAGCTGCTGCTCCAAGATGCATTGATACTATCTACCTATCTCTTTCTCATCTCTAGCTCATTTATCATTTAATGTTGTATCTTCTGCAAACGCAAAGATATAATGAGTTAGAATGTAGAATGTAATATGATATAATAGATGATTTTTTAAAACCATTTTGCAATTATACAAAACATAATTATGGGAGATCTGAGAGGCAAGTGAGAGAAAAAAACCTGGTTCATGTTTAAATTCCCATCTAAATTGATTCCCTGTGTTTATGACTTAAGAACAGATGCAAAAAAAGTTTCGTCAGGATAATCTTTCTCAGTTCCCGATTTTTTTTCCCATCTGTGAAACAGTTTAAAAAAAAAAAAAAAGTTTTGCCAGGTAAATTTATTTGGCCAGGATTCTTTTTTTCTGTTTTCACAGGCAGAAAAAAAGTCTGGAAGTATAGGAAATAGGATAAAACAGTGTAATGCATATGCAATTTTAGTTTTTGCTTGCTTTAATTTTTATTTTATTAATATTTATTTTGTTTGTGTTTTGTAAAATGTGTTTGACCATCATGGTAAAAATGCAGATAGAAGAAATATGGAAATATTGGAATTATACATTATATATAAAATCTGTTTATATTGGTAATATTTTGCCCTCTTATAGCCAACAGCTGTTTGTCCACATTGTGAATTTTTACTACATCAATTATTGTTCAATTGTTCAATCAATCATATTTGATTGACCTGCCTGGAAAAGAATGAAATTCTTTAAGTAAAAATAAAATTAGAAAGGTTTTGACAACTTGAAGTTGAGTATATCACTAGATTTGCATTTAAATCGTCCACCATTTCAATCAGATTTGAAGAGTTTTTGATCAGTATCAGTCTTGCCTATCTTGAGTGAGGGATGCTTCTGTTTAGTACAACATATAGTGTTCCTGTAACAGAGGGAAGGAATGATTAGAAAGGAATTCCTCCGTGCGTCTATTTAAAGATTGAGTCGTGCTCCCCTGGCTGCTTGAGGATACCTATGATAAATCACCACACTGCATGGAGCTCCTAATATGGCCTTGTCAGAAGACCTCATCACTGATAAGACTCTGACCCGCTGATTTCTATATTGCTCCCCGCCACTCATTACCCCCCCCCCTTCACGTTCACCCAACCCACCTCAGACACAATAACATTCCTGGACCCTGAAACACTCCTCCATATTTGGCAGAGAGGCTTTGTTTATAAAGAGAACTCATAGTGAACCCCCCATAGGTCACCATTCTATCTCAAGGTAAGGTGCAGGGACAATGGCTTCAAATCAATGGCTACACTTAAATACTAAAGCATTACCTGTGTTGGTGTGGACTCCAGACTTGTCTCATCAGTTTCCATTCTCTCTTTCCTCAGGACCATTATACCTCAGTCACCTCATCAGGGATTGGTAAGGTAAGAGTATCTGAAATATGAAAATGTTTTTGATTTAAAAACATTTTTATGATGTGAAGAAAGAAAAAAACATATCAATATGACAAATTAACAAAAACTGACTCTATATTGGCATATGCATTATTTTATCCTGTAGTTGCCTTCACATTAATAAATAATAGTTGAATTATATATTTTTTTTCTGTAGACACTGTGAAAAATGGGTGACGCTGCCATGAAAGAGTTCGGGGCAGCAGCCCCGTACCTGAGGAAGTCAGACAGGGAACGTCTGGAGGCCCAGACACGTCCCTTCGATATGAAGAAAGAGTGTTTTGTTCCTGACTCTGATGAGGAGTATGTGAAGGCTTCCATCGTCAGCCGTGAGGGGGACAAAGTCACCGCTCAGACTGAGAAAGGGAAGGTCAGTAAGCTAGTAGGCACAGCAGCCCTGAATGCAACCGGTTTCCTAACTACAGTAAGACACAGCAAGAATGCAAGAAATGATTCAGGTCCATTTGTCCCTAAGTCATACATGGCAGAGACACAATAGAAGCATGATGATCCTGTGCTTCCTTCTACAGTGTATTCAAAAAAAGCACTTGTAATTTTTGAAGTAGTTGAAATTCTGCATAATCAATAACTGTGTTATATATGACAATGTCAATTTTCAGACTGTCACAGTAAAGGAGTGTGATGTACACCCTCAAAACCCGCCAAAGTTTGACAAAATTGAAGACATGGCGATGTTCACCTTCCTCCATGAGCCTGCTGTGCTGTTTAACCTCAAAGAGCGTTATGCAGCATGGATGATCTATGTGAGTTGAAAGCTTTGAAAAACATCTTGAGGCAAAGATTGATTACCTATACAACTACATACTACATTCACATATAAATGACATATATTTTTTTCTTAAACAGTTTTATTCCTCTTTCTCATAGACCTACTCTGGGCTGTTCTGTGTGACTGTCAACCCCTACAAGTGGCTGCCAGTCTACAACCAAGAAGTGGTTGTTGCCTATAGAGGAAAGAAGAGGACTGAAGCTCCTCCTCACATCTTCTCCATCTCTGACAATGCCTACCAGTACATGCTAACTGGTAATTTACCTTCAGTATCTTTCAGTCACAGAAAGATAAAACAAAAATTTGCTAAGAAATCCTGGAATAATTACATTCATCTCTTTTCCAGACAGAGAAAATCAGTCAATTCTCATCACGTAAGTTATGTTTTTTTCACCTTGTCATATTGTAACTGGAACGATAACTGAACAACACCTAGTATATATTCATTGGACAGCCTTAATTTGCTGTAACTCCGTTACAAGCAAGCCATTGATGCTGTCACTACATTAATACTTAATACTATTTTGCTGTAATAGGCCAGTATAGAACAATGACTGTTAAAAACGACAGGCTATTACAGTGACTATGGATAACAACAGTTATAGCTATGTAAGTTGTTTTAATGTACTGCATTGTCAATTTATCAAAACAATTTGATTTGTCTTTTCAGCGGAGAATCTGGTGCTGGGAAAACTGTCAACACCAAGAGAGTCATCCAGTATTTTGCCAGCATTGCAGCTGGAGGCGGGAAGAAGGAAGGAGGCTCTGAGAAAAAGGTTCTAATTCCGTAAATCACAAATTACAACCTTTAGTGGCACATCACATAATTTTCATGTGTTTACCTATCTAAGTGAATGTTGCACTCCTGTATGTTTAGGGTACTCTGGAGGATCAAATCATCCAGGCTAACCCTGCTCTGGAGGCCTTCGGGAATGCCAAGACCATTAGGAATGACAACTCCTCCAGATTTGTAAGCTTCTGTCTGGAATGAAGTATCCCTTTGTGCCGGTTTTATTTTAATGTTTTCTTATATTACACATTTTAGGGCAAATTCATCCGAATTCACTTTGCAGCCAGTGGGAAGCTGGCTTCAGCTGATATCGAGACATGTAAGCATTCTTTTTTACCTACATTTTGTTCATTCATATGTTCACAATGATCACCTTCCCACCTATGTACATAATGCAAATGTCGTTATAGATCTGCTGGAAAAGTCCCGTGTCACCTTTCAGCTTAAGGCTGAGAGAGATTATCACATCTTCTATCAGATTTTGTCTCAGAGGAAACCTGAGCTGCTTGGTAAATAAAAAGTATTCATCTTTAGACCAGTAACAACTAGTTGTTGTAATGTTGCTATATCTCCAGCATACACAATCTAACATTTCTGTTTTGCTTTTTAGAGATGCTGCTCATTACCAACAACCCCTATGACTACGCCTTCATCTCCCAAGGAGAGACAACAGTAGCCTCCATCAATGATGCTGAAGAGCTGATGGCCACTGATGTAAGTAGGGATGCACCATTATGTCTTTGTATTTTAATAGCCACTCATATGAAAACGTAAAGTAAAATTTAATATGTGTCTATTAGATTTTGCTATTCTAGATTTAGACCATGTAGGGTTTAATGAAAAAAAAACAACAACTGTTAATTAATGACAGTGGTATTGGGCTCTGAAAACTGATGTCACTTGTAACCCACTATGCGTCCCACTGCGTCCCAAGATGAGAGTGGATTACATGTCTGATGTCATCTATGGCTTAATGTGGGATCCTGGTAGCTCAGAGAGCACGTACTATCTTATCCCCCATGTCTCTCCTGTAACTCTATTGTATAGCGTGCTACAATGCACAATGTCAATGCCATATCAAATATAAAACTCCTTTCTCATTCAGGATGCCTTTGATGTTCTGGGCTTCACTCAAGAAGAGAAGAACGGTATTTACAAGCTGACTGGTGCCATCATGCATCACGGCAACATGAAGTTCAAGAACAAGCAGCGAGAAGAGCAGGCAGAGGCTGATGGCACTGAAGGTGAGGGAAGCGGTTTGAAACTCTGAAAAATAATTAATGGTATATAAAACAGGTCAGGACTTCAGGCATTTACTGAGATTTTACCTTTACATGCATTTTCTCAGATGCTGACAAAGTGGCTTATCTGATGGGCCTGAACTCTGCTGACCTCATCAAAGGTCTCTGTCACCCAAGAGTCAAAGTAGGAAATGAGTGGGTCACCAAGGGACAAAATGTCCAGCAGGTANTGGAGGAGATCAGCGAGAGGTTGGAGGAGGCTGGTGGAGCAACAGCTGCCCAGATTGAGATGAACAAGAAGAGGGAGGCTGAATTCCAGAAACTCCGTAGAGACCTTGAAGAGGCCACTCTGCAGCATGAATCCACTGCTGCCACACTCAGGAAGAAACAAGCTGACAGTGTTGCCGACCTGGGAGAGCAAATTGACAACCTGCAGAGAGTCAAGCAGAAGCTGGAGAAGGAGAAGAGTGAGCTCAGGCTGGAGCTGGATGATGTTGTTTCCAATATGGAACATATTGTGAAGACAAAGGTTGGCTAAACTGACTAAACTATTTCTTACTTATGTTGACACTGCACAGTTATCTCAGTATTTGGGGCACAGGGGCTATATATATTTATACCTTTTTTTAAAAAAAAATCTTAAATCTAGACAAACCTGGAGAAGACATGCAGGACTGTGGAAGATCAGATGAATGAATATAAGACCAAGTTTGAAGAGGCTCAACGCTGCATCAATGACTTCAATATGCAAAAAGCAAAACTTCAAACGGAAAATGGTATATTATTTGCTCTAACACAAACAAAAATATCTACTTGTATTTGATAGCTGACAATTTACATATATAAAAATGTTTCAGCCTCTCAAATCATTGAATTCAATGAGATTTTTGAAGAAAACCAGAAAAATTTATTTTGAAAAATATCTTATGTCTAACTATCTTCTTGGTAATATTCAATAATCTGCATTTGCCAAAATACTAGGTGAGCTCTCAAGGCAGCTGGAGGAGAAGGATTCTCTTGTTTCTCAACTGACAAGAGGAAAAATGTCCTACACTCAACAGATTGAAGACCTAAAGCGACAACTGGAAGAGGAAACCAAGGTGAAATGAAATTTCACTGCACAGTGACAGCATTGGACAGTCATTACTAACTGATGATAGTATTACTTGCTGATATACTTTTTCTTGATAGGCAAAGAGTGCCCTGGCCCATGCAGTGCAGTCTGCTCGTCATGACTGTGACCTGCTCAGGGAGCAGTATGAGGAGGAGCAGGAGGCCAAGGCTGAACTGCAGCGCGGCATGTCCAAGGCCAACTCTGAGGTGGCTCAGTGGAGAACTAAGTACGAAACTGATGCCATCCAGAGAACCGAGGAGCTGGAGGAAGCAAAGTAAGCTTGAGCTCCAAATTCATGATCTGTTGTTATCATAAACAGACATTTTACTTCGTCTAGCAGATCAGCTTTTTGTTTGTGTTATGTTCCTACTAAAATGTAAGACGAACAAAAAGTTTGTTTGTTAGATGATCAAGCAGCCAGTCATTGAATTTAATCTAATCTATACAACAAATTCAACTGCAGTGATAATTAAATTATTCAAATGATTGATTTCACAAAGGAAAAAGCTGGCGCAGCGTCTGCAGGAGGCTGAGGAGGCTGTTGAAGCAGTGAATGCCAAATGTTCCTCTCTGGAGAAGACCAAACACAGGCTGCAGAATGAGATTGAAGATCTCATGGTGGATGTGGAGAGGTCCAATGCTGCTGCTGCTGCACTGGACAAGAAGCAAAGAAACTTTGACAAGGTGAAGTGCTATGCTAAGTATTTGTGGTCACCCAAAATGTCTATAAGTGGTGTAGCCCCTAAACCTTTGGACCAGAAAAATGATCATAAACATATCTTTTGTTTGAACCAGTTAATTCTTCACACATCACACTTCACATTATTGGAGCTGACCTGTACAACTACAGGATACCACAGGGCAACCTCATTAATCTTTAACAGAGGTTGTTTAAGCCCTTGTGCAGAATTTGAATAAGTCGAACTTTGGCGCCCTCTAATTGTCATATTAAAAAAAAAACACTGTTGCATATTATGAAATGGATTGGCCATAGGGCAACACATTGCATGAATTTTCACCAGCATTCAAATTTTCCCATAAACATAAACTAATGTCATCTCTAAGAGAAGCAAAAATGGGCTTTAGAATAACTCTCCATTAGGTGAGGTGAAGGTGAAGGCCCCCAAGCCTGTAGTCCTTTTTCCATTCATCTGTCAAATGTAACCATTTATTGCTGTCCTGTCTATCTACTTTAGGTCCTTTCTGAGTGGAAGCAGAAGTATGAAGAGTCTCAGTGTGAGCTGGAGAGTTCCCAGAAGGAGGCCAGGGCTCTGAGTACTGAGCTCTTCAAACTGAAGAACTCTTATGAGGAGTCTCTGGATCATCTGGAGACCATGAAGAGAGAAAATAAGAACTTACAGGGTAAGATCTTCTGCAAGAGTCTGTGTCCAACTTCCTGCAGTCATATTTTACAAGTTAAATTGTAAAGCCATCATAATCCCATTGCTTGACATTCTGCAGAGGAGATTTCTGACCTCACTGAGCAACTTGGTGAAGGCGGAAAGAGCATCCATGAACTGGAGAAACTACGAAAACAACTGGAACAGGAGAAGAGTGAGATCCAGTCTGCTCTTGAGGAAGCTGAGGTACAGGCTCTTTTTGACTGAATGTTTTTGAGTAAAACGTTCTGCTGTTATGTATAACTCTGCCCTCCTGTCCATCAGGCCTCCCTGGAGCATGAAGAGGGTAAGATTCTGAGAGCCCAGCTGGAGTTCAATCAAATTAAAGCTGATATTGAACGTAAACTAGCTGAGAAAGATGAGGAAATGGAGCAGTGCAAGAGGAATCTGCAGAGGACAATTGACACCCTGCAGAGCTCCCTTGAAGCGGAGTGCCGCAGCAGGAACGAGGCCCTCCGTTTGAAGAAGAAAATGGAGGGAGACCTCAATGAGATGGAGATCCAGCTCAGCCAGGCCAACAGGCAGGCTGCTGAGGCCCAGAAACAGCTTAAATCTGTTCATGCACATTTGAAGGTAAACTAGAAAAAGAAATGCTCACTTTCTTTAAATGTTTTAAATTTGACCTGATTATAAACAATGTGGTTGTTATCATCCTGGTAAGGACTGCCAAATTCAGCTGGATGAGTCTGTTCGGGCCAATGATGATCTTAAAGAGAACATTGCCATTGTTGAGAGGCGCAACAACCTGCTCCAGGCTGAACTAGAGGAACTGAGGTCTGCTCTCGAGCAAACTGAGAGAGGTCGCAAACTTGCTGAGCAAGAGCTGCTGGATGTCAGTGAGAGGGTGCAGCTACTGCACTCACAGGTAAGACCTAATAATTTATTGCAGCTGCCACAGACAACTGACTGTTGTTCAGGGATATGATAAAGAATTCAAAAGCATTACAACTGGTAAGTGCAGTAACAGTAAAACATTTTCTCATTCTCACAACTATAAAATATGTAGAACACTGGCCTGATAAACCAGAAGAAGAAACTTGAGGCTGACGCTTCCCACCTTCAGACTGAAGTGGAGGAAGCAGTGCAGGAATGCAGAAATGCTGAGGAAAAGGCCAAGAAGGCCATTACTGATGCTGCCATGATGGCAGAGGAGCTGAAGAAAGAGCAGGACACCAGCGCTCACCTGGAGCGTATGAAGAAGAACATGGAGCAAACCATCAAAGACCTGCAGCACCGTCTGGATGAAGCTGAACAGATCGCCATGAAGGGAGGCAAGAAGCAGGTGCAGAAGCTGGAGGCCAGGGTAAGAGAAATTTGTCAATATACAAATATCGCATGTGCATCAGTGGGGCCAGCATTACTTTCAATATTTTAAAGCTGCAGTGTCACATTTTGTCCTGATACATTACTGCCTTATAAATTTGTTTTGGGTATCAACATTGTGTATTTGGGTCTCCTTGCACATCCAGCATACATTAAACTTGATCAATGTATCAGTCTTGTTTGTGGACACCTGACAATTACATGTTCATCATTCCCTTGCCTTTTAACTGTTTGGTCTCCACCAAATCCTGAGACAAATATCTGTGTCTTTAGTTTGGTATATAATCCAATTTCTTTACCAGGTAGTCACTGACTTTGTCTTTGTGCTATTTGATTATGGGCAGGTAGTGTACAGAGGGTTGGCTGATAATTCTCTTTTGCATCTTACATAGCCATTTAAATTAGATTAAAATATGTTGTTAAATGCAGCTTTGAGGTTCTTTACGGACCAGTGAATTTCGAACATGATTTTCTAATGTTGTCAGGTGAGGGAGCTGGAGAATGAGGTGGAGTTGGAGCAGAAGAAAAGCAGTGAAGCAGTGAAGGGAATCCGTAAATATGAGAGACGCATCAAGGAGCTCACATACCAGGTGACTTTTTTCTTTTTCCTGTAACATCTTTTCCCATACCATAACCTACACAAATACCAACAAGCATGTACATTAATCTATACAACATATACATTTAATAGTTGTCTTCTTACCCCACACACTATATATATTTATATAAGATGCTAACAGAATAGAATATGCCATTATTATTTTTAATCTTGCAAGTTTCTTTCTTATACCCCTGATTTATTCAGACTGAGGAAGACCGCAAGAATACTGTGCGTCTGCAGGATCTGGTCGATAAACTGCAGCTGAAAGTCAAAGCCTACAAAAGATCTGCTGAGGAGGCTGTAAGTCGTCTCCCATTTGTGTCGTGTGCTCAGACTAGTCAACTTGGGTTTAGAAGCACTTGTTAAGCTGTCATTCTTAGTTAGCACATTTGTATTATACAATTTATTACATTTTGTAAAGGCTAATATAGCGCTACAACAATAGCTGTTTTTGAATTTTAAGAAATACCAAACATTTCAGCCTGAACTTTGACTTATTTTAGACCTAGGTGGTAAACCAGCCAACTAGAATATGGTTATAGTTGTCGTTTCCCTTTCAATAGAAGATTACGTGGCCTTTAGTCAGTTCTACAAAGTTCATTGTCTCTTGCAGTACTATAATACTGTGGCCGGTGTTTTTGCTGAATCCCATAGGAAGAGCAGGCCAATACTCATCTGAGTAAGTTCCGCAAACTGCAGCATGAGTTGGATGAGGCTGAAGAGCGAGCTGACATCGCTGAGTCTCAGGTCAACAAGCTGCGTGCCAAGAGCCGTGATGTGGGCTCAAAGGTAAGAAGCTACTCTAGATTTCAGCACAACACTTCATATACTGTCCTACTGCCTTAACAACGCACGCTATTTTTCAAATATTATCCTTGATCAATTTAAACTGTCTTATTTGAATATGCAAACAGAAATTTTATAGCCATTTTCATTTTTATGAGTAAATAAACCAGACCAGTCTTCATATGGATCAATTTTATTTAGATTTTTTCAATGGATTTGGTTATTAGTATTAGTACAATTTATTAATTTTTAATTAATAATTTAATAATGAAATTTGTCACAAAGAAGGCACCTTGGCAATTTGATTGCTAAGTACAAAAAGGTTTGAGTTGTTGTAAAAAAAAAAAAAAAAAAGAAAGATATATTTTTGTTCTTGGCATTTCATGCCTGTATTAGTGAGTTGACAGTGAAGTTATGACAGAGAATGAGGGTAGAGAAAATGAGGGTAGAGAGATGGGGAACGACCTGCAACAAAGATCCTATTAGAGCTCCCAGATCCACTATAAGGTTAAAGTGCTATCCAACAGTCATCCATAGTTCACATTGGACCAGAGTTAGCGCTTTAACCTTGATTTTTTTTGGGAAGGCGGAGACTTTTATACAGTAGTTCCAAATAAAGACACCAAACAATGACTAAATTGAGCTTGGATGGTCTTATTAGAGCACTCAGGTTGTGTTAATGTGTGATTAAAATGTCAAAAAAAGAGGCAATTTTCATTGAACTGGCTTAGAATCAGTTTCTAGTGTCAAAACACAAATGGCTTGAGACTTAGCTTTACTCCAAATATTTTCAGTCTTACACTGATTTGTTACAAATGAATAATTTGACACTCAATTCAAAACAAAATCTAGTTCTGGTGCACTACCTTGTGTAACAGTTGTTGGTCCTCTGTAACTAATCCATCTCTCTTTGTCTGCTCTCTTACCATTCTTCATCACAGAAAGGGCTAGATGAAGAATGAAACTCAGATGGCCACCTAAGACCTTTGGGATCTCCTGTGCTGTAGTCCCCTTTGTCTTCAAAAGTACTGTAACTCTGTAGAATAAAGCAAAGTGCATTCAAATTAATGTGTAGATTCCTCATTTATTTAGGGCAAAGGAGAAACCTGTCATGTAATGTATAAGTCAATATGTTAAATTCAGCTTATAATTTATCACCCATGAAAAAATCACCCAGTTGATGTATTTCAGTAAATGAGGACATCAGAAACATTACAATTAGAAGACACAAAAAAAATTGTCACAAAACAGGTAAATGCATGTGCCAAAGAGGTGAGACAAGTCAGTATAAAGGGCCAAGTGACTTTTTTTTCTGTTTTTTTCGAAAGAAACAACTCTTTCCAAAGAAATGCATGGGGTGGGGGATGATTGCAACAGTAGTGAGTGAGTGTATGGATGGGTGAGGGATGTATGCTCCGCAGGAAATAAGATTCACCCCCTGACCAAAAGTACACATCATAATGTTGAGCTCAAAAAGAGCACCAAACAAGGTGTCCAAGTGTCCGACAAGGTGGTCTGCAGCTAGTCAAAACATAGCTCATGATGATCTGCCTTTACAACATTCCAGCTACCAAATTCAGACAAAACTGAAATCAACATAAGCGCCAAACCGAGGCAGCAGACATAGAAGTTCCTCAAAAACAAAGGATCGCCCAAGTTGTCCCAAGACACACAATACAAAGAGGAACCTAAGCTCTGGGACAAAAAAACCAAACAAATCACGCTGATACTACAAAAGCTAGGAGGCCAAGCCACCGACTTGCAGCCACCAAAACAATCCATGGTCCACCACGTATCACAAACGTGATCACCAAAATACCACTCAACAATTTCTCATTTGTCACACTGAACCTGGATTTCATCTCTACCAAATAGCTTTGCATTCCAGAGACAAGTCTAATTAATGTGTATTTTTTTTAAAATCTATCTAAGTATATCTATACATCTACCTATATATTGAGCAATGAGTGTAGTAATGAATCTGCAGCAGCAGTGAGTGAAATGTATGGACAAGTGAGGGATGTGGCACCACATTAACTTAACAACCCTCTCTAACTGCAAGTTCCTGCCGGCCAAACAAAGAGTATGTGCAGCCAATCAAAACCTGCTAATAATAAAGCTAATTTGGTCATTTTCTACGGAGGGTCACAAATGGAGAAGGGGTATGAATGTTAGGTAGGCCACTCCTGCCACCTTGTGCTGGCATTATGAACTGTTATCTTTCTATTGTTACATGGTTCTCAATCAGCAATCAAACAGAGTTTTTTTTTAATGTGTAGACACCCATGAAACCTAATAGTGTCATTACTCGTTAGTCAGTATAATCATATCATATAATTAAGTATTTAAATGTATCAGTACTTCACAACTTTATTTGTCTTATGTGTTTAAAACGTATTATATTATACATTTCATTGTATCAAAAGTAGAAAAGCTATATAAAAAAAAGATCAACAATCAAATTAAACAATCAAACAAAATTTTCCAATCAGAAAGAAAATCAAATGGTACTGAACCTGTGGCTGTTACAGTAATCTCTCCAGCAGCAAACCCACCATGTGACTGCAAGCAGAGGCACAAGAAGACAGCACTACACGAGTAGATGTCAACAACCAGGTAGCGACCTGTCACTGATATTCAAGAAGCAAGATAGAGTTAGCTGTGGCAAGTTCAGACCTAATGTTAGTCAAAAAAGAAAATGCAGAAGGAAAGGATATTTGCAGGAAGCGATTTGCAAAAAGTGCTTGAGAAAAGTGACAACAAGAGGGGGGAAAACTACAAAATGATCTAAAACCATCAAAACCATCTTGGTTTTGTTTCCACTGTTGAAGTGCACAATCATCAACTTTGTTATATGTGAAAATATTGTCAGAGGAGTGAGAGGTAGGTCGGACATCTGCAAAGCAGCAGAGGAAACAGTATGTGCTTATTATATAACGAAAAAATATTAACCTATTTTGCACGCCTATTTAAAGTGACTTTAAATTTTTTTGCTGTGGCGTCAAAAGAGGTATTGAGTATTGTTTTTCACATCAAAGTTTAAAATTCTGGCACCTTGACAGCACTAGTCTAGTGCTACTAGTTATGTCTAGGTAGGAGTTTATACTGCATGTCCAAGGAATTAAAAAAACAAGACAGCTTTTGTTCTGTGTAAACCCTGTCTAGGTCCTCTTCTGACCACGGCCATAAAAAGAACTATCTGTCAACAAGAAAAAAGCAGCTAGCTCTTAATGAAATGCTTTCTGTGGACAGTAGCTCATGGTGGTACAAATGCTATTACTATACTGTTTCTTTAACTTGTCAATAATGAACCAAGAAACATGCATTCCTTGCAATTCAGTGGTAGTTAAAATGTCAATATTAGGGATACTGAATTTGTGGCAGCATTTAAAAACTCCTGAAAAGGTAACAGGTTAACTCTCTACCTGTGTGTTTGGTAACATAGTATTAAATTAGACACATTAAGAGTGATACATTTGAAGAGAGATACAATTCACTGACACTCCTCTACCCAGTTCCAATGGGTGATAATTCAATATCATTTTTTCTCAAACTTCAGCAAAATGATATCATGCCAATATAATCTATAAAATCCTGTTGTCCAAATTATTGTTTCAGAGTAAGACGCACTGTTACTAAAGTTTAGAATTACACACAGGAAGAGTTTAAGTTTGTAATGCATAAGAGTGAAACATCAACATTGATTTGAACATCAGTTCAATGAACATTCACCATATCATATTCATCATGTTATGAAAAAAAAATATTATAATCATTTCAAATCATATTGCCCAGCCACAATATGTAATATTCAGCAAAACAAGATAACACTGGGTATATAAGCCAGTACATGCCATTCTTATAAACTAAACAGTTTTAAGTGAAAAAGAATAAGTGCATTCTAAATGAAGCAAAATATAACATATTTAAAACATGTAATATATAACATAAATGAAATCAAAGGGTGGAATTTAGTGACAAAAAATTTTAATTTTATCAGCATTTACAGTTTAATTTAGCTCACAGGCTTACCGTACCACATTCTTCCACAGCAGCAGGAGGGACTGATGCTAGTTCTTGCACTGGCAGATGAAGACACTTGTCTAGCAATGCATGCTGACTTTGATCTCACATGGCCCGTCCTTCAAGGGTTTTCAATATTTGCAAAGAGATTCTGAAATAATAAATCAATTGCACAGTGTTATTCTTTGTTATCTACAATCTAACACTAACAAAACTATCTAAATGAATCTTTCTGCAGACCCTTTAAGACCTAAAAACCTAATAACATCATTACCTTTGTGCTAAAGGCCTCTCTGTGTCAGCTGCTTAACATGTAGGACTGTGATGTTTAGAAATACTTTAGGATTAATTAGCAGACATCACCAACAATAGCATATCAAGGTGACACCATTTGTTCTTTCCATCAAAGATTTTAGCTGCCAACAACTGCTCTTACCTGAGAGGAGTCTGGTTACTGTGCCCATACAGCGAGAAGGTGACGAAAGCCAGGAAGGGGGAGGCAAAACAGATGAAGATTTCAGGAATTTAGACAGCTGACAGCTGAGTCCAACAGTGTGAAAGTATGCTGATCAACACTCACAAGGTTCATTTAAATATCAACAGCAGTCATCACTGTCACTTTACAGGAGTTAACACAACTATATGGCTTCATTAGTGGTGTTGTGCTTTTCCATATGATTCAACTGAGTAAAGCTACGGTTTCCCTTCCACAGACTTGTCAGACAGAAATCAATTTATATATACTGGATGGATTCAAACCAACAATATCAAATTATTACACTTCATAGATGGAATTTAAAAATAAATCGACGAAGAAAGAGAGGCTAGAAAGGGAGGTTTCTGGGTGAATTTACAGTGCCATGCACCTGTTACCCCTCATCTGTCATGACATCAGAGACTCAGCTATATCGCTGCCCTTCTCAATTAGAGAGAAAAAATCCAGGCAAGAATTTCACAGGGTTATCTTTGTCCTCAAGGCCAAAGGAAAGGGAACAATGCCATGACGACATCATGAGACAAGGGGTGCAGACCTTGCTGGGCAGAACAGTGGTGAGTGATAATTTAAAGTCCCTGACCTTAGTTCTAACTCAACAACAGCTGCAACACTTTATTGTCTCAGCAGAGGCTGTAGGAATGCATTTCACCACCCTTCACATGACTGACCTTTGCCGAACTTTTCCTTTTTGATTAGGAATCTAACAATTACAAAGCACAATGTTTGAAGAACAAATTAGTCTTATTAAGTCATTAATCCTTCTTGTCTATCACCCCTCTGTTTTGGATTTAGAATAGCCACACTGAATGGACTGGTAGAGAATCACAGAAAATAAAGCAGATCCTGTTGTTTCTAAGTTTTGTTTGATTTTTTGGTTTTCACATAAATGTGAATTTACATGGATAATTCTAACCCTGTGTAAGTTTCAATTTTTCCAGCTCTTCAAGTCTGATTATCAAAAAATGCAGGTGATGCATATAATATTACACACTTTGGATGAGCCAAAGTGTGTAATATTATATTGGCATCAGTTCATTATATCCCTCATCAACATAAGAAAGAGGTTAAAAAGGTTCATAATTTAAGTTAAACATTTAAATGCCCTTGAAAATGTCCAAATTCTTTTGTTAAAAGCAACCAAGAACATTTAACAAAGTTAAATATTGAAACTTTGAAATCACACTCAGCAGACCTAATTCAACTATGTCATATCTATGAAAAAAATTACATAAAATGACTTGCCGTGATCTTTATGAATAAAATAAGAGTCACTTGATATCAAGCCTGTCCCTGATCCCCACCTCTTGCCCTCCCCTTTCTTTGTACCATGTATTGTCCTCGCCTTGTTTGTCACAAGGTGAAAGCAACAAATAGCAGCAGTACACTCAGTCCAATTAGGAGAATGCTTTTTTAATGTGCAACCTTTCTCCAAAAATGCATCCCATATTTGGTGGACAAAGAGTCCTTATTAAGGGAGGGAGGGCTGCTGTCAGCGACAGAGCTCATCACTTCACTTGGTTAAAGGTTGAGAAGTCAAAGGTAAGCAAGATATCGATATCAGTACTATGGAATAGAAATGTGATAGATGTCTTGACATTTGTCAAGCCATAACATGTTCTGGGGGTGTTTAGTGACGTACTTCACATGTATATCATGTTCTTTGAAGTGAAACAATGTTTTGCTCTGTTATTGGGTTTGAATAGAAAGACCCTGATTGACCCTTGTTTCCTTTGGACTCCAAATCCACCATAGGTAAAAGCTGCTTTTGATTCTATCTGAAAAGATTTTAATCATGACTTCAACACCATCAACCTCAGTCAGGACTTGTAGTAAATGTTTGCTTTTTTTATGTACATTTTAATGTACATGATTAAGAGCTCATGTTCATTTGCATTCTAAACAGACAGTTTACACAGATAATACTGTGATAACACTACATACCTTGTAATTATTGCACATGTGGCATCTATATGGATATTGCATGAAAAGTTGTGACGCAAGTCCTATTGTACATATCATCATCATTCTGCACGAGGTTACTTTATGTTAATGATGATATTATCATCTGTAATGGCTAAACATCTGTAAATCCTTAACAGGTTAAAAAATGGGTGACGCTGCCATGAAAGAGTTTGGGCAGGCTGCTCCTTATCTGAGGAAGTCAGATAAGGAGCGTCTAGAAGCCCAGACCCGTCCCTTCGACANCAGCTCAGCCAGGCCAACAGGCAGGCTGCTGAGGCCCAGAAACAGCTAAAGGCTGTTCATTCACATTTAAAGGTATGTTTTTTTTTTCAAAAGGCACCTTGATGATATGACGCTATCATTGAGTTTCACTTACTTTACAATAAATGTGACATTCCTCCAGGATTCTCAACTGCAGCTTGATGACTCTCTTCGAGCCAATGATGATCTGAAGGAAAACATTGCCATTGTTGAGAGACGTAACAACCTGCTTCAGGCTGAAGTTGAGGAGCTCAGGTCTGGTCTAGATCAAACTGAGAGAGGTCGCAAACTTGCTGAGCAAGAACTAATGGATGTCAGTGAGAGGGTGCAGCTACTGCACTCACAGGTAAAATGCATACACTGCACTTGACACAGTTACTTTCTATTACTTATAATTCACTGAGGATTTCTACAATCAAATTTTGCGTTCTACCAGAACACCAGTTTGTTAAACCAGAAGAAGAAGCTGGAGACTGACACATCCCACCTTCAGACTGAAGTGGAGGAAGCAGTGCAGGAATGCAGAAATGCTGAGGAAAAGGCCAAGAAGGCCATTACTGATGCTGCCATGATGGCAGAGGAGCTGAAGAAAGAACAGGACACCAGCGCTCACCTGGAGCGCATGAAGAAGAACATGGAGCAAACCATCAAAGACCTGCAGCACCGTCTGGATGAAGCTGAACAGATCGCCATGAAGGGAGGCAAGAAGCAGGTGCAGAAGCTGGAGGCCAGGGTGAGTGTCACTAATTTCTGAGAAATCAAATGAACAATCTAATGAAATTACCAAATCATCAAAAGTTGATAATATGGAATATGTTAGAACTATGACAGTTCTTCACATCACATCATGCCCTCAACAGATCAGAGAACTGGAAAGTGAAGTCGAGGCTGAACAAAGAAGGTCCAGCGATTCTGTCAAGGGAATACGAAAATATGAGAGACGAATCAAAGAATTGACCTACCAGGCAAGTTTCAGTTTCTTTAAGTAAATGTGAAAGAAAGACTATAATTCTTATTTAAAATTTTAATTCTTCTGTTCTTTTTTGCTTACAGACAGAAGAGGATCGTAAAAATCTTGCCCGTCTGCAAGATCTGGTAGACAAGCTGCAGCTAAAGGTCAAATCTTACAAGAAAGCTTCGGAGGAGGCTGTGAGTATTCATTATTTTAGATCAATTAAAAAAAAAAAAAATATATATATATTTTTTTTTTTGTATGTATATGTACATATTATCAAAGCCCGTCCAAGCCCACAGCACATGTGTACATAATGAATACAATGGCTTATTTCCTGCTCAGAAAAAATGTCAGAGCTTGGCTTAAAACTTTACAATTAAGAGTAGACTAACAAGCCTTTGAGAATATGCATAAGATTTGCACAGCTCAGTACAAAGATTATATCAATAAAACATTGTACATCAAAAACCCTTTTTGTTCCATATTAAGGCTACATACCAGGCCCCAATGAGGATACTGTGTTTCTTTTCTACAGGAGGAACATGCTAACACTAATCTTACCAAGTTCCGCAAGCTTCAACATGAGCTTGATGAGGCTGAAGAGAGAGCAGACATCGCTGAGTCTCAGGTCAACAAGCTACGTGCCAAAAGCCGTGATGTCGGGTCAAAGGTTAGTTACTAATTTCTTGTTTGTTTTAGCTTTGTTGTGTTGGGCACATTGCACGTGCCTGTTTTTGGTCAATTGAGGTAAAAAAAAAATAGCATTAGTGTTGCTGCAAACTGGATGATGTATTTAAATTAAAATACCAAATAATATGCAGTATAATATAAATTACAAAATATTTTTCTTTAAAGAAGAGAGATTATATGGGATTAAAGAGAAAAGGCTACAGTGCTGATTATTGGCCAGTCAGCATATAGCTACAAGAACTACGTAATACAACCAGTTAAACAGTGTGCACAAAACTTTCTAACTAATATATAAACAGTGAATGCTCAAAATGTAAAGGTTCTGCTCACAAGTTATAATGCTTTTGAAAATTGAATAATTAAATAACAACAAAATGTGTTTTCATGTATTGATTGTTTGCTTGTTTTTCTGTCATTTCAGAAGGGACACGATGAGGAGTAAAACTCAAGGAATGAAATTGTTCTTTCTGAGGCACCTCATGTCTGAATAGTGTCTCCCTAAGCATGTCAATTGTTCAGTAGAATAAAATGTATCTGCATCTCAAGCTGTGTCTTGGCTTTTTTAACTTCCTCATATATACATATATTTACATACATATAAAAAAACTGGATCTTTGTCTGTGCAAATGGTTAATAAAAATGTATATATACACTTGCAACAGTCCACATAAAACCTGACTGCATTAAAGCTCAAAATATAATATTATGCAATTCCTAATGCTATTTTTAGTTTCTGCAAAGCATTTCGAGTTTTCCTTAAAAACTTTTGTTTGAGCCATAATAGCAACATCACTTCTGACACTTTGACTTAGTTCTGATGCCATTTTTTCCACTATCACATTGCCACTTAGGCACAACCATATTTATAACAGGCGAACATTGGCTGCAAGTTGAGTTATTCAAATTAACCTCTGATGAATAGATCAAATTCACCTGAGTGTCATCTTAACTAGTACTTCAATAGAATGGCTACAACTCAAAGAAATCTGACCTTTTGTAAAAAGGAGTTAGGTTGGTCAGTGCTACTGCTGCCATTTTAAATATTTCTGAATTTCTTTCCACTTATTTCCAGGTGTAAGTGGAAATATTGAGAGATTACATTGTTAGAATACATTAAAATAGTTATTACTGTACATTAAGGAGATTGTGATTAGTTATGGATATATTATGGATCACTAACGGTGGCTATTTGTGTTGCACCTCTGATCACACCCAGCAGCACTGATGTGGGGGTTGGATGTGGTCAGAAGTGTGCTCTGTTGCAATAGTGATATCATGGTGCAGCCAGGTAAAAACGTTAACAAACCACAAGTCATCAATGTTTTAAGTTGCTCTTTTAACTGAATGATTAAAATGAATTCCCTTTTCTAAGCATGATTCACTGCATGCTGGAAGTAGATGGGCCTAGAGGGAGAGGTTACACGGCGTTTTAAATCTTGTGTTATTGTGTTGAATATGAACATCTATGTGATCTGGCTGTCCATTAATATGGATACATGCATAGTATGGATAGTATGTGCAATTAGAAACACTTTTTGATTGCATAGGAATTGATTTGCAAGTCCAAAAAGTCACAGTTTGTCATAATGATGATAAAGTATCATTTTGTTTTGTGTGAAACTGCTCTCTTGCCTTGTGCAATACAGCTCACCAACACCAAACCTTCACCTTGACACATTTCACCTTGTTCTTCCAGAATGAAGGAAGAAGCATTAAAAGAAAGGAAAATCATGAGTCTGGCCATGTTGAGAACTCGGCTGTTGTTTCAATAAGAGCTAGTTTACTGCAAAAACTGCCAAACATCACAGGAGTGATTGATGGCACAATTCACAGGATCAAAAAATTATTTTCTCTTATGTGTTAACTAAAATACATATTTTTTCTGAAATAAGGTTTAATGGTGTTCCATGGAAGGGGAGTGACTTTGCCTCTCGACAAGCAACATTATTAAAGATTAAGTAAAAAATTTCATATATCAGCAAATTATTAATTTTTTCAAATAATACTATGCTCATAAATTAATTCACTAATATAAAATGCAATATCTAACAACTTTTAACACCATATTACCACATATATGTATAGCATTCGTCCATACTTTCCCTGAAAAAAGAGCAACCATGTCATAATTGTAGGCCTTGCTCATCTCCTCTAAAAACAGTTCATTTTCAAGATTTAACATAGTAACAAGTAGCATTCCACACAATACCACTTCAATTACACATGAAAAACTGAATATTCAATGTGAATGTGCATAAATTGCAGATTGTGCATATGTCACGTATGACATTTAAAATATGTATACATATACACTATTTTTCAAAATTAATTAAAATATAATGTAGTTCAGACTTTACCTTTTTTGTGCTGTTATGCGCAATGTTTGATGCTCATCAGCAGAAAAACCTTCAAATCTATAGGAGTCTTCCAGTTCTGAGGGCAAATGCACCAACCACTAACTTCATTGTTGGAATGGAGACCAAGAGAACTGCAAGATGAGAGAAGGACACATGGAGGCAGGGTCCAATACTCAACACCTCCTCAAGTGACCCTCAGTACATAACAAGCATTCTAACAATAGCAGCCTCATCTGGAACAGTTGGCTCAGATTTCAAACTTAAGAGGCAAGGTGCCTCACATCTTCCCTTGTGTGTGTACATGTGATTGCAGGAGTCAGAGGTACAAGGACTGAGGACAGCTGAGAATGGGACCTTTAACAGAGGGTTGACTGCTCCACTAAGGCCTGGAATAGATTAGAGCTAAGTAAAGGAGTTCAGAATTCTGGTATGAAGGCACAACACATTGCCATCATTATGTAGGTCCACTGTATGGAGGACAGCCTAAAGAACTTGTTGTTAGCGAAGCTAAGCAAGCTAACTGATAAAAGTTTATCAGGGCCTGTCCAGTGTATGACATCCTTCAGAACGTCTGTCATGGATGCCATCAAATTGCAAAATAAATAAATAATAATAATAGTATTAGTTAAGTACTCTACTTGTTGGGTGGTGACCCTCCTGGCCTGATGACAACCTAAAGCTTTCTCTATTTCATATATGTGTTAATAGCAAAAATTGGGGAGAACAAGCATTTCGTTGTATACAAGGACTGATATATATATTCTCTGACATAAGTCAGCATTAGACCTGTATTAATAGTATTTATGCACAAGTGGTCCAACTTACCTTAGTTCTGGGTTCATATGTTTGAGGCCAAATAGAGTGTTTAGTTTTCACAAATAGTGTGTACATATGACACTTTGTGAGAGTAATTTTGTCTTTGTTCCAAATGGCAGCTCTTTTAGTGCATCTGTGTGTATACCTATCTAAACAAGTAATTGGGGAACTTGGTTACGTTCCAGTGGGTGCGTGCTATCAGAAGATGTTAATTGTAGTTTCACAAATGGAGACCTTGGTGCAGTATGATGCCTATAAGTTACAACAACAGATGCAACAACAGATGGACTGAGAGGACCTAAATAACAAAGCAATGAAAAGGGCAAGCTGGTAATATAAGCTCTCTTTACACTTTTAAATCTTAAACTTTTTTTATGACACTTGGATTTTCCACAGGAATAGCCTTTCAGCACTACATGGCAGGTTTGTGGTGAGGGGGCTCTAGAGAAATAAACTAGTATACGGAAAACAGCATTTCAATGTTTTCTTCTCTGTATATTATACAATTCAGTGCTATTGCACTGTTTGTAATCAACAGGCATTAGAGAGCGTATGAATAAGGATAAGTGCACTGCACAATGAAGAGTTTTAACATTTATGTTGATTATGTTATTATATTCCATCCATATGAAAACTGTATAAGTTTTCTTGATTTGGGGTGTCACAGATGAAACAAGTTAGTGAATATTATTATATTATCCATTTTTTCCACAAGCTATAATTAAGTTTCAGAAAAGGGGGGGCTGTCTGTTAGCCTGATTGCTTTTGTCTCAGAGTCCGAGCAATATCTTGTTGGGCAAAGTGATGTTCCATTGTAAGATGGTCTGCTAAGTATGCTGATGTATGAGATCTCTTAAGAGGCAGTAGGGAGGAAAAAGTGGATTGCTGTGACCCAGGATTTCAGAGATGACAGTTATAATGTTTTTCCATATAAATCACTGTGTTTAACAAAAACTAAACAGGTAAATTTCATGACACCTGGGCCCTTTTCTGAAAAGTCTGCATCTGCCAGTGAAGTAAAACCTGAGCTCCCTTTCTTATTCACCTTTTTTCTTTCTTTACTTTTCATTTCTTTTCTATCTATATACAAAGCAATGCATACTCACGTTGTACATCAATGCCTATTCAGTTATAAACCTATGGAGGTTCTCTGTTTATTTGCCTGTCTGTCATCGTTAAAACTCATCTAGCTTGTTATTGTTAAAACTCATACAGAAACAGAACAGTGCTGTACAACAGTCACTTCTCTATTCAGAATATGTATGTACATGCACTATATATGTTAAGCATGCCATATGGGAAATTAATTTTAACATTTGGTTCCTACATGGTTCACCATGTAGCTGGTTGGTCTAGTTCGGGAATATACTGTGTGTTGTAACAGAGGGACTTCTGTTATTTAGTGAAGAAAACATATTGGACATATACTTACACAGTTAGACTTCAGGTGTGTCTCTCTGTGGCAGAAGAGGGGAAGGTCACTGTCCATGGTGCTGGCCTTCCTGCTTCACTGTTCACGATTTCTTTCCTGAGAAGAATAACCACACATGACAAATGCATTACTAGTAGGGGTGTACACAAAAATCACAGTTCGGTACATACCTCGGTACGAAAGTCATGGTTCGGTACGGTTCGGTACTTAGGGGAAAAATGTAAAAAACCCAAACCTGCTCATAATTAATTCAAAACATTTGTTTATTTTCTGAAACCAAAGAGCTGTTAGCAACTCAGTAAATTAAATTAAATGTACAATACATACAAATGTAACAGAAATACTGCTGCATAGTTCTTAATATCAAATATACAAAATAAAATAAATAAAAGTGCAAGTGCAGCATTAACAATTCCAGGTTATTAATCTTCTTTAACGATAACTTTTCCAGCAAAAAAAAATGAAGACACTGCTGCAAACAACCAAGTTCAGCAATAATTATATGTCTAATTGTGTATAATTATATTATATTATAAAATGATGATGAAGCAGCGTTTGCACAGCTCCTTGTCCTTGTTTTTTCCTCGCAGCGGCGATTGTGACACTTGGATGGTGCCTTTTTAAATGTTTGCATAAATTTGACGTGTTGCCGGTTGCGCAATTTACGTAATTGACGACTTCGCCGGAGCGTCTTGTACAAGCGGCAACCTCCGGCGCTGAAAAATGAAGAAAACGCGGAAGTGCAAAAAAGCTGCAGTTCCTCGAATAATCGCTAGAGCTGGCAGTAGAAGGGAGTCAATTACATTTAAAGCTGCTGAAGTCAAAACGTATTAACAAGTATTATAGTTTATGGTGTTGGTGTTAATACTTTAGAATAAAAGGCATCTGTGTGAGGTTGGAAAATAAAGATCCTCCACATTTGTTAACTAATGTCATGTGATATTAAACTGAACTGTGTGTACATGCAATAAAGTTTTTGTAACTTCAAAATGTTAATGTTTCATTTCTGAATGTTTCCAGAAATAACGTTAACCCAGATGTTGTTATAGGTTAAGCTGGAGTGGGTTATTGGAGGTAAACAATGAAATCAAAATTTGACGGTCCATGAACTCAAACGTAATTATTTATGTTTATATTATTGTTAAAACAGAAATTTGAAGTTTATTACACTCCAGAAACTGACTGATTGTGATCGACTGGAGGCTGAAATGTTCACATATAACGTTACGCCGGATTATTAAAGTACTGTAACAGTGACAAAGCCGGCCGGTACCACCAGGTTAGCCGGCTAGCTCGGTGAGCATGTTTCATTAAACAGACTTCATTCAGACCCGCCCTCGCTCCACCTCTTTGTCCATATTTGGAGTAACCGGGGTTATGCTACCAAGATGGCTGCACCCTACGATTTGCTTCATTTTTGCTCTTCAGAAATCTGTGGGTGACGTCAAGGACACTACGTCCATGCTTTATACAGTCTATGGTCTTGTAGCTCAGGCTTCCTGATGTTAGCTTTGGCCATCACGTTCGCTAGCAATAACAGAAGCGCCGCCAGGAGAATAAACAGTCCATCACATTCTGTGCTCCACTGGAAACTCCTACTTGTTTTTAGTTCCGCAATACTGTGTAAGCGTGAGACGGAGAAGAGACGGACCGCGATACACCTCTGTACCAGACTGAATGTGCCTGGACCGAACAGTATGGGTACGAGTACGTCCATTGATACACCCCTAATTACTAGCAACAGCATTTTACTCTACCTAAAAAAACAAGGATCAATTCTAAATCAGTCTAATCATCCCACAAAACCTAAGTAGAATTTGACTGGATAAAAACTGAACCAAAATCTAAAGTAACTAATATCAAAATACAGATGCAAAATTGCATTGTCATGGGAGATGCATTGCCTCTCAGGGATGTCTGAATAAGTTTTCATATAAAAACTTAAGTTATTTTACAGTAAACTCTACTGTTGTTCAGTTTCAGATGGTAGTACAGTACATTGTTGGCTGTCTATTGCTTTATCACCTGTTGCTACTCCTCTCCATATAAAACATTTCACTCCTCTGCTGTGCGTCAGAAGTTGTCCACTACATCATCACTCTTGTGAAGGCAGCCAGCAGGAATTTCACAGGTTATCTTTGTGCTCAAGGATACAACGCCATGCCAGAAGACAAGGACAAGGGTAAAAGCAAGGGTATAGCCAACTTCTGGAGGTCTACCAATCCATTTTGAACGTGTGGTGGTGAAATCCTGAACTCATAACTAGCCTGAATTGACTACTTTGTGCAACAAATAATTTAAAAGTTTTGCTTTTGCAAAATTCTGTTAACGTTGAATTTAAGAACTTTCTTGAGTCACTAAATAGGCTGAGTCAGCTCAGTTAAACTAAACAAGGCAAATGTTGGAAGTTTATTTCATATTACTTTCACTGCAAACACTCAACTGATCCTGTAACACTGTCCCTTTTTTAAAACTTTGTTATGGAGAATAATGGTCAAAATAAATGATTTTAGATCAGGATTTAAAGGTATGAATGTAATGGGTGTGTGTGGCACAGACTGGTTAATCAAGCTACGCCTGTCATGAAAATTACTAGGAAAATAAAGCTGTTAGATGGTGTTAGAAAGCTGAAAGAAAGCAACAAGGGTAATCTTGCCCAAAGTTACTTTTTAAAGGTTCTATATATGAGATTTGCAGAGAATGCAGAGAATGAAGTCGCACTCAATCTGTGTGTTTTGTAGTATCACTTTGTCTGTTCTTTGGTGGCCAGCCCTGCGGTGCGTGCATGTTAGTGCATGTGAGTCCCTCCCTGTGAAACTCCTGCTTGCATGAAGACCATAGACTGTATAAAACACTAAAAAGACACTAAAAATATGACCTTCCACACAGCACTTGTAAAAGAAAAAAGGCAGGATGCAGTTCCAAATGTTCAGCTGAAGGTGTCCTTGGTAGCTAGCATTAGCAGGATAGCGTGAAAGCTAATAATTATGTTACATGAATTTGGGCATACTGTCCTGCTCCATGAAGTGGAGACAAACATTATCCTTCACTTTTTGAACCTAACGTAGAACTGCCATTTTTCCTCTTCTACTTATTCATTAGAGAAATGCTACTGAAACATACATGAAGAATATTTGTACAACATTATGTAAAAATGAAAAAATAAATGCGACTAAACAGTAAAGCATAGGTAGAGTACCTCAGAGCAGGACGAGGTGTTGGCTAATTACGCTAAACTACCTTAAAGTTAACAAACTGTGGACTACGAACAAAAGGTCCCACCACAGATAAGCTCATGTACAAATAATATCTATATTACAATGTGAAGTGTATACATGAAAATTACAAGCTGCCTCTCAGTACTTTATGACAAATTGTTATCGTTGAATAAAGACGTCAATTACAGCAGCGTCTTATCCAGTACTTTTCCTGCTAGCTAGCTAGCTAACAACTACCTAGTTAGCATATATTAATATGTTGAAAATATTTGCCTGCTATACAACTTCAGAGTTTTGGAAAGTAAATAAGTAAGTAGAACCATTTACTCAAGTATTCTACATACAACTGAGTATAATTTTGAGGAAGTCTGTATATGTAGAGAGAGCAATGCCATTTTGTATACTGACCTCGGCAGTTCCTGCAGTTCCTTCCTGTCCGCCAGGGGTGCCACTCTTCAGTGTACTCTCGTCGCCAGGTCGCCACCTGCACATCAACACGTCAACAGTCATGGCGTGCACGAACCTATGGCACGAACTGGCAACCAGACTGTCCATGTGCATCATATCATTAGAGGTTAGCCTTTAGTTTTTCCATTGAAATATGATGTGTTATCATGAAGTTAACCAACCAGCAGTAATGCTAATTAGTAACTAAAATTAGCCCCACCTTTACCAGGTGCAACATTATAGTGGTTTACATATTAATCCATCAATAATTGTAATCTAATACTATAATAAACATGATTCTGAAATCAGCCATTTGGCACAATCAGTACTTTTAATTTTTGGTGCTTTCAGTATATTTTGATTCTAATACTTCTGTACTTTACTGAACTTTTCTCTATTTTTACAAACAGTTGCGAGTTGCGAAAACTCACTAACTTACACTCACTGATTGACACAGCACAAATTCATTTCATTGAATAAACTAATTCATGCCTTGTCCACTGAACAGTGCAACACGTGCACATGCTGGATGGTTTGGTGAGTCCTCATAGAGATTCTCAATTGCTTATGTATGAACACAAAGAAAGTAGCAAATTCCCAAACTAACATATCAGGATTGTGACATGTGGGTGTATGAAGGAATGAGGAAGAAATTGTGAAATGTCTACTTTTTGTAGCCATTAGTGTTTAATCATCAACATATGCATTTCATTGTCATTGTTCATTATGTAAAAATACGCTACATTGATAAATGTGTATCATTTAGATAAATATAAAAGAAATGACAACTGTGACACTGCCTGGTATTTTGCTCATCTTTTTATTTCATGATTAATATTCACATCACTGGTTAACAATTAATCACAATGAACATCTCTTTCATACCAAATATTCAGAATTGAAGGGGGGAGATGAGCTCTATCTAATAGGACAGATGCCCCTAATAACCAGCAGTTTGTTTGTTGTCTTCTGCATGCTCTTACTATGGTGTTGTGCCCTACAGAATAATACAGCACACGCTACTTCGGGTCCACTCCACAGCACTGAAAAGTAGATTCTTTTTGGCTGTTTCCACTGAATTCATAATGACAGATTTGGACATGTAGCCAAAGTGCAATAGGTTTGACAAATGGAAGTGCCTGTCTAATAAATAAAATCAATATTTATTGTGTCCAAAGCAGTTCAGTTTCCTAATTCAATGAGCTCTCTTTGATAATTAAAAACAAATAATTGGAATATTGGTTTTACTGGACTGCTATCTGATAGTTGCTGTATATGTGCCAAAGAACACAAGTAGAGAACATTACTTTCCAGTGCTGTGATGCTGACAAGCCTGTAGGTAGGAGACACAGCTAGGGACTCCAGGTGCATATCTACCAACACTCCCTTTAATTCTGGATTTACTGTTTTTTCCCCTGCTACATTTCAAGCCATTAGCTGTCTCTCTTGGGACAGTTTTAGTTCAAACTTACTTTATGTTTGAGCTCAACATTCACTGATTTTTTAATAGTGCAAATTGGTCCAAAATGTTCCATTATTCTTAGCCTTTGTTGTTGACACTGAGAAGAGAATTTGGTCCAAGACTTCCCTTAATTCAGTCCCGTGTTGGTAGGTATGTCAAGGTGTCTATATAGGAGCCGTCTAATACAGAACATTACTGTCTACCACATGCCAAAAGACTGAGTCTGGTTAGTCTAACAGGGGGGTGGCAGAAGGCGGGAGAAAGGGCTGACCAGTGTGTGTCAGGTGTCACATGTACAGTAGTGCATTTCACACCAAAGTGGAAACCAATCACATTGATTCAGTCTCTTATAATGAACTTAATTTCGCCAACTACTTCTATCATGTGTTATTTTGTTTTCTGTGATTCGAGGTTTTCTTAAAGTTAAATATCAGACCATACCAAAAACGACACACACTGCCTCCCTTCCTGCCCGTCAATTTGAATCTGGTAAATAGTGTTTCCATATTTGATCTATCTTCCAAAACAGAACAGAGACAAACCTCATACATGTATTCATATTCTTGCATCTTTAATACATTTTAAAAACATTCTTCAGCAGCCCTTTTCTTGGAGGAAAAAAAGGCAGACTCTGAAAAAGGGAAAAGTACACTTTTCCTTTCTTATGCTGTCAATCTTATAATAATACCATTATTAACCTTAACGGTAACAGGTTTATGAACGTGAGCGCTCATCTGTCAACATCCACAACACCCTGTTAAGAAGTAAGATTTTTTTGTCTTTTTTTTGTTTGATTTCAATTTATTTGAGTTACTTACGGAGTGATAAAAACATGGTGGAAACTATATACAAGGGACAGTGTGAGATACTAGTGGAAGGGTGGTATTTAAGCGCTATAACTTGGGACTTAAACAGTTGTCATCAGGACATCAGAGTGAATCTGGTTATTACCTTTTGCCCAAGCTGCAAAGCTGCAACATTAACACAATAACACAAATAACCATACTGGTTACTGTAGTAGTACTACACTGAGTACTAAAAGCAAATGTGTAGTTTTCATAAGAATCCCTTGAATTTGATTAATAGCGGGACATTTTAGAGTTGAAACTAAACTTTCCACTGGACAAACCATGTAACGATCCATAACTTAAGTCGATTTTTTTTTTTACTTAATTTCACAGTGACTTCACTTAAATCACACATAATTAGTTAAACAAAATGCAATCCTTAACTGGACTTTATTTCTTCCATACTATGACTATGACGTCCATAGTAAACAAAACAAGCAATGCCTTTAATCTTTTGGAATATTTTCCATGCAAAGTGCATCATCTTATGTCTGACTTATGTCTGTTTTACAGGTCTCATAATAAACCTCAAAGGTTTGGATGCTTCACATTAAAATTAACTGACTGCACTTAACTGCTGCAGTATTGGAACTGCTACAAATCCTTATTGTCACTGTTTCAGGATAATGAAAATCACATACAATTATTGAACATACTGTATGCTAAAGGAGTGAAATTCATTCATTACAACACTCTACCAGAAGACGTTTTGATGCTAGTCCTCTCAAAACATAACAAACAAGGGTCCTTAAAGTTCAATATGGTCCTTTAACTGACCATAAATAGAAATTTGCCCACTTGGGAAACAGGACTTTGTAGCTTGGTCACACAGTAATAACCAGTGAATGTTGACAGGAACAACATGAGGGCAGACTGGAGAGCTGAGTGTTACACCATCATAGCCAATAGTACAACACCGATGACCAAAGTTCTACTAAAATCCTTAAAGCAGGCCAAGATAAAGAGGTACAGATGTGTCATCCATGATACACATATGTTCATCCCGTCATATGGTAACAGACTCTTACACTGAGCTTCCAACACACATTAACTACGACTTGTTCCTATTTTATATACACAAACCACTGTCTACACCTGTCAAAGTGCTTTCGTCCCTTTGTTCTTCTATTCCCGAAGAAAGATTCACATTATCGTTCTCACATACAGTATGATCCACGCATATGTCATGTATCATGTTTTGCTTTTAGGCAAATGATGGGAATGATCTGGAGGGAACAGTACAATATTAAATATGCTCATATGTTGCTTTTAGTTGTCTAGTCTTTATTGTTGACTATTTGATCACTTGCTCTTTGATTATCATAACTTTATCTAACTACCAAGACTGTTTTGCTCCCAAAAGCACACATGTACAGTACACAGTTGACAATGTTTTACCAATAAACAGTAAAGCAACTTTTATATCACTTCAGTGCATCGATAAATGAACAAGACTGTGTTCAAAGTGCACAAGACGTTAGAGTTTAAAGGGGAACTGTACATAATTAATATAATTTGGATAGTATTTAGTATTCCAGACACAATAATATAATGAGGCCATCAAAGCTAGTTTAAATGCAAACAGTATGTAACTCTACTGAAGCTTCTGGTGATTTAAGCTTTCTCAGTCAGCCTTTGTTATGTCTCAGAGCCAGACTATCAGTGTTCCAGAGGCTAAGGAGCGCTCTCTACAGGATGGATGGAGTAGTAACACTTCACACATCTGACAACTACAGCAACACCCCACAAACACGTCACTAATCCTTCATCGTTTCAGTGGAGACCAGCCCAGCCTTTAATGCACAATGCATAGAATTACAGCGAGTAGACAGGGCCTTATCTATTAAGATGGCAGCTTCTACTCATTTTACTGGTGTGACACATAACAATGCTTTTCGTTTGTAAATCAAATCACATCACAGTGTTCTTTTAATCAATTAGAAAATGCCAAAACTAAATTTAGGTGATTTCCAAAAATAATAAAAACAGGCTGAAAAAAACCCCCAAAACAGTTACCTTTTTCTCCACTCTAGACCATTAAAGACATTTAACAAGTGTGGAAACTGAGCAAGAACAATGTTCCCTACACCTTATTTCTCTTCAGCCTCTGAATGTACTATGACAATTTTTTATCGCTGAGAATGTGGATCTCTACTTTACAAGTACAGATTTTTTCTCTTGAAAGACAACTTCAAGCACCACTAGATGATCCCAACTACAGTACTTGCAGGTCACTCTCGGTTTTGCCATGCTGATATACTGTTGCATTCATGGTATTTTGGAGCTGGGCAATGCCTGCCGTCCACTGTAGTAAAATAAAATTCAAAATAATGTTGAGAAGTTGTTTTTGAATTTGAATATTTTTGGTATGTCCAGTTTTGCCCGAAACAAATCAGAGAAGAAGAAACTGAACAAAAATGTGAAACTTCCACTTTCTTCTATTCACACTACAGATTTTGAGTAAAATACAGGCCAAAGAAAGTACATAACTAGGAACTTGATTATCTGCTCCTGTGCATTAGTCACCTCAAGTGGCTCAGTAGTAGTTCTTAGTTTAAACAGTCTCTAGGAAATAAATCAGAAAGTCACTAAAAGGTTGCAAAGAAAAAGCAAACTTTAGACATGCCATGAATGTAACAATATTCCCTTTAATTGACAATTCATCCTGCAACTTCCTCTCTAAACTACCTGTTAACCTCTGTGGTTGTTCTCTGTCTCTGTCCATCTCTCTGTGTCTGTACATCCTGTGTATGCAAGCTTAACAGAAGGCGTTCCCAACCAAGATTACTATATTGCTGTCAGAGAGTTAGAGTGAAACGCAGGTAGAGGAAATAAGACGAGAAAGAGGCAAGATAAGGCGAGCCTATGATGAAAATGTCTGACAATGACTATGATAGGAACAACACACCAACACAGCTCATCGTTGTTTTAACAATATCAGCATAGACCACCAAAACACAATAAAGAGTTGGTTTCATTCCAGAACAGAGAAACGCTTCTATGAACAGCATACCATTTTTATTTTAGGGTGCTGATTTGTGTTTGTGTGTATCATACTGTATGTGTGTATATGTGCTGATTTCTGTTTGTGTGTGTGTATGTGTGCATGCACACCAACAAGCATGTGTGTGCTTTCCTACATATATATATATATATCTGTGCTCATGTGTAAGTGTGATTGTGTGTGAAGTAAGTTAGCAGGTCTCACAGAGAGGATTCTAAGACGCACTGGCTAGTGGGAGGACTTAAAAGAGGGTGCAGCTCTGTTGCCCCACCCCTTCTCCACCGGGGTGAACCACATGACCAGGAAGTGCCACATGCACAAGAGAAGGAAGGCGCTATCTGTCTGTCTGTCTCTAATGGCCACATGTGAAATGTAAATGCTGGACACAGCTCAGGAAGATTATTGGGGGCCCTCACAGCAGAGTCTACAGGTGCATGAGTGGCACTGTGGAATACATTGGAGATTTCGGATCAAGCGTTCCGAGTGTTGGAACCAAAGAGTTATGGTGCAGGAGAACAGGGTTGCATGTGCTGTGATGGAAATAGCCTTACTGAAAAGATTAAGACTAAAGGGTTTAGTGACCCCAAACTTTATGCAGTACAAAGAATCTGACATATGAGAGCTCATTCAGTAATAAAGATTAAGGGTTTGTAAGTCTTACACTGAAATAGGTTTGTTGCTTAAGGTGCTTTTTTTGGTCATTTTTATACTTTCATCAACCCAAACCAAAAGAGGGTGCAGTGCTTAAACATCCATTAGTAGCCATCCAGTAGTTTGTGAACTTGTGCTGTGAGATCATGTGACCCGGACTAATCTAAATCAAAGCGTTAGAGGTTCAGCTTCATGAGGAGAATATGAACTGTTTAGTATCATCTGAATTCAAGCTATTGTGTTGCAGGAAGACCACAGATCACTTTGTTGAAGCTAATGAGGATCTACTGTAGCTAACCGCTAAGACCTGAACACGCTCTCTGACGTTTTTTTCTGTTTTCTTTCTACTGTGCTGTTCACTCCCCTTGGCATTTTGTTCTTGGGGCTGTACATTATTTCATTCACTTAATGAAGAGGTCAAAAAAACTCTCCAAGCTAGTAAGAATGCCAATTGACAGTTAGCAAGATTTTTAGCACAGTTGCTAACTGCAGAACATCTGCACACAGTTTCTTCAGAGATATAGTTGTGCACAGACTCTCTTCTCATAACTATCTGCAAACTATTTCTCTTATTGGAGTAGCTTATACTCCAACAGAGGTGGATAAAGAAGAGTGGATGGTATAACACAGCTAAGAAGCTACAATAGCTTCCTCTCTCAGCTCTCCGATTCCTCAAAGGACAGCACAGTTAAGATGACCTGCTGTTGGTGCAAATTAGTGTGTCATGGTTCACTAACTTGAACTTGATGCAAAAAACTGTCACAGTTTTCCTTTGCCTGCATGAGTGAAATCACTGACCATGGCAATTCCATTGTAATAAATTGATTTCCAAATCTTTACACAGCAGCTAGTGACATTGTGGTTGACACTGTCCACTGTCCAGTTGAGGGTTTAACAGTAATCAGAAATTTTTAAATACCCCTGTTCAAGATCACTCCTTCATCCCAAATTTGTATTGACTTTTCAAGGTCAAAGACTGTAATCTTAACTTAAAATATACTTGGCTTGGAGATCAAAACGTGTTCAGTGCCAACTCCTTTTCCAGCCAAGACTACCCAGAGAAGTGACAGAGCTCCACCAACACTTTACACTCACCTCTCTTGATGATTATCATGCACTAATCACATCATTAAATGTTTAGAATTGTAGTAAGAGTCATCTGCTTTGCCTCTAAATATTATAGTAAGTATTGTCAGTGAATGCATCTTTTCTTGAAACAGTCTCAGGAATTGTCTGACGTCTGCACTGGCTTTCTGCACTGATTTTGAACTCTATCTTTAGATCTGTTTCCATTTTTGAGAGCTATTTATGAACTTCTCCGACTGTATCCACTCTATTGTACATAAGCCTTTGTCCTCTGCACTGATCACTACTTATTATGAGCATAATGACATCAACAGTCCAGAGATAAAGAGGCATTACTGTGATATAGTTGGGGGAGACAAACTGGTGCAACAATACCAAGAGATGTAATGGGAGATACTGTTTGATGAGTGAGCTATAGAATTACCTATAATGAGACGACGTGCAGTACTGTAGATACTGTAGATCTGGAAATAATTGCTGGCTGGCTGGGAGGCTGGAATGTGTTGATTAAAGCAGACTTGACAGTATTTGCCCTGCTGCTCACCGGTAGCAGGCCCTTAGCTGGTTACTGTGGTCTGGGGCTAAGTGGACAATGACTAGGGATGGAGGTAGAGCAAATAGTAGCCTTCACATAGGTCTCCTATGGTATTGGAAGGTCAAAGTGGTTTTGTATTGTGAAGGCCTGTAAAAGGGACCATAGATTAACCTAGGAAATGGAGTTCTGAGGCGGGGTGTATAAGGACAAGTGTTAAAACAGCAATTAGACTCAGGTGTGGAAATATTCTATGAAAAAAGTGGCTATGCTCAGTACACATCTATACAGCATTAACTACTATAGTGGATTTATTGCATTGGGGTTGTTAAATTTGGGGTTTGAGGTGTAAGTCCTCTAAATCAGTGCTTACAAGGGAATTTTATCTGTTGAGGAGCTGGTGGAACCCACACAGAGAAACACAGACAAACAGCAAGTGCTCTTCTCTGTGGCAGGTAGGGCCAAAGGTCAACCCGAGGGCATTGAGAGGTCAAAGGTCAGGGTTGGTAGCAGGAAGCTGGCAGGCGGACCCCAGAGAAACACTGAGAGGCGATCGGTCAGTTCGGTGCTGCGGTGGGCGAGATGAAGGGCGGGGCCAGAGGAAAGTGACAGCGCCGTGGTAGGTTGGTTGGTTGGTTGATTGGCAGGTTGGCGAGCGCCATGCTTGTCCCACCAAATTCTGCAGGTCACTGGGACTCAATCTGTGGAGGGGAATAAGCAGGATTGAATAAATAGAAAGTTACCAATAGAAAAAGAGAAAAGAAGGTGAGAGGAGGAGTGAAAACTGATGCTGAGGAAGGGGTAGAGACTTTGAGAGTTTAAATTTTACCAGATCTTTGGCTAATGGGCTGTTACTGTCTGGGACTGGTTCATATGAGTTATGGGCCAAATTATAAAACATTCCTGTTTTTTATTGTATTAGTGCCACAGCCATCCATCAATTAGGGCCAGTTTTGGCAACCACATCGGGTGGCAGAAGTCTGTTGTCCCTCTGAACTCAGGGAGTGTGGACGCCAGCTATTTTTACCGTCACACAACATCAGACACACAGCAGAGAGCAGGGATACACACACATACATGCACACACACTGTCTCTACGCGTTTATTGTCAACTGTCTCTGTCATTCACCATTTGCAAAACCCCTGATACAACTGTGCAACAGGGGCGAGCGGTCATAATAAGCTATAAATGCAGTGCATGCCCAAGCCCTTCAATAAAATAATTGAAAATATTCATCTGTCAGTGTGTTCTATAAAGCAATACCTTAGTTCTACTGTTTTGGTCTGAAATTCCTGCCTTATCTATCCTGTTTTGTTTGCGAAAAGCTGGAAAGCTGACAGCTTGTTTCGCGCATGCGCACTGCGATATTGAGTAGTACCCGCGCTGGAGGCTGTGTTTACTATACATGAGCATTTTGGATGGCAAAAAAGCCGTCAGTGAAGCAGCTTATCTGCCAATGCGCATGCTCATAACTGGATTCACTTCAAAACTCTGAGTGTGAGAGTGAGAAAACGGAGCCCCGGAGGAATACAGAGCCCCAGAGGCCTCTCACTATGATATAGCGAGGGAGCGCTTTATTTATCCCGGTCCCTCACTATAACATAGCGTGGAGGGAACGCTTTATTTATCCCGGTCCCTCACTATAACATAGCGTGGAGGGAACGCTTTATTAACGCGCACCCACACTATAGAAGGCGGGCCCTCGCCTTAATAAAATATTCTGCAACCTGACACATCCGGGGTACCGTAAAAAACATACGACGTGTTTTAATTAATAAATAAATAGCCAACAATTGGGCGCTGGCTGTAGTTCACACTTCAGCATGACCACTGTAACAGGTCACCGCTCGCCACTGCTGTGCAATCATAGCTTAGCAACTGTAACTAGGCATGTCAGGCTCTGGGTTTCTACACAGTTTGAATTTTAGTGAAATAAAGATCAGCATGATAGTATCACCAACGTGTTTGTCTATTTTCCCTACATAAATCATATTCATTCAACTGTGATGCATTCCATATTTTTCCCAGGTCACCCATGCCCTCCCAGAGGGGCCCTCTACACAGTGAGAGAACCACTGGTTTATAGAAACATGGTGGCTCTGTCCTAGTCTTTGGGGAGGTTCACACTCCAGCAACTCCAGTCAAGCATTACATTTAACTGACTGATTATTCCTCATTACAAGTAATAAAGCTAATCCATTCTCTGTGTTCCTGGTCCAAGTATGTTTCTGTAGTAATTTTTCAAAATCAATCAACCAAAGGTTGTGTTAGAATGATTATAGATAGAAATTCATATGATTTTATTGGGCTAGCTAGTGCTGTCATACAAAACAAGAGCAATGCTTCTCCTTTATTTCCATGTCTTGTAAATAGATCATAAGCTGGTCAGGATGCTGAATCTACGTCCATATTGGAGAACCTTATACAGGCTTGTTTAAAAACAAGTTAGTTGGAAACATTAAAAGTTTTCAATCAACTGAAGGAGATTTAGTCTTAGCATTAGCTTAACCTAGCTCAGTACAGTTGAAAAAATCTGCCAGTACCAGTTGTCATTTCAGCTGACCAAATCCACAGTTGTTGGATTTGAGTAAGAAGCTTGCTTTTGTTTACTCCTATATGAAATCCAAGACCCATTGTTTCAAAAATTACTATGAGGTTTGAATGGAAAATCTTCCACTGTAATCATTGTAAACTGCACATTTGCTGTGTAAAAATGGTAAGCTTGGCATGTGCAGGAACAGTAAGTATAGGGAATAGGGCTGAACAAATGGCCGATTGGCTATGATCACAGATGAGCACTTTGTTGTGTCTGTGTTGTGTTTACTCACTTGTCTCTGTGATGCGTTTGTCTATGCTAAGAGGCTCCCTCAGTCCATCTCCCCCAAAAGGAGTAGGTGGGGGCTCCTTCACCCCATTCTCCTTAGCCTTAGCGACACCTGCTGGTCCTGTTGGAGCACCACTTGGAGGTGAAGATGTCTTTTCCTCGGTCTTCTCCTCCTGTAGCCAAATATAGACACCAAGGGCAGGGACACACACGCATACACAGTCATGTTTTCATCACTTTAGAGGACACTACTTTGACTTATATTCATTTCCTGAAGAGTCGCCTGTCACCTTGCCTAAACCAAACCTTTACCAAAGTCTTCACTCTGAAAACATTACCATTTGCCTTTAGAGGACTTGTGTTTAGTCCCCATAAAGAAGTCCCCACAATGTGTGTAACTGTGTAAACAGATGTATGTCCCCACGTCATAGTAAGACACGTCCAGACACAAACACACACAAAATAGTGTACTGTCTCTGGCTACCACACCATCTAGTGGTGTCAGCCAGTAAAAGCACAATGACTCAGCAGAGAGAGAGAAGTTAACTGTCTATTAACCTATAAGATAAATGCGTTAAAGTTTGACCTTGTGTCCATTGGTCTGTCCGTTGCCTGGCCCCACGTTGTCCATGGATCCAACCTTAGACTTAGCTTTGATGTTTAGCTTGTGGGACTCAATCTTCACATCACCTCCACCTGAGGTAAAAAGGACAAGGTTAGTATGAGACCAGCATGGAATGAAACACAGTTTAAAGGGAGGAAAATAGAGGAAAATACATCTTGAAGACTGACCTGGCTTATGTTTGATGTTGTCCTTGGAGCCACATTTGGACGTCACCTTGCTCACATCAACCTTTTTATTCAGGATCTGCACCTAGAGGAGAGGAGAGATGATAATGCCTCTTTAAAACTCATAAAGATGACACATCCAGTACAATGCATCTTTACTTCAGTGTACAGTCCATCCACTTCAGACAATCACTGTCATCCATTATCATGCACCTGGTGCATTTACAGAGAGGACGACATTTTGTACAATAAAATGGAGTATGTGGGATACATCACAGCAAATGCTGGACTACCCATGCTTCATTCACTACTCTGACCAGCTTCATTGTTACTGAAGGTGACTTCTTGTTTTGGTAAATGATGCTCGATTCATGCAGATAAATGGAGACAGGCTATAATTGGAGGATGGGAAAAGGAAGTTATTAAATTGTCATCATGAGAGCGTGCTCTCAGGATCACAAAGAGTAATCTTTATTAGTCTGACGGCAGCTGGCATTGATGGAGTTTAAGACCTGGTGACCTGCCTGACAGTGTGTGATAAGATCAATCATACTTTCATATTTAATGCCAAACAAGAGGACTTACATTCACTGTGAAACACTGCTGTTAAAATTTTGAACTTGATTGGTACCGATTGCCTGATTGACATTAGAGCTCTCCCTCGTTATAGGCTGCTTGACAAGTTAACACATTAGTGACCTGATTTTATGACATAAATATGTAATTATTTTTTTATTCATTCTTAATAGCTAATTTAAATATTCATTATGTGCATTTTAGACTGAGGAAACACACCAGTAACTTCAGTTGATTTTTTTTTTATATTAGTGGGACTTTGTAATTTGCTAATTGTGCTACAGTACATTTTCCAAGAGGTGTACTTGTACTGTAGTATTAATACCTTACAGGATTCTATTGGTTTGTATGTGGAACATGCTTTGGAACATACTTTTACATGTGTTGTACATCTGTTGTTTTACATTTACATGTAAAACGGCAATACGTAAAAAAGTACAGAGAACCTAATGTAAATAAGGCAGGCAAAAAAATGGACAAGATAAAGAAATGATTGAAATAAATATCCAAATAACAATAATAGTACAATGGTTGAGAGGTATTTGGTGGGATCAATCATTGGAAATGTGACTAGATTAGATTAGTGATTAGATTGACAGAGGAATGCCTTTCATAAGATCATGCCATATCAACAAGTATTTTTTATGATATGGAAAATATTGATCCCTGCAACCCACATTCCAAGTGTTTGATTTCCAATTAAGTGCTATTAACGGCATTGTCGTGACTATGGTTTAATTGATGCAGTGACCCAAAAGGCATATTTCAGGTTCCATAAATCTGAACAGTTGCTGATATTGTGCTATGTATGATTGGTCCAGCCTATAGAATTATTGATGCCACTACCTGAACATTAGCCAATTCCACAATGCCTTTCATATAACTGGTCTGAGGCAGCAAAGTGATGATTGTGAGAGCAGCCCAGAGATGGGATACGATAGTGCAGCTGGTGTTTGGAGCAGATGGGAACAACATCTGGAAGGGTGGGCAGAAGGACCTGTGGTGACTTCACTTTAAGTGAAATCAATCCAGAATGCAAAAAGAGGGAGCCATAGATGTGCTAATCACAGTGCGTTTAATGATGGCCCTTTCATGTAAATGTCTGATATCTGAAAACTGTCTCTCTCTATTTTTGTTGCTGAACTACAATTGCTTCTAGCTCTGGTGGATTCTCATTACAGAAAACACTCAAATTTGATTTTCTAAATCTGTGTACAGGACTTTGATCAAGATTTATAGATACAGCATAATGATTCTAAGTCAGACTAATATAATTTCTTTCCAATAAGTATCAGATCATCTCATGATTGCTTAAAAAGGGTACAGTGTATAGCATGGTGCTCTGATTTAGCCTGTTTTCACAGTCAAGTCAAGGTCATACTGTATCACTGTGATGAAGGCTTAAGAACTATGTCTGTTTCAGTGTATATACAGCCCAATCAGGTAAGAGGTATAATATGCATCAAAATTCTTCCCTTATCCATTTGTGAGAAATCTCTTTGTGACTGGGATGAAGAAGAGACTCCCAATTGATCACGATTTTAAGTGTGACAGCCAGAATGAGGCTAAATTAGCATAACAATGATATGCATCCACCCTAACCAGAGTTTGCATCCAGCTCCAGCAGTACTTACATTGCCACCTCCAGGGACATGTTTGATATTGTCCTTGGAGCCACAGCGAGACGTGACATGGCTGAAGTCCAGTTTTTTGTGCACTATCTGAACCTAAAGGCAGGCAGACACACAGACAAGCGAGGGAGTGAGGAGATAGAGAGGGAAAAGAAGGAAGAAAAAAAAAAGGAAGGTATGACAGGCAGACAAACAAGAGCAGCAGAAAAGAGCAGATCAGCTGGTAGCTTAAGTTAACAGGAAACAGAGTAGCCTTGCTCTAAGTATGGAAGAGATTCTGTCATTCTAATGGTTCCTATACATGGGTTATGTGGTTTGGTGGTCTGCATGTATGTGATAACTTAGTCAAACAATGGCACTGTAAAAACTGTTTTGGGATATTATGCAACAAAAACATTGCCATTCAAAATGATGCTGCAGCTAATCGAGCAGATTCTGAAAGTAAAAGTTAGTGAATTCTTACAAAAATCAATGCTGAAGTACAAAAAGATGAGGATACTGACTGAATAACAACAGAGCGCTTCCATAAACAGCATTAACCAAACTGATCAAGCACAAGACAAACACTGGAAGAGGAGAGAGACAGCACATGCAACACAATATTACACAGGACAGTCAGTGATTTTGTGTTAACACATGCTGTTCTAGGCAAAGAAGCAACTGCAAGCAACTAATACAGCAGTATGGAAGACAAAACATGTTCCTTTTAGGTTTTTGATTTGATCCGTCTGTTGTTTTGCCTTGCAGCCAGTCTCACAGTTCTACAAAAAATGACTAAATCTGAGTACATGTTGCACGGTTGGGCTCGCCAGGACACCTGGATTCTCTCTTCCGAAAGAAATCATTTCGCAGCAAGGGTTAAAAAGACACCAAAAGAGCCAGAAAACCAAGGAAAAGCATTAACACATCACAACATAAATGAATGAGTTAATAAATAAATGAAGTCATCTTGGACTTAAAATAGGCACCACAAATCAATAAATACAAAAAGGACAAATGAAGAGATCATTGGGATTTAAATGACTCGCAGTTCAGCAGCACCGTTGTACTGCACATAAATGTGAATTGTGTCTGTTTCCCCTATTCCTCTCTGAGATATTCAACTACTATACACTGCCAGCATGACTGTGTCCTATCAGCCATAAGTTTGACTTCCTATGAGAAAGTTGTCAAAACACTGCTGTATTTTACAGTATATATTTATATTTATATATATTCTCCTCCCCTAATTGCTATTTGAACTACTCACTTTGTAAGGAACTTGATGTATGTGTTTTGTTATGCACTGGTTAGTTAGGTTGTTGTTGTTTTTCGACCTCTGAGTAATCAAACAGCCCCCCTCCCACACACACGCTCACACACACACACACACGCAAGTCCTTCCCATCACATTGTGATCTCGGTTTCATTGCCTCTGTCGTTGTATTGTGAAAAACCCGGCAGCAGACATAAGACTCCTTCCTCCACTTTCTCCGTCTCTGTCTTAGTCTCTTTCTCCAGGATGAAAATGGCATGATGACGCAGGTGGCACCAACAAAGGATGACTCACTGAGCAGTTAGCACACATAGTCCTTGCGCGTGAGCACACGTACACGCACACACAAACAAAGAGCTGTAGCCTTTTTCTCATTGTAACCATCCTAATTGACTTTAGTGCACTTGTAGCAGCAAGCTCGTTTCATCATGTGTCCTTCATTTCTGTGAGAAGTGCTTGTAATCCTGACTATTGAAGAAAACGAACTAAGTGAAGCCCAAGTGAAACTAAACCAGAGAAAGGGCACCTTATTTCATAGGATGCCACAAGATTGAAAGTTTCCATCATAAACCATCATTGGTGTCCAGTCCTGCTCATGATGACTTTTGTGCCTTGTGCAGATGTGTCCTGCAGCTGTGTTTACACTGTATGTGACCACTGATGTGTACATGCTGCAGGACTGTCACCTTAGCAATGCACTGTACTGGATGCAGTCGACAAACCTGCAACTCGCAAATGACAAGTGCTTTTTGCTCCCAAGTTCCTTTCCTTTCCTTAGTGATTTTTTTTATAAGGCGATCGTTTAAAATATACAAAATACATCATTATGCACAATTCATAGCTGTGGCGCAACTTTGACAACTAGCCACTGACGGTCTAAAGGGCGTCACCCCAGCTAATTCTAGTCACTGAGTTTGACGGATTGGTCACGTTTGTGGGGTTAGCCGGCTAACAATATTTAGCATTTAACCTAGCTGGTTAGCCGTAGCTAGTTTGATTATTTCGAATAAACCAAGATGGCTACACACTACGATTTGCTTCATTTTTGCTCTTCAGAAACCTATGGGTGATGTCACGGACACTACGTCCATATTTTATACAGTCTATGGTCAATATCCATGTTCATGCTGAAGGAAAATCCTCATTGTGTAACTGACTGTCTTCGTGCTCTGTGATTGGCCAGTCACACACAGCGCCCGCCCCTCCCTATACAGACACGTCTCTGCACGTCTCTCGTAACATACGCGGTGCATTTGACAAGACAGAGCTGAAAGTATGGAGCGCAGAATGTGCCAAAATGAAATAAATGCACAATTAATTAATTCATTAAATGTTTCAATAATTATTTAAAATTGGAAATGAATAATTAAATATATAAATAAATAAATAAATAAATAAATGTTTCATTAAATACATCATCAATTAATTAAATGTCTCATTAAATAATTGAAATGTAAATTCATTTCATTTAAAACATATATATATTTATTTCACTATTTATTTAATTATTTCATGGTCGCAGTGTTGCAACACATCAAGAATTGATGAATTGAAATGACCCATCAAACTCAGTGGGCGGGACTAACGCTGATCGAGTCACAAACCATGGCTTTAGTCTGTCACTGCTTTCCAAACATGGCAGCCATCATGGAGGATCTTCATGAACTCTCTCGTGAGTTAGTAAGAGATATGTTAGACCTTGCAGAGAATAGAAGCAGGAGTTGCTCAATCAGAGCATGACAAGTCAAGCGGGGGAATTAATGGAAGTTCTTGGAGCTGTTTTCTCACTGTGTTTGATCTGGTGTTTGTGGAGCTACTTGTTGGCTGGAGTTTGACTGTGCTGCTGTGTTGACTGTTTCTTTCGGGTGTCCAGGACAAGTGTCTCCGTGGGGAGACGGCGGAGATTGAGCTAAGCTAACGATGCTAACGGGAGCATCTGGTAGCTTCAGTTATTAAACCTGCTGAAGTCAAAACGTAATAACAAGTGTTATAGTTTATGGTGTTAATACTTTAGAATAAAAGGCATCTGTGTGAGGTTGGAAAATAAAGATCCTCCACATTTGTTAACTAATGTTATGTGATTTTAAACTGAACGGTGTGTACATGCAATAAAGTTTTTGTAACTTCAAAATGTTAACGTTTCATTTCTGAATGTTTCCAGAAATAATGTTAACCCAGATGTTGTCATAGGTTAAGCTGGTGTGGGTTATTGAAGCTAAACAATAAAATTAAAATTTGAGGGTCCATGAACTCAAACGTAATTATTTATGTTTATATTATTGTTAAAACAAATTAAGTTTAAGTTTATTACACTCCAGAAACTAACTGATTGTGATCGACTGGAGGCTGAAATGTTCACATATAACGTTATGCCGGATTATTAAAGTACCGTAACGGTGGCGAAGCTGGCCGGTACCACCGCGTTAGCCGGCTAGCTCGGTGAGCATGTTTCATTAAGCAGACTTCATTCAGACCCGCCCTCGCTCCACCTCTTTGTCCATATTTGGAGTAACCGGAGTAAGGCTGCCAAGAGGCCTGCGCCCTACGACTTGCTTTATTTTTGCTCTTCAGAAATTTATGGGTGACGTCACGGACACTACGTCCATGTTTTATATAGTCTATGGTCTGCAGCAATCAATTTTCTGGGATCGATCAGTCATGACTTGCTGTGCTGAATAACCAATCAGATGTTAAAGCTGCAGTACTCCCGCCCACTGAGTTTGATGGGTCAGGTTGACAGATAAAATAAATTCATGATGTGCTGCAACACTGCGACCATGAAATAATTAAATAAATAGTGAAATAAATATACATATGTTTTAAATGAAATGAATTTATATTTCAATTATTTAATGACACATTTAATTAATTAATGATGTATTTAATGAAACATTTATTTATTTATTTATATATTTAATTATTTATTTCCAATTTTAAATAATTATTGAAACATTTAATTAATTAATTAATTGTGTATTTATTTATTTCATTTTGGCACATTCTGCCCTCCATATAAAAGTGGATCACGCCGCGTCGGTCAATGCTCCCGCTCAGGTCGGATTTTTTTTAATGTTTTTTTTTTTTTTACCGTCTGCTTGCTCTTAGTTTGACTGGTGATATGAAGTCAGTTGAAAAACCTTGCTCGTACTGAATGCGGTGCTTTTGAGAAGAACACAGTGAACAAGGCTGACACATTATTTCCCTCTTTGCCATCACTGGATGTTTGCATGAATCATGAAGTTCACACAGATCATTAAAAAATAAACAGTCTTACAGACCATTTATACACATACACACATTTTGCTGAACATACAAATTAGCCTATATTAATATTTTTATTGTATGTGGCTGCATGCAGTACCTGACACTTTCTCACTGTAGTTCAATAATATTATTATTAAAAAAAATATATAATAAATATTATTGAGATATACTGTATATAGGCTTTGAATACAGTAGATTAGCAACTTCTGATCAATCCATATCAATTTCAGACTTAATATAATGTACCGTTTTAAGCTCCACCCATTTATGCAGCCACTTCCGGTTTAGGCACCGCCCACTCCGAGTACAGATACAGATACAGATAATGTAGATGGTTAAATAGATACAGATAGCGGTGTACTCCCTCATCCCTACTGCAAACCACAATGTTTCAATTTTTAACGTGTGATGCCAGTCATGACTTGACTGTGGAGAGGAGTGGGGGGCAGTAGTGTGCACAAGAGCATGTAGAGTAATGCAAAAGGCATCTAGCCACTTCTCTGTGCCAGAGACATCACTGGAAGTAGTCTATAAAAATCTATGTAAACTGACAGTCAAGCTGAGGACAGAAACAAATAGCTTAAATCAATTTTATTTTGAGGACTAAGGAGTGACATCTTATAGAGTCCTTTGGAAAGTAAGCTCAATGCTTGTGTCAGTCTTAAGATGTTGAGTCACCTTTATTTCCTGCTACTATGTACCTGATTAACACTTTAACGTTTTTATCACAAAATAAAAATGGAGTAAACACACAGTACTTTAATAAGACACGTTTATGTTTTGGTACTTTTGCCCATGAATGTGGTATGAAAGCTAAATGCCACACCCCAAGATTCCCAATGAAAATTGCTCATTGACTACATTCGCCAAAAATGTTTCTAATGATTCGACATTTTTAAGGCTCAGGGAAAGTTTGACAAATAAATAATAAATTACCTTGTTTGCCATTGGAGATGTCTTACTGTTTTACATCCAGTGATGGTTAAATACTTTTTTGCTGCAGTACTGCAGTTGTCCACTGGGATAACTACCTCTATCTCTAAGTCAGGTCATCCAATAATGAAGACTGTAGGGAATCTTGGGAAATGTAGGAATGTAAAAATTGCCAGCATCCTGTCATTACATTTGGCCACAGTGACCACTGTGAAATAACATCCTCAAAAATCTTGCTTAGAAAAAATTCCTGTGTACATTATTTAGATGTATTGGTCATCTGTAACACTGATGCAGAAAATGTTCCTTTCAGTCTGCTGCCACGAAGACTGTCTGGTATTAGCAATCAAAATGAAATGAAGTAGAAACTGCATTGTGGACTGATATTTACTCATTTCATGTAGTGTAGATGTTATCTACAGTATAAATAGCAAGGGTGAGGTGTGTCCTGGGTAGATGTAGAATGGGTGGAGTTTGTGGTGAATGCAGAGACAAGGCGGGAAGATGTACTCGTGTGTGAGGGTGTAGATGGCAGGGACTCACTCTGGCCTTGGCGGCAGGGGTGGAGGGGTCTGATGCCTTGTTGTTCTGGGTGGAGGAGACCTGGGGAGACAAGCACCCCCTGATCAATACAACCTCCAACCAACCACATGCCATAACACAACGGGGTGGAAGAGCAGGTGGAGGGGGTGGGGACATGGCGAATTGATTAAATGGAGGCGGGCTGAATGTGTGGGTAAGCAGCTGTGCCAATCAGATGAGTTTCTGGGTCAGTGCAGCCAATCAAAAGGGAAGCATAAGGTGGTATGTAAAATAACAGCAAAGATAAAGCGGAAGCCAACTGAACTTTCAAATTCATGAAACAAATGTATGTGCAGTAATATCAATTAGATGTACACTTAAAGTAATTATGGGCGAATCAAATGGGATGATAATAAACAGATGTACTGTATGTGTATTTAGTATGTTGTAGAACTGTAAATCCAGTGTACTGTAGCAGATGTATGGCAACCATTCACATGGCAGTAAGTTGGAGCAGATGGAGCACTTTCCAGAACATGATAATGAATTACAGTAGTTTAGGCCCAATGAAATACAGTTTATTACAGAGTTAGTGACAAGGACCAATCAAATATCAGGGTGAAAAAGAATGTAAGAACAATTACAACAAGAACGAGAAAACAAGATTATGTGCTATTATTCAGACAAACAACACCAGTCCATTTCCTAAATATGGAGGATGGAAAGGTTATTAGACCAATATTAGCTCCTGTTGAATGAAACATATTAAAATACATAATAGAAAAACCAATATTCATACCACTAGGGACTGAATGAGTCAGTGACACTTATTGTGATGCCTGTGTAAAGTGGCTTGACTCTAACAGACTGACAAAAAGAGTGGGAGTCTGTTTTCGAGAAGGGAAGGGAGATGACACAGCAGGAACAGACCTGCGACTTCAAAACACAGCGCGTCTGCCTGAAAGAGTGAATAGTGCCCACAAATTACAGTTTGATGCCGACAGCCAGAGACTCTGCAACATTTCCCTGTCGGCTGCTCTTTTGTTGTGCACAGGAAATATGAGGTTATGCCTGTTTCACAGAGCCATTCGGAGGGCTAACTACAGCTCCTTCTCTACTCTGATCCAACCTTAATTGACCATATCCAAATGATACAGGTAGAGCGGGTGAGGAATCACTGTGAATATGAAACAGGGTGTTGCTAAAAAAAGGAGCATGGATGCTGTTTGCTTGGATAAATAAGGAGGTGATGGCGTCTGTGCTGTTTATGACAGATCTTAAATGGTTTGCAAATCCTGTTCACTCAGCCAGCTACTTCTAAATGTTAGCCTGCTCTCAGGAGTGACCAGGCAAAGGAAGGTTAATGGAGTATGGACAGATGTGTCGGAAAGATTTTAAAGGAGATGGAAATGAACCTATTTCATCATCTGCACCTCTACAAAACCTTTACATCAACATAAAAAAGCAGAATAGACTGAAATAAAGCAGCTCCAGAAGAACGCAAATTTGAATATGAAGAGACAAATATGAAAAGCATAAAGATGTGGAAAGATATGGCCAGAAAGGACAGTGCCCCAAAAAGTAAACAGTATAAGGAAAGCAAAAAATATGAAAGTAATCGTACAAAATTATATTTTAAACTAATTCAGCAGTTTGGAAAACACACTTTCTTGCCAAGAGTTTTTTGTCCAAATGCTAAATATGAAGCAAGAGGAGATGGTCTCTTAGCTTAGCTTAGCATTTAGATTGTAAACACACCCAACTCCAATGTTAGCATATAAATAAATACACATACCAGCATCTCATTTGTGTCGTCCTGAGCACGACGTTTAGATGAGAAGATCAACAGTGTTCTTATACGTACAATAAATATTAGGTTTGAGCTCAAGATGATTAGCTTAGCCTAGCATAGAGACTGGAAGCAAGGGGGGAACAGCTAGCCTGCCTCACTCCTAACTTCAAGAATACCAACTAACATTTTGCAGTAAATGAACAACATAGGTGGAAATATATGTAATGGAATAATAATTTGAGGATAAACAACTGTGGTTTGATGAAACAGAACAGAACAGAGATGGAAACAGGATGAACCAGACATACACATTATCAAACAGCAGAGGGAGAGCAGATGATGTTTGTGATTCAAAGAGACGACACAAACCTTTCCCCGAGACATTCTGTCACAAACACTGAAGGGACACAAACGTGACCGGGCATCTGAGCCCTGTCAGCCCATGACACATGCTTTAACGCAGAGATAAAAAGTTTGCATGGCAGCATTTGGAATTGATGAACAATGATAATGCTGCATGTTGAACTGAATCGAGAGATGCTGGGAAATGGAAAGAAGTGAAAGAAAGATAATTAAAAGGTAGATGGATGAGAGAAGCCGGGATAAGGAAACAGAAAGACAAATCGAGAGACAGATAGTTGCCATCTCTTCAATTAAGACATAATGGTAATGACCTCTAAATAACTCAGTGTTATTTGTCAGATGAGGTGCTGAGGATGTGTGTGTGTGTTACCAACTTGAGTGTTGGTAAGGTGGTGTCATATTCCCTCACTCACTTACACTCATTACAAATGTTAATTTAAGCATTGTTGCTAACAGGGTATGTCCCCCCCATTCCATCCGTCCCAGTCTCAGCCCTATTATATGTCTCACCCTAGCTGCAACACAGTGCGCTGCCTTACAGAGCACAGATGAGTGTGAGACTACTGCAAATGTGACTGAATCCAGTGTATTCACGACAGACTCTGTGACATGATCTCCTGTTGGTTTTAGTTATCAGCCCCAGACACGCAGACACTGTTGTTGCAGATTTATAGGGATCTAAGCATCACATTCACAATGCTTCATGAACTCTATTTCCTCATCAGTCAGCACTGCCTCAACACCAGCAATGATTTCCTACAGAAATAAAAGCCACTTTATTCTCAGAGGACCTGCCAGGACATAATATATTGTTGCATTTAAAAGCAAAACAGTGAAATTTGACAATTTCTATCAATTTTTCATTTCCATGCTGCTCAATGCCATTAGAATTTGGTGTTGAACCTCATTCGTCGATGTTTGTGGGAAAGTCATCTGGCTAGTTTGAGACAACTTTATAGCTTTCTCAGGAATGCAGAGTCTGTCCTAGGATTGGCAGGATTGTCTGGAGGGAGGTCAAGACTACATCCACACTTAGGTAGCTAAATGTGAAAATGCATCTTTTTCTCTTTGTTCTTGCTTATGTTCTAGATGTATTTCAGACCCAAACAGGGAGCCTCTCCAGAGTGGCTAAACCGGAAATACCAGCCTTGAATTTTAGTGTAAAAGGTGAACAAGCAGTTTTTGGAAAGTGATAATGCAAGGTATGGAGCAGTTGAAATGCAAACAAAGTAAAATGTAATGCACATTTTTATATGTATTTCCTTTTGATGTTTTAATTTAGTCATCATCATTTACTCATCACTCAATTTACTCATCATAATTAAATGAAAAATGGAAAAGGAAAGTAGTTAACTTTTTGTCTTTAATGTCTGAATGAACTGTGCCAAATTAAAATCCAATCACAATACAAAACAATGTAAAGAAGTGTATTGCATTTCAGTGTTGTACAGCAGAGGGCAGCATACATACTTACAGGGATGTGTGTTGCCTGTTAAGCTACTTAGTTTTAGCCAGCTAGTGTTTAATGGAGGATGTGAATGCTATTGGATGTCTGTGAGGCTAGAATTTTTGACTACAGGACAAATATATTTTACATTCCTCATACCTCCTCATGAAAACCACTGACAGTGAATTGTATTTACTATTGGATGGTCTATGCTGCTTTTTGATGAAATGCAATGCGCTTTTCTTTTCTGCACTGTTCTCTGTGTTACGATTTGATTTTAATATAGAATGGAAACATTATACCACAGTCTTTTTAGTACAACATAGTAAATGTGTGTTTCACTTATTTGTCACTTGATTTGTTTTAATTTAGGCATTTCAAAACTCCCGTAGAAGCCTGCTCAGACATGGTTGTGGCCAGTGTTGACATCTCTTTCTAACACCTCTAATCCTCTGTGTCATTATTATTTCTATGTCATTATAGAAAATCATGCTGCTGTCATTAACCTTGATTTATGATTATTTTGTCACATAATTGTAAATAAAGGTGATTAGCAGCACAAGAATTGAAACTAGCAGGCTCAGTTATGATTCAACACCGAGTTAACTTTTTAAAGAAAGATTGATTAGCATTTAGTTCTGACAGCCAGTTGGGTCCCTGGTCTGTAGAGGAAGCTCTCTGAGTAAAACATGTTATTATGATGTGCAGTACATAGCAGCTATTTGAATTACAAACCAGCCAGTGCCAAATCATTTGCTGATACAAAAAAATCATTGTGCAGCATTTCTGGAATCTTGACAGGTACATCACTGTTCTGAATTATTCATAGACCTTTTTTGTACTGTCTGGTTTGTCCTACCTTTCCTCCACCAGGCTGGTACTTGATGTTGTCAATGGATCCGATCTTGGAGCGGATGTTCTTAAGGTCAGGTGTTGGAGCATTGATGGGCCGAGGGGTTCGAGGAGCACGGGGCACCGGCGGCTTCTTCTCCAATGGGGTCTGCTTGGGCACAGGAGGTTTGGTGATGACCCGGCGGCGGTGAGTGGAGCTGGCTTCACCATTAGTGGAGGCAGCCGGAGTAGCGGTGGAGGCTGGGCGAGGACGGGCTGTAGAGAAAAGAAAAACATTAAGAGAAATTAAGCATTAAGTATAGACATAATGTTTCAAAGGATTGACATGTGTCATACATCAGTCATGAACAAGTAAACTACCTACAAGTATGTTTAGTAAGTGGTGTGTCAGTATCCATCGCTGTGTCATTTAACACATCAGACATGACATGATTATTTTGTACAATGGGAAATTCAAAATTACACTACACTCATCATATCCAAAGGCTGGGCAGACACTATATGGATTAAGCCATAATCCCAAATTGATCAAACTATTTTTAGAATCTGGGTAAATTTCGGCCAGATTTCTTTTCTTTTGATGTGCAGTTTGAGGTAGGTCATAACGCCTGATTAACAGCCTGAATGATTAACAGTCCTACTGTGAGACAATCTAATGGATTTCTGGCATGTCCCAATTTTGGGTCAGCTGTCCGAAGTTTGAGCAGTTCAGCAACCAGATTTTCCAACATAGCTACTGCCAGAAGATCTGTTTTACACTGTAGTGAGTCTGTTTTAATATTACAGGAGTAATATTTTACATGTTGTGGCAAGAACTGTAGTCTTGACGGTGACTGTTCTGTATATAACTGAAGATCTTTCAGACACCTGCAGCTCCATATATTCCTTTTTTCTCCTTACTTTGCATTAATGGCAGCTGGTTTTCTCTCTTTTTTGATCATTGAGGACACTGTTTATTGAAATTGACAAAACCAAGCTGGGGTTCTGTGCTTACATTTGTTGTGAGCTCCATGGTGGGCATTTAATTGATCTGTACAGTGTGAGCACAAAAGCCAGGTTCTTAAAATCATATATAAATTTTTATCCATTACCCTAATCTTTATTTTATTCTAGTGACATTTATTGACTGTCCCGCTTTTCTCTCAGTTTGTTACCTGCAGCCTTGGGTTTCTTGGGCTCTCCCGTCTTGTTCTCAGTCTTGTCATTCTTGTTTGCTGAAAGCGGGAAACAGACCAGCTTACACACATTAGATTGACTCCTAACACTGGTAGCCTTTACCAGTGCACCAGGGAAGACCATATGGGACAACATTTTGTTTTGCAGTCTGAAATACAGTATTGGACTGTAAACAAAGTGGCTGATGGGTCATTGCCAGATTTTTTAGACCAAATCCACAGTATGTAGCAGTGTGCAGCGTAAGTATCTCACAGCTCTGGCTTTACTTTTGTAAACACACTGGCAATTTAAAATAATATGTTAAAGCTCCAGTAATCTATATTTTATATTAACAATGATACAAGCTTTTGTAGCTTTAGGGCTCTTTTACCTTTAGCAGCCATAATTCGCTGTACACTAAACCCACTGTACACTAAACCCACTGTACACTACCTGCTCAGCACAGATCAGTTTGAGCTACCAACTAGCTGCTGAAGAAACAAACATTTAGCAGATAAAGAGCCAGATATGTGTTCTCCAAAACAGTGACTAACACATCACACATGAGCCATAAAAACTTCATAAGGTGTAATGCATCATAGCTTGTTGAAGAGTTATTCTACCGCTATGTGACAAAGCAACAAATGCAAACATTTAGAGAACATTGTCATGTTTCACTGAAACTGCAGAAAATTGCAAAGTTTTGAGCAGATGGTCATCTATTTTCCTACTGCCATCAAATGGAATAGAAGATGGTGATTGGCTGTAAATGGCAGATGATCACAAAGTCTTGGCATAGTCAAGATTCCCTGTCAATCAAATGTCTACAGTTCGTTGCAAGTGTTCTTGATTGATCAACTGTACAGGAGATTGAAGGGCCACCAGTGACATGAGTCATTCCACTGTTTATGGATGTGTGACAGCATGTCCATCATGTTGATAAAGCTGTGCTGTAGGTAGTGCTGCCATCATGTGGCAGGAGCATTACAGAATCTGACTAAACTGCTGCCATCGGTACAACAGTCATAAAAGTAATGGAGTTCACTCGTGCAACTAAAATGAAATATGCACCTTGCAGTGCATAACACCCATCACAGTGAACTGAGTGAATGAATCATATCCTCTGAGGGCACTGAGCTGAAGTGCACAAAAAGCCGAAAGCCTGTTTGACTAGCATGGCTCAGACTGAGTCATAGCTCCCTCGCTTAGGGAGGTGAGAAACTGTTTGTGATGTGCAGATAAAAATACCAGTCTGGTGTCCTAAAAAGCCAGCTCTTGAATCCGATTAAGTGTAACATATGGTAGCAATTCAGTTAGCCTGTTGCCTGGAGTGGTGCCAGGCTGCATTGTGAGTCATTTTTCGAGCTACTGTAGCGAGTTCAGGTCCTGTTGTAGAGGTCACGTTGAACTGGCAATGATATGAACCAGCCAAAGCAGAGGGGAGATACTGTCTGTGACAATAGTGTTCATATCACACAATCAGGAGTACAGGACAGACACTGTAGATATGATATAATAGAAGTGAGGATACAGCACAATCTGGGTAAGTGTGTGTGTGTGTGTGTGTGTGTGTGTGCACGCACCAGCAGTTTTACTTGCAACAGTCGCAGAGGAGCCATTCTTATTGGCAGTTGCACGGGGTGTGGGCGTGGCCTTTGGCACAGGTGGGCGTTTCTCAGCTGTACCATTTTCTGGAGTCTGGAAATCACAGCATAGGAGAGATACGGGTGGGTGTGTTTTTTGACAGTTTGTGAGTATGAGAGTTTATGTGTATGTGCTTTTGCTGCTCTGCACATAAGGGATCTGCTGCCCTGCTTTCTGGTGTTATGAGAGGCCAGTCATGCAACCATGACATAGAATGAAAGCAAAGAGAGGAAAGAAGGCAGACTTGAGGCAAACAGGAGCAGAGGAGGGAGGGGAGACCAAAGTCTTATGGTTAGATTAAAAAAAGAAATGCTGTAGAACTAATGAAGGAATATCTTGTCATATTGATGGTTTCAGACTACACAATATTTTTGCCTGTTTTGATGGTGACTGTGTCAGATTAGACAATTACAGAGTCATACATTCTTGATGTGACTTGGCAGACAGACATGACATAGTGAATGTTGGTGAGAGTGATGTCACTCTGAAGGAGATGCTATGGAGTGACTTCCTGGAACAAGAATGGACACAACAATTGAATGAAAGAAATAGCGACAGTGATCTTTCCTCTGTTTCACAGTTCCCCCTCACAGCACCAACACCATCATTCCTCTTTCCTTATACCATGTTTACAATTGTGCAAGGAAGAATGTTCTGTGCTCCTATTGGCCAACATTTGGAACATGCTGTAGAAGGCAAAAAGTTCTAATATTTTTGTTGTGTAGTTTGAACCAGGCATAAATTGAGATAGAGTCATTGCAGTAAAGACATTTGGGAGTGTGGGACGGTTACTGATGTTAGAGATCATACAGAACCTCTGACCTCATAGCTTCTAAAGCCACAGTAGGTAAGATGGTAAAAATCTGAACAATTTATTGGCCAAAAGTTGAAAACTGCGGGAACATAAGGCCTTTCTCTGCTTCCCACGTCCCAACTCCCAACTCACATCCTTCAACAGAAGGTCACTGACATGGCCATCTCAGCCAGGCTCTGCAGATAACACTTCAACATTACTGTGAATAATGTGCTTGTTTGAGACGAACCAGGCTTGTGCAGAATCGATCACCAGTGATTACTTTTCTGTCCGACTTGATCCTGACTTGCTCTGCAAGTTTGCTCATGCAAACATAGGCAACGACAACCTCACAAGATCAAGGCAGCCACAGCTGCTCTTCATCGACTGATGGGAAATGCCTGACTCCCCCTGAGCTGGTTGGCTTAGATGTTTTATAGAAACATCTAATCTAATCATCTGGGGTTTTGTTTACAGAATGAGTGTTGTGTGGTCGGTGGAAACTTTTATCAGACAGAGAGGAAAAATACATTCTGCTTAAATTAAAGATAGTGCTCATAGACTGCACACAATCAATGACAATGAGAACAGGAATATTACTGATTTCGTTCTTGAAGTGTTGGTCACAGAATAACAGCTGATGGGATAAAAATTGAAATACTTATGAAGAAGAAGACCCATTAGTTTGTCCCACTTTTTTAGTCATGCATACATACAAACATGCTCCATGCAGTGGGAAATTCGATCTCTGCATTTACCATGGTTTACACAGCACATGAAACACAGTGGGCAGCTATTTATTGGAAGCACCCGTGAAGCAGATTTTCAGGGGAGCAAGGTGAGGGGCACTTATACAGTGGGAAGGGGAAAGGAGCATCCATGTTGCTCCTCTTGGGCTTGCAGGGGCTGGTCTGGTCCATCTGGTCCTACCTCTGGTCCAGGTATCTTGTTGCCAGTCCGTGACCTCGAACTCGCAACCTTCCAGTTGATGCCCCACTTCTCTGACCACTAGTCAACTGTCTCTCCCTTGTCTTAACAGCTTAGCTCATATCCTCCAGCATTGCATGCAGGGATACAAACGCTTTATCTACCCAGTCCACACAGGTCACATCCAAAAGTATTGTTGATTAAACTGATTGAGCAAGAACACCTCAGGGCATTTGGACAAATGCATGAGAACACAAGTACAGACAAAATCGCAGACTGTAATGGTTCCACAAAGTCCTATTTTCACTAAACAAGACATTTTACATTCATCCAGTTTGTACAGAAGAAATATATCAGCCCACATGGATCATACTCACCTTGGCAGCCTTAGCGGAGCCAGTTGCCGTTGGTGGCCGCTTGGCAGAAGTGGGTGTGGTCGCCTTGGGTACAGGGCTTTTTTTATTGCCTGAGGCTGTGGTGGGGGAGGGGCGTTTGGCTGAGGTGGCCTCGCCATTGGTAGAGAGGGTGGATGGGCGGGATTTGGCTGAGTTTGGTTTAGCTGAACCCACGTCAGGCTGGTGATAATGGAATTAAAAAAGCCACAATAACAGTAATAAAAAGAGAGGGAAAGACAGAAAGAAAAGGGAAGACAGATAGAGAAAGAAAAAGCAATCACTGATTGCAATGACAGCATGATATGGCAGCACAGCCAGCAACCGTATGACAATCATAAAATAAATTCTAAAATTAAATTTGCAATTCATAGCCACTTTGAGGAGCTCATGAGCACTAAATCATAAAATTAGCCTCAAATCGGATGAAATGAGCAGCAGTCCAAGAATAGCATGGAAATAACTTGTCAGGTATTAGACACATTCATGCACAAACATTGAGAATCAGCAAAACACACAATACACATCCACAGAAACCCAAACACCTCTAAACACATAACACAAACCGCAAAGCAAAGTTCATCCGTGTACCTGTGCTGGAGGCTTGGTGGTGATGGAGATTAGATTCTAATTAATGGAGGGAATTTCACTGCCAACAACTGCTTCATTGTAATTATTGTGTATAATGAGATGATTTAGAACGAAGAAGTAGAACTTGAGCAACTTGAGGCTTGTTGGTGAACTACAGTAGCTTTCTCTGTACTGCTTGTTTAGCCCCCAATAATTTTAATGTTTGTTGTAATTATGTCTTTTTTTTTATTATTGTTGCTGTCTTAAAATGTAAAAAAATATTGTGTTCATATTAATCATATTATAGAAATATTACTGTTACTATTGACATAAGATACAGAATGAAATCTTGGATTTCTATTCAAAAAATACCCTGTGTCATAAATACATGTATCTCATTTGTAGTTGGGCAGCGCAGGGCTCCTATTAACCAGCCCTGCACCCCTACCTCTATCCACCTACCACCAACCCCAACTGGTGCCTAAAAGTCAGTCTGGACCTCACTTCAGCTCCTGTACTCCTGGTACAGACACGACTATTGGAGTGTGCTCTATATGTCTGCAACTTCCTATACCCTGAAAATGACTGAGCAATACCAAAAGACTGCTACACCATACTCAAATAGTAGAAAAGCAATCTAGTGTATCCAGTCTAATAGAGTGAGGAATGCACAGACTTGTATATTGGGGAAACCAAAGAAGCATTTAACAAATGCATGGCTCAACACAGGAGGGTCAACTACACAAGTCAAGTCTCAGTAGTTTACCTACATCTGAAAGAGAAAGGGACACTCCTTCAAGGACAGCAATGTGCATATTTTGGATAGGGAGGACAATGTGGTTTGAAAAGAAAAGTGAAGGAGAGAAGAAAGTCTATGATACTGACCTGATCTCCCACCTACAATGCTGTACTTTCATCCCTTCCCAGAAGATTTAACAGGCATTCAAATGTCATTTACACTTGGTCTCGGGAGACTCCAACAAGTCTAATAACTGTTGTTACACTAGTACATGTCACCAATGACCCTGATAACATTGCCAGAGAGGTTAAAACCCAGGAGTCCTCATCACTCAGTCAGAACTGAAGCAGCCCCTTGAATGACAGTTGAAATATCTACAAGCAAGTCCAGTTGCTCTATTTCTACCCTGCTTGGATAATCATTTAGTTTGTCATCATAGCTTATCATTTATGAGGGTTTTTTGCTATCATAGTTGGTTGAACAAAACATTGTAAAACTGTAACAGACAGTTTTCTGGCATTTTATTCCCTCAGCATGGTCAACGGTGCAAATCTGCATACAGAAAGTTCATCAAAACTGAACTTGACATGAAAGATTTGCATTGATTACTGCGATTCCATTAAAAGACAGACGGACATCAGACAGAGAGACACACACACCAACACACACACACAAGAGACTGGTGGAAGCAGCTGAAGCAGAGCGCTGATTGAGGTGGAGGATGAAATGTCTGCAATCAGCCTGAGCGTTCATGTGTGTGTTTATGTGTGAGCAGGCAGGGGTTTGCGTGTCTTGCTCAAGGACACTTTAGCAGGTTGTTGTCTCTGCCACACCGGCTGTGGCAGAGTTCACAGCTGCGACCTTTGGGTGACGGGGCTGTTTCTGTAACCACTGGACACTCTGCCACTTGTGTGTTGATCTGCAGGCAGGAAATGCATGTGGACAGCAGTGTGTGTGTGTGTGTGTGTGTGTGTGTGTGTGTGTGACCCACCTTGCTCTTGCTGTCAGGGCTTGGCAGAGCCTTGCTGCCATTGCCTGTTGGAGACTTGGCTGTCCCTTTCCCTCCCTTCTCCTCCTTCTTCTCAGCCGGCTTCTTCTCCTCTTCCTTCTTCTCGTCTTTGTTGGTCTTCTCCGGCTTGTCCACCTTCTCTGCCTTCTCGTTGGCCTTGTTGTTTTTCTCCATCTTGTCCTCATCTTTGACGATCTTCTCAGTCTTCTGGTTCTTGTCTGGGCCGTTGTCCTTTTTCTGCTGCTCTTCTTTCTCTTTCTTGTCAAAGGCATCGATCTTGTCTGTCTTGCTGGACATGATGTCTGTCTTCTCCTGCTTGTCCTTGTTGTCAGATTTCACTGTGAGGAGAAAGAATTTGATTGTCAGCATCAAAGCTTATTCAACCAAACACTTGCAAAATAAGATTAAATAAGATTTAAATAAGATTCAACATGCTTTTATAAGGGACTGTCGACTGTTGTGTAATCAACAAAAACGTTTTGGTTATCAAATCTGATACATTCTATGGTATAAGTAGAACACATGTTTTTAATTTCTGTTAATGAAATCAGAGTTTTTATAAGTGCTAAACAGGTTATTTCAAACAAATAATCCAAGGTGAAAAAGCTATGAGGTCAGTCCACATGGGTTCATTATAAAAAACAGGAGTTTGACTAATATTTATAAGAATGACTAACATTACTCTCGGGACATGTTTGAAGCAATGATTCATTTGACTTTTGGTCAAGGCTTTGTTTTAGCTTTTGTTTTAGGCGCAAACACTTGATTTCAAGATGACTAAGGTTCCGGAAAGATGTGATTGGTGGGAGACAGGATCCCAACACCTCTGCTGACCCATCCATCCACTGTGAACCTTCACCATTGGAATTGTTTTTGTCACATTCCTACACTACTTTCACCTTTCCTTCAACATTATTTGCACGACCACAAGATGTCCTTGTTGGGTAAATGCAATGTTGAATGGATTTGAACAACTCCTGATTGTTGAACTTACATGCTGTTGAATATTAAAAGTGTATCACTGCAGCCAGGTCATATACAGTGGCAATACAACACAACTTTTAAATACCTGACAGACTTGTACACAATCAGGCCCCTGACTTATGAGACACTTGTGTGGACACTGTGGAGCTCTGATGTGTGAGAAAGTTTTCACTGACAAAATCTATCACATCAAATAAATTGTTATTTGCAACTGCGTTTTAGTTATTTACAGACTTGAATGTGGGTTCATTTATGTAGGTTGCACCAGCAGATGATTCTGGGTCTGCTTGGTAAACAGGCCAAGCCCAGTGATTCCATTGCTCTGCCTTACGCAAGTGTCCAAAATAGTGATGCTGTGTTTTTAAAATCCATGTCGGTGAAGTCATGTCCATCCCTCATAGAGGAGGTGAACAGACTGTTTTGTCAGTTGCTAGAGTACAAATCATGGCCAGAGTGATAATGATGATTTGTCACCACTTTCATAAGCTTGATGTTTCCTCTTTCTCCTTTCTCTCTTCTATACTTAGTGCAGTATTTGTGATATTAGACTTTGTATGACACATTGATATATAGCTGTCTTTTCTTAATGCCTGTTTATGTCTTATGTAAAGCACTTGTTGATAGGTGCCATACAAATACATTTGCCCTAGATATTCTTCATCATTGTATCTGGTAGTGTTTCTTCCATTAGATTGTACCAGGTATAGCAGCAATGGTGTTGAATATCTTTGTGTCTCTGTATATATAACTTATAACTTTAGCCTAATAATCAGAACGATGTGCCATCTTGTTTCACATTTTATTCAGTCTCTGTGTGTCTCTCCGTGTTCATGTTAGCTGTTTTCTGTTTGGGAGACATTTCTATTTTGCTCTAACCAACACATCCTCATGGTCACATCCCCTGGTGACAGAGGACACCATTTCCAGACATCTCCATTTTCACTCTAGTTTTTCACAATAATTGAAAAAAAATATACAAATGTAGTCTTTTGCACTCTTGTTTCTGTTTGCGTTTGGAATTTGTCTGCCCTCAGTTGTCTTGCTTTGGCACAGAAAGATGATGTTCGTGTTCTTAATCCTAGCTTTAAAAAACTGGGCATTGATCCAGAGGTCTGGGACCAGGCTTTTGAGTGATGAAGGCTGGCGTTTGATCAGTGACATGTCTTCTAACATGTAAGTAACTTTACTCTCATACGTGTTAAAGAGGTACTCCAGTGATTTAGTACTGCACTTCCATAACATTGGTGGGCTTGCGAGAGAAAGATTTTAAAAGAGTGGTCAGAACAGTTGATGTACTATAGCAGAGGCTGAGATTTCCTCAATTTCAGTCCCTAATATGGGTCAAAGATCCAAAAATGTGGTGTCCTACAATTCTTATAATGCATTTCAAAAGCATCTTGATGAGACCATCTCTGCTTGTCCCTGTCTTTTTCAAATCCTGATATATGATGACCTTAATGACACTGAGCTCATCCAAAGCCACAGAAGACATCATATAACAGGCTGAGTAAAGAGTACTTATGACAGGTACACTGAACTTGTGTAAAATCTGTGGAGTGCCTGTTTTAGGAGATTTTCTCTCCCAGGATATGTACAGCAAGTTCTCATTATAGTTAAGTTTAGTTATATTTAACCCAAAATGACATCATTTTATTACCAAAAAGTTTTTTCTCCAAATCAGAATTCGAAAGGTATGTGTCATTTCAGCGTTCTTCATCTGTGTGCCAGGATAATGAAAACAGGGACATCCATCCTCCTCAGAGGAAACACTAGGTCAAAGTGGCTTGTAGCACCAATGTTGCCAACCGCTGATTCACAGCACAGTACAGTATGTACAGAACACAGTATGAAAAAGCAAAAAGCAAGAGGGAGGTATGACTGGGAAATGTGAGCAGAGAAGTAGGAGACAGAGGCAGAAGGGGTTGGGGAGGCTGATGAGGTTAAGGACAGACAGCCGGTTGGGGATGGGGGGTGGGCTGGGTCTGAACGAGACAGTGGCTCTTTGTTGCCATCATGACATCTCTTACATAACAGTGACACGGGACAGGCCTGGCTATGCTGTGCCCTAATGTCCCCTCATTTCCCTTTGTGCTGCCTTTTGCTGTGTGATAACTCTGCGCTCTATCCCCTTTGAAACAATGCAAATTTGTTTTCTCCAGCAATCAGGCATGGAGCGGATTCTTCTAGAACTACAGCTGCTTTCAAACACAAAAATGTGGGTGCAAACTAGCTCAGCCTGGAGCCAGACGCAGGGAGCATGGAGGATTCTCATGCAGAGCGTGGTCATGCAGGTCACAGAAAAAGCTTAACTATGTTCAGTGTTCAGAGTCACTCATCTGGAGTTGTGTTATCCTCCTGCGTTCCTGTTCTCACTGCTCATCTGACACAAGTGTTTTGTCGTGCCTTATCAAGCTGTAATGAAGTCAGTTCCTGCCTTGCAATGTTAAGCTGATGTTAATGCAAAGTCATCACTTGCTGCAGCTGCTTCACAGAGACTCTCAGTGACACCTACTTGTTTCATGAGTTTCAATGTCCTTGATTCCAAGATTTGTTGCAGAGAAAATATGTATCAATATTATTAATTTAGGAAGCAAAAAGAGGTCTTTAGTAGGGATGAGCTGGATACTCGTCTGAAACGAGCCGAAAAACTGCTCGTGGCGCATCGGTCACTGCCTGCGGTCCGGTCGTGTTTTGTTTTTTTGTTTTTTTCTCTACCGTCTGCTTGCTCTTAGTTTGGCTGGTGCTATGAAGTCAGTTGAAAAACCTTGCTCGTACTGAACGCGGTGCTTTTGAGAAGAATACAGTGAACAAGGCTGACATATTATTTCCCTGTTTGCCATCACTGGATGTTTGCATGAATCACCAAGTTCACACAGATCATTAAAAATAAACAGTCTTACAGACCACTTGCACACATACACACATAAAGCTGAACACACAAACTAGCCTTTTTTAATATTGTTATTGCATATGGCTGCATGCAGTATCTGACACTTTCTCACTGCAGTTCATAAAAATTATATTATAAATATTCCAATTAAGATATACTGGATATAGGTTTTGAATACAGTAGATTAGTAACTGCTGATCAATATCAATTTCAGACTTAAAATAATGTACTATTTTAAGCCTCACCCATTTCCGCTTCCACTTCCGTTTAGGCCCCGCCCACTCCGAGTACAGATACAGATAATATAGATGGTTGAACAGATACAGATACAGATAGTGGTGTACTCGCTCATCCCTAGTCTTTAGTCTATAATGCTAAAGAAAACTGTAGTATTTATGGGCTACTCAAAATAGGGTATCAAAGACCCCTGCCTGAAGTCTTCCAACTTTAAAGGCCCAAAAATATTGCTGAGGGTGCCAGGATGACACCTACACATTGGACAATTCTCATCTGCTCTAGAAAGACTTTGGCAAGCATGCTGTTGGACAGGTGGAGCCAATGTATTATTGCTTTACATTGATGCTGGACAACAAACCCAACTGCTCTATGGCATGCTGTGTCACATACTGTATATCTGAGGCTAGTCCCAGCTGGTCACCGTTGTTTAATGTGGTCTAGTGAGGGGGCTGTCATTGTGTGAAGTATCTCATATGTCATAGCTATGGCTCCCCTTTGCAATGGGTTCACCCACCCTGAAGCAATCATCGACCCTGCTCCTCTGTGGGCTCTGAGGGAGGTATATGATTAAATTAGCGTTGTACTCTCCAATTCCTGAGATACAGTACATATACAGTATATGTTTTTTTTTACCACTGATTGCATCTTCTGTTTCTGCCATGTGAGACTTTGTTGAAATGATCAGTAAACAAAATGATTTAACATGGCAGGTGTTGGTATTGTGCTAGAGTGGTATATTTCTGTATGTTTCAGGGAACTGAACTCAATGAGGCCCATGGGAATGTATTTTTACTGAGAGGTGTTGCACAATATAAATGTGCCTGCATGACTACACATGTGAACAGTTTTGCACCCTTTCCCTCAGCTAGGCCTGCCTCAGATCGTGGCAGTGGCAGCTTCCAGTGGCCACCTCAGATACCACAGCAACTGCTGCTGTTTGTGGCAATCGGTGAGATGCATGGATGCACAATACATCCATGGTGAGATGACATATTAGCTGCCAGTGTTTGTGCTGCTGTTCCAAGGCAGTCTTTGAAGGATGCTATTGTAAAATAGTGACCTGAGTGACTGTGACATGTTGCCAATTTTTGGCATTTCTGGTGGCACCATCATCTGCCTGAGACATGCAAACACTGCAGTGGCTGTTTTTACAGCAATGGGAAAGGCAGGGGAGATATACGCATATCAGTCCTTATACATTTACCTCAGTTTACCGCTGACCTTGACCCTTACACTGATAAACATGATAAATTAAATATTTTCTGACACTTTATCATTTGATGTTCAAAATTTAAGCAACAGCACTCTCAGCACCCACCTTCCTGTGCCCATGAACTCAGTGAAAGCTTTGGAAACTGACTGGACAATAATGTTCACCGACAACAACAACAACAACAACAACAAAACAACATGGATTTCACCAAGGGAAGCCAAGATTGAAGGGTAGAGAGCAACACAATGCCTGCACCTACATGCTGCACTGCAACTTTGTGTCATATTTCTACAAAAAGAGATGCTGTCTGAATAATTTGAAAGACGCCGTACTCACAAAAAATGCACACATAGAGTAGGGAGCACAATATTATATGAGTCCATTATTGCAGTTTCAACACCAAGTGGTGGTTTTACGGCTCATGCTACAGTAGCTTTCATCATTGTATCGCTCCACCCTGCAACACCAGCAATATGACTCATCCAACATGAAACTGCTGGCTGAGAACACAGAGGATCCATCTAATACCACGCTACAATACACAGCTGCTGGCGACCAGCTGTGTGTGCGTGTTTGTGACAGAGATAGAAACGGAGAAAGAGTTGACTGCCACGTAAATCAGGGCATGACTAACATACACAGACATGGAGCTGGTGCAAGGATATTTTACTGCAGGCGGCCTTGTCAGCGCGTGCACACACACACACACACACACACACACACACACACACACACACACACACAATCTCCCTTGCGCACATAAACTCAGTTTGAGTATTGACCACTACAGATCCTCCTCACTAGCATAGCCATAAAGCCACCATGCTGACAGACAGGACAATCAATAGACAGACTGATTGACACACACACAGTACCCACTAACTGATTTTATGCTCAGTGACATTGCTGCAGTGTGTGTGAGACGAACAACGTGTCATTTCTGTGGGCCTTCTTTATGTAATAAAATAATTATGTTATTATTAGTGTAAATGACATTTTTATGACTATTCATTCACTATTTAGTGATTTTATTATTTTCAAATATTTATCATACAGGGACACACCATGATTTGAGACCAGAATTCCTTTGTTTGAAAAAGCAATGTAAGGTTAGACACTATGACCTTGCCAGCCCCTCCCACACCTGGTTGACCTCCTGCCTGCCCACATTCACCTGGTGCACTTGTTGACTTTCCCTCTCCTGTAACCACACATTCAGGAGCTACCTACACGCAACAAGCTAAAGTTATGTGACCAGTTCAGGTCTGTTTTTCTGTGTTTGGTCATTTGTCCCTGTAGACGTGTTGTCCTTTCACCCCTGTGCTGCCAGCCCATAGAGACAAAAACATCAGAGAAAGGACAGGAGTCTAACACTGGCTCCAACATAAAGGAGTGTTTTAAAAGAGGACTGCAGGTAGCTGAGCCCATCTGTTTAAGGAACCGGTTGTGTATTATCACTGTTTGAGTTTCATGTTACCTCAAGCTTCAAGACTCACACTTTCCTCCCCCTCCCCTTACAGTTGTGTACTTCTTCCTGCATGTGTGTGTATTGTATTGTGCAGCTGTGATCTATTTTTGTGCTAAATGAAAAAACACCTAAAGTTGCATACTCGCTGTCGACTGCCAGTGTGTCTGTGGGGGTGTGTGCCTTTAAAATCTGTAACATTCGCGTCAGTGAAAGCTCTTCACATACACACACACACACTGGTGTGCGTGCGCACACACACACACACACACACACACACACAATGCTAGAAATAGCTGCTCTATATTTGAATGAGTACAGTCAGAGTCAATGTCTAATCAATGTCCCAGCTTTTCTCTTTCAACCGCAGTCTGAAAAACAGAGCACATCACTGAATGGATGGATAACACAGGCAGAGAGACATATACTATATACTGAATGTAAGATACAGAAGATATTACAATAAAGGTAAAATGGCAGAAATACATTTAAACTTGTTTCTCTTTCATTAGCTGTTACATGGAGCCATATAAACGACATCAATAATCCAAATCAGCATTCATTTAAAATTCTAAGCCAGGCTGGTCCTCCCATAATCCTCTGTCAGTTTTCTTTCACACACTTTCCCTCTTTCTTTTTCAGTTACATCACCACCAAACTCAACTATGAAGAGCGTCCTCTGAATTTCTCCTAGAATTCATCAAATGGCAATTTCAAAGAATATAATAAAATACAAAGATGTGATAATATCTGGGCCATTAATAAAATGAAATTAAATACAGTGATGATGTGATGTGATCCATGTTATTAAAATCTCTATTAGGAGGGGACGGCAATTTAAGTTCTCTCCTGGCATTGATTAAACCCAGAAAAACTCAGCTCTGTGAATCAACATGATATATTCAAGAGTTTTTTCCATTAAAAACATCCCGGTCTGTTGTATAATGGCTAAACTGTAACTCTACAGCTTTGCCTTCGCTGAGTATGCGCATGAATTTGCCAATAATCTCCGCCTTTCTCTCCACCCACGTCCCACCCAGCACTCATATCCCAACAAAGGCATGATATTACCATCTGAACGTTTCTGTAACTCACTCATCTCTCATCCCCGATACAACAAAGCTCACTCAGTCAAATGATGAACAGAAGCCACAAAAGCTTTTGCTGTTAACATGGCAGCAGTTGATAAAGGGAGATGATCAGCAGGAGCCTCACCTACATTTACTGATCTGTTAAAAATGAATATTGATTATTGGTTAGATTTTTGTGATTTGACTTGTACTTGCACTTGTTTTCTCAATGGCTTAAATACTAACAAAACTAAATATTGATGTGTTGAAAAGTGACAGAAAATGAATACCAGGAAGACATCCACAATATTTTGCGCATCTGAAACACATTACAATCTTTTTTTCACTTTCTGTGAATGAAAGTATAAAACTGTATTCCAGACCCAACTTGGCCCATTTCCACCCAGTATGATTTGCATTCTCAGCCAAATGAAGTATAATCAAATTTAAGGAGCTGCAGATGGCGGCTGTGACCTCAAGGTATACTAAGGATGCACCTTATACCTTCATTACTCTGACCAACACTCCATGTATTGACATGTGCACTCCTTTCAGCTCAGCCCATTAACTTGATTAACCAGTTTCTTAGATTAGCACAACATGCCAACCTTTTGATTTGCTCCTACACTGAGGCAAAAAAAAACACACTGTAGAAGAGATTAAATGTTTACAATGAGGAATGTTATTAGCAAAGCTCTGTTTCATAGGATCTCCTGTAAATGAAATTGAAAGCTGGTATTACAAAGACAAGGGAGAATAAATGCACTCTGCCAAAGAGAAACATAAAGAAACAGACCGGATATCCACTGCTGGATAATGATGGTGGGCAGCAGTGGAAGGGATGTATGGATACACAAAAAGCATATTCAGTGCCTAACCATACCCAGCCACGGCATGTTGCAAGCATAGTGCATGTGCAATGACCAGCAGTATGGCAGCCTGTTATTGATGTTCTAAAATACACCTCTTTTCAGACAAGGCTAATGTTGGAAAAGAAGGCACCACCAACAACTTATACTTATCCAAATGCAATTGAGCTGTCATGCCACGGATTGCAACATGTGCTCAGGTGAAGTGAAGCGGCAGGAAAGACAAAAAAGCACTGCAGGCACTCTTGATCTTAGCTGTATGATGATGACATTCAATGCTACACAACCCCTTATGGAGATAAAGGCAGAGCAGCATAAAAGCTGGAACAGTCCTCATGGTCCAGTCTGATGGAGATGAGACATGTCTGTATTTTCGCAGCTCTGTCTGAATTACAAAGATACAAGTCACTGCAGGCATTTAAAATGTTTCACTGATATCAGGTTGTAAGCAAGTGGCTGGAAGTTAAAGCTTGGTTTACAGTTACAAGTTAAGGGGCAGCCTACACACATAGGAGGCAACACTGTGGCAAATGTACACATCCTTGAAAATACTCACTGGGGCTATATGGACTATGGAGGAAACAAGAATTGTGATTGGTTAAATTGATGGTGGAGACAGCATCAGACATGCTGAAATAAAATTCTATATTCAGTAGCACACATCTAGAAAAAGCCATTTATGGTGTATGCTCTGCATCACAGTAGATGATACAGCATAAACAGGATTACTGTGGTGATTCATGATTGAATGGTAGTCTCATCTCCTATCACCTATTCAGTATTAGGGAGACTGGGGGGTGGGGGTGGGTGCGTGATGGGGTGTTATGAGCAATTAACCTAATGTTTGATCATGTTGATCAAAGAAAAGTATTAATTTAAAATTTGCCATTTCTGTGAGCTGACTCACAATAACATCTGCGTCAATCTTATCACACTTGTCACAGTTTTTCATGATTGCAGCTAGGTAGCTAGCTAGCAATGGATGAAGATGATGTCCCTAGTTTTTAGCTCTGATAGGTCGACTATTTCTTAAACCTGCAGACAGTATACAGAATTAGTTTGTGATTAGTTTGTGTGGGACAAATCAGAGATCAGGATGGTGATTCAAAGGTTAATGCTCTCTCATATCCACCCCACGCACACATAGGCACACAAGACAGAACTCTTACCCGCTATGTTCAGTTTATTATCTTGGGAGCTGTTAATGGACGTTCCTGCAGGGGGCGGAACAGCAAGTAAAAAGCTGGTCTCGCAACTCCCGTGATGCCTCTTAGGAGGTGGGGATGATGGCATCACAGGTGACGCCATTAACGGGGATGACATCCTTGTCGCCATTGCAGCAGCAGCTTCTGTGCCGTCTGTGACGGTGAGCGAGCGTCGGACAGCCACGTGTGGGTAGGGCGGCCTGGGCGGGCATACTGTTCCCAGCAGAGCGAAATTCGGTACGTTGGGTGACATCACGGGTGAGCCTCCCATACCAGTGGGGTACGTTCCGGCCATTACCATGGGAACAGACAGATGCGAGCAGTCAGACATTGCGCGTCTCACTGCCGTCCGCTGTGGCAGTTCATGGCCTTGGCTAGTTTTTGTCTCTCTGTCTAAGGTAGAGCATGATCCCAGTCTCCCATCATCAACATGACTTAAATCTGGTGATGGGCCATGAATTGAAACCCCACTTGTTAAGCCTCTGCTAGGTGAAGTACACGACTCCGTCCTCCCTGTTCCAGTATGGCTTAAGCTTTCAGCCCCACTCTCTCCCACTTCACTCACCCCCACAACAATGTTAGTTCTGTTAGCCGAGGCTGGAGGTAGGCCCGCTCTAGGCCCTGCAGTGGCACCAGCTTTACTGCCTGTTGGGTCAGCAGGAGGAGCAGTACCAGTAGGCTGCGTAACACTTTGCTTGCCTAATGATGTCTTGAGAGTTTGATTTACAGATAGAAGTGCGACTGAACTTTCTTTTAGACCTCCAGATGTTGAAACAGGTTTCTTCTCATCCTCTTTATTTCCTGGACTTGATCTGATGCTTCCAGTAAAGCAGGGGCTCAAAGTGTTTCTCTCCCCATGCTGGGCAGAAATTTGAGATCCCTGGATGTAAAATCCATCTTTGCAGTCTGCATAGTTTTGCTGCAGATTATTTTGTCCAAAGTTAGGGTTTGATGTGGGCTTACAGTTTGGCGCAGTATTCTGAAAGGATCTTCCAGGTGAGATAGATGGTGAAGGTAATGAAGAGGAAGGGGAAGAGTGAGGTGATAGGGGGCTGCTGGGGCTTTGTCCTGCACTCCCTAATGACCCCCCTGCCCCTCCCACCCTATGTCCCTCTTCCCTCAGTATGCCCCCTCTGGTCATCTCATCCTCTATCTTCAGCACTGGCATCTTGAAACTTGGAGATCCTGGTGACTGGGCCACCGTCCCAGACAATGTCCCCTCGGTCCTGCCTCGCTCTAATTTAGCCTCATCTTCCATCAAAGTTATTTTTGACCCCACCTGTGTGGCGGCGGCGGCAACCTGCCCCCCTGGTGCCATCTGGCCCTGGCAGTGCCAGTCAGAGGCTGGGCTGGAGGGTGACAGTGTAGAGGAGGCCAGTACCGCAGGGATGCTGGCACCAGAGAGAGCACTGGGAGGTTTGTGTTGCTGTTGATGCTGCTGCTGTTGTTGATGCCCACTGGAAGGTTGTCCGTACCCACTGCTGCCACTAATAATGCCAGGCTGCTGCCAGGGCGAGCCAGACAGGAAGGACATTCTCCTGGTCTGTTATCAGGTCCTCTCGTCTCGCTCTTTTTCTGGCTCTGACTCTTGTCAGTCTCTTCTTTTCTTTATTTACTCCTCCTTGTCTTTTATGTAGTTTTTCTTCTTTCTCTCCGTCTTCAGTTCTTCTTCCTGTCTCCTGCTCTTTTCTGCGTCCAGTAAGTGGCGTTTTACAGAAATGTCCTCAGTATCCAAAGTATTATGAGCTTGGAAAGTAGAGAAAGCAATGCATCCTTTATTTCTAAAAGTGATGCCTCGGCGTTGTGTGTGTAACTGAGCTGATATGTGTGAAGTGCATGTGCGTATGCAAAATGCATGTGTGTGTGTTTACAGGCGAGGCAAAAGCAGTGCGTGTGAGAGTGAGAGTGAGTGTGTGTGTGTGTCTGGTCGTCTCGGCTTCTCTCTGAGCACTGCATGGATCAGCTGTGGGGCTAAATTGCACCTTGCTCTCTCTCTCTCTCTCTCTCTCTCTCTCTCTCTCTGTATCTCTGTTTTCTTTCTCTCTCTCTCCCTCTGACATCACAAAGTCACATGACAGTCCGGAATATTCCCTCATTCGCTGGAGCAAAATTTCAGCATCTAGCCCCTAGCGACAAGCGTGCACAGGCATACACACATGCAGACACAAAATCGCGCAAACACATGTACAGTGGCATGAACGCAAGCACACGTACATACACAGATCAATGGCTGTCACAGTTACTCAGCTGCCATATGACAGCCACTGTTCACATGTTGATACAGAGAGAGAGACACAAGGCGAGATTAGTGAGACATCACTGAAGACTGTAATCATCCCGATAGACTCAGATTAGACTTTGTCTCCTTCTGATATCAGGTTATGACTGGCCACAGAAGTAAAGAAAAAATTGTATATTTGGAGGCTATAATTTACCACACTGACGTCACGAGCCCTGAACCTTGTGCTCTTGTCTTGGTTAATTTTTGCCTTCAATGAAATTCCTTTGTGTTCATATTTTCACTTTGCAAAGTTCCTGTTGTCATTTACTATAATTGACTCAATTGATCTAGTTGGCTATGTTGATTCATTTGATTAAATTTAGTATATTTCATTGCAAAATCAGGGGCTTTGAAGTGGAACATTTTGGAAGTTGCTTTAAGTTTGGAAGATTGGAAGACATCTTTTCTGCACATAGTGGATATAAGAATGAGGCAAGTTCTTTATGAGCTGAAGTACAGAAAGGAAATATTAATGCTGACTGCTGACTATGTCACTGTTTGAACAGACTTAGGCATCTTGCACCATGGCTTTGTTCATCATCTGGTGAAAAACTTGGGATGGGGTGAAGCTTAGCCTGTCTGAAAGCTGCAGAGGTTTGCAGAGCAGAGCAACTCATGGGTTCGAAGCTCAAATTTGAGTGATGCTATAGTGCTATACTTAATAAGAAATTACATTGACTAGAGCTCTTTAAAATCAAATCTCTGAGGTCATATATCACATGGAGAAGGGTTTAACTCTGCAGTGTAAAAGGTTACAATAAAACATGAGTCACACGTGAATTGTGTTAGCTTGACTTGTGGGATTTCAAAGCAGCACGAGACGGACTGACAATGTCAGTTTAAAAAAATACAAACAGGCTCACTGTAGAAAATGTTTTATATCAACACTTCTAAATGAGGGTGTCAACATGAATGTCTTTCAGCTACAGTTTGGATAAATTCTTATTTTCAGCTTGAAGGTTTTGTTGTGTGGACTGAAGATATGTCTTCTGATTAAACAGTGGAAGCAGTTGTGGACCGTGAGCCTACTGTACTGTAACTGTACACTTGGAGCACAAAGTTATAAAGTCAAACATTTAGCAAAAGAAAGAATCTGAGGACCAAACCATGTATAAACCCACAGTGTATACTAGTTTCACAGTGAACTCATCAGGGGTCCAGAGGAGACCTGACCTCTGACCTGGTTGATAAATGGTAGATAATAACATGATTCCCATAACAACATTATAACGTGGTAGCTTGCTAACTGTCTATAATAAGCTCAAAAATATTAGTTTAATACTAGTGAACATGTTAACAAACAGCTTATGTACACATTGAGCCCATATTTGCATGACAATGTATGACGATACCAAACAGAGACGAACTTGCAAAGAACACCCGGCACAAGTATGTAGTAGTGGCATATGCTTGGGTGTAGCTACTAACATTATGCATTCCAGTTTTGTGTACAGGTTCTAGGGTTCTTTTATTGTGTGTATTGGCTCATCAAAGCTCCTGGGAAAATGGAACTGGGCCACTGGTGTGTTATCAAATGCACCTTTTACTGGTGTGAAAAACATCTGCTGCTGTTTTTATTCCATTGACGTACAGCTTTAAAAAAAGAGCACAGAATTGAATGAGCACCACTGTCACCCAGTCTAAATCGAGCCAACCTCATGTTACATACGATCTGTGATGGCATAAAGAGTCATTCTGACTGTTCTGTGTGGCTGTATAATGGTCGTTCCTTTGATGTCTCGATAGCACACCACTGATATTAGGATGATATCCAAACACTTTCCAAGGCCACCTCATTCAATATATAGAACGTGACTATAGGAAGCTATGGTGAGCTGAGTGTGATGCAGGTTTCTACCTCATCCATCCTAAAAAAAGAGCTGGAGCCTTTTCCACTTCAAGAATGGTGCAATACACTCCGTTCAGGATTTGTACTACAGCTTTGCAAGGAGGATTAAAACTATTCTGACAGCAGAGGGTCTCATCCTCCACCCTGCCTCTCCTATCTCCACATTCTGCCTAGCATTGACTTTCTGGACTTAGTGAGAAATAGTGTGCAGGAGATAGCCAGTATTCCATTACAACGCCCTAAAATTGTTGGCTTAAGCAATACAAGACAAAATTCACAGCTACATTCTAGGCATTTAACCGATGCTGGTTTCCAAAGTGACCTATAATGACATGCACTTAAATCATCAACACCATTTACGATGCAAAAAGCATAAACTGACTTCAAGGAGTGCAACCATCTGGAAGTCAGTATTCTCTCCTGACAGAATCTCTATTGTAACTGATAACTCTTGTGGTTGCTTAAAGCACTGAGCAGACCAAGGTCAAGTTGAAAAGGGGATACTGCTCTCCCAATATGCAGCGCATGCATCACGAAACCAAGGCTGCTGTGGTAACACTGCAAAAACTCAAAATTTTACAAGTATATTTTTCTAATTTCTAGTCAAAATATCTCATCACACTTAATATAAGACACAATCACCTAACCAGTAACATTTCAGTAAGATATAGTAACTTGTTTTTAGACGGTGCATCTTGAATATCTTGTAAAGTCTGTCGTGTAACAGTCTTGAAAACATCATGTTTTGAGTCATATCTCAGATGAAAGAAGCTTTTTTGACATGCCATAAGGTTTTTAAGCTGCTGTGCTATTTGTAAAAGATTAATCATCTTGTTTCATGGAACAGATTTAGCTTGAAACTTCACAATACAACTAAAATATAGCTAAGAATGAGTTTTTCCAGCTAATTTCAGATCTTGTAAGGCTTAACATATTGTCTTATTTCAAGAAATCTTATCAAGACAATTTTCACTTGTACCATTGGCAGATTTTTTCACTTATTACAAGAAAAAAAAATCTTGTATTATTATTTTTTTTTTTTACTTATTTTTGGAGGGACCTTTTTTCCAGTGTAGGCAGACCCTTCCTTACCTCAGCTGTTCTATTGCAGGCCCATCGGGGCTCAGATGATGGAAAGATGGATCCATCATGTTAACAGAATAATGACAAAAAAAAAAACAAGAACAAAGTGCCCAGTTCAAGCACAGACACAGGTGTAAAGTGCGTCAAAGCTGAGGGGGGGCTGTGCAAACAACATTTCAGAATCTGAGAGATGGGTAAATGGTGTTTATGTGTGTGTGTGTGGCCTTCAGCCCTGCGCATAACTCTATATTTAGTATACCAACAAAATCATTGTCCGTTCAAGAGCGCTACTCTAGAACCAAGACTGGGATCTTAGTGCTTTCACAGTGTTAAAATGTGACAACAGAAAGTGTTCAGTGATCTCAGAAGACAAAGGGAGCCAAACAGAGGCACTGACAGCTAGTACATGTGTAGACAGTGACAAATATCTCTAGATATTTGGAAATCAACTGTCAGTGATCCAGCTTAGGATCCCAACACAGCCTTTGAAACTGTTTTTTAAACAAATGCCTGATGAGTCTTTCACTGCACATGACAGCTGACTGTCTCCCATCAACCCCGCTTCACCCCCAACACACCCGAGGCCTGTGCCAAAATAACAAGAGCAGCTTGTCAAGCATGACTGGAAATGAATTGTATTATTATATAATCCTCCATAAACAATTTGCCTACTGTACCCACAGAGGGAGAAGCAGCCAGAGAGGAAGAGGGAGACATTAGAGTTTTGTTCAGTTTCAATAGACTTGGAAAGGGTGGGTGTTATGCAAGAAATTGAGGTGATGCCTCTGTTAAACTTTGGGTCAGTCTCAGAGGTGACATGTGCTAACACTTAGTTAAAGCAGAGGAATTTGTAGCTTTGGCAGCTGAGGTTCTGGCATTTCAAAGACAAGAGCAAGTCTGAAGCATGCTCAGTCACAGAGGACTGACCCCTATTCATTCAACTCTCTCCTTCACAAACTGTTATCACTTTCATGTGAGAATGGATCAGATCAGATGTATAATGTATGTACAGTATCTTCATGAAGTCCTCGCTGAGCTGTCATGTCTGAAAGCCTGTGGCAGTAACCTTTAGCTGACACTCCTGCTGAGGTCATTTCTCTGTCCAGTTCACATCTTGGTTTAATTCCTTTTTCCTCATGATGTCCCAGACAATCAGGCCACTGTATAATGATAGATGTGTTTGATGTAGGTTTCTCATTTATCTTGTTGAATAAGAGATGTTAGAATCCTCTTGAGGTTAAATTCTAAAATGACTGAGGCTAGATCAGACTTAGCTGCCATTTTGTTTCATTTATGCCGAGTGGTTTTTTCTGTAAGTCAACTTACAACATGGGTTTTCAAAGTCTGTCACTGAGGGCCCCTGTAATTTACAACATGCAAAAAGTTGATATTATTGATTCTTCATACTCCTTGCTATGAATTCAGTGGCTGAAACTCCAGTCCTGTATTTTAGCTTCTTGGAGCTTCTCTAGTTTCTAAGTGAATTTATGGACAATTAATCATGATGGACATTGGAGATAATGATATTCCTGTATCATCAGAAAGCGTAAGTCTCACTGAATCTAAAAATATATGTATCATCAATGAGTTTGCTCAGGGTTTTATATCATGATTTAAGGTACCATGAGCTATGGAAATGACCATATCAATGACGAAACTACAATAACTAATTTCCAGTTGTTTTTAGAGCATTGGCATGCACTTGTCTCTTGCACCTCATGCAGCATCTTTGTCTCACATCTCTCTCCCCTCTGGCCCCCGCAACTCTCCTGTGGCCCTCCCCCAGGAGGCAGGCCTCACAGTTTGAAACTCCCAGAACACCCTATACAGCTGTGTCAATCTCACTCATGCTTGTGGCCATTTTTCTGTCACTGCTTTTCTGTCTCTCGCATGGGTAAAAGATGTCACCATGTTTAACCCACCTACATAGCTCTGCAAGACTCTGATTAGCAATTCAAAGGTCTGGATACCACTCTGTGAAAGTGGATTCTATTTGCAACCAGATTTTGTGACAGAAAAAACTATGAAAACATGGATAGAAATTCTGCATACCACTCCTACAGCATAATCCACTTCTCCACTGATATTCTAAAGACTCATCATCCAATACCGTATGGTTAAAAACACAGTTTGAAAACTTTCCATTCCAAAGTTTCCATTAACTTAACTTACTTTGAGCTTTCAGAAAACTGCCATGCAAATCATAGCTAAGGGTGTCCATATGTTTTTTTTTTACTGTCAAAAAATTACATGAAAAGACTCAAGCTAACAATGAATGTATCCAAGTAAAAAGTACATATAATATACAGTATAGTATAGTATAAATATATATATATAGCTCTATCATTGTCCAAAAACTATTAAAAACACTTCAGTGAGCCACACTGTTGCACTGCTGCGATATGTTCCCTCACCATGAAAACACACGCTGTAGTTTATTTTGATTCAATCCCACACACACCGTCCTGTTGCCCCAAATACTCATTGCAGCACCAAATGCGGATTAATCTCCCCCAAAAATGCAGAACCAATAGACCTTGCTGACAAGAAAAATAGAGAGTAACACCAACCTTATTATCTTAATGTATTAATGTTTCTCTGCTGGCTCTGTTCCAGCAATCTCATCAAATCACCAGTTTCTTCAACTAAATCGCAAATGACCCAGTGCACAAACTGCATTGAAGCACATCTATTCCTGTATTAAACATGGTCACAGATTAACACTTATACATGTCTCCTTCTCCACAGCATTTTGGCTCTGCAGTTTTGCAATCTCTGTCACTTACTTATATTAGGGCATGTTCGTGTTCCACTGCAATTGGGCAATTATTGTTTTGGTCTATTTTTTATTTAACTGTTTATGTTTAAGCTATTTTATTGCATTACCTAAAATAGCTGCAAAATTGACTTAAGACAGAAAAAAGCTTTCAAAATTGGATTTATACACATCATATATTATATTCCTTTGGTCCAGCTTTCAGTATTACCTTTCATTAGTATGCAAAATGAACATGACTGTGTTTTGCCAATGAAAGGATGGCTGCAGCTTATTAAATGTTGTGGAAATCAAGTCGGAAAAAATTTAATGATTATAAATTTGAGGTTGTTAAATATGGATCCCCAAGTCAAACTGTAGAAATGTCTACAGCTAAAACTCTGCCAACTAATACGCTAGACTGCAGAGACACTCTGTGGGATACAAGGAAGACAAATAAAGTTCAAAAGCAGGGCAACAAAACAACAAGTCATATATCTAGAAGAAGCAGCTGAAGGCTGAAATGTAATCTTATACTCTTGCGGCTTTCTGCGCAGGCAAAAATCACAGAGGTCACTGTAAGTCCTGTTTTTTAAGGTTACAGATTGTTTAACATCAGCTGGAGATGGAGGAAACAGAGAGAGGGAGAGAGAGGACGCTACAGCTGGTTGCCCATGGCGCTGGGCAGAGAGAGACAGAGAGAGATGGGTGGGAGGATAGCGAGGTGGAGGTGTGGGGAGGGGAGGAAGAGAAGGAGGGAGGAGAATCTTGTCAGAGTGTTTCTATTTTTACTCCTCGACCTCACTGACTGTCACACCCAGTCCACCCCTTCTCTATCCCTCCATCCCTCACTCGCAGAGTCTCTTTGTTTCCACGGCAACCACCTCCCATGTCTCCCTGACAACGCCCCCCACCAACACCCCGCAGCCCCCTTGCCTCCCCCCTTCAATCGCCAATGCAGTGATTATTACAGTGCCGCAGCGACACAGGGAGTCTGGGCAGGAAGACGTGACGTGGATGGAGGAGACAGAAAGGGCAAAGAGATGGCGGTTGGATGGAGAGGAAAATGGGAGGGATGGAGAGGGGGGGAGGAAAGGGCAAAAGCAGAGAGAGGTAAGAGCAAGGAGATGTAGAGGGGTAGACAGAGGGACTGAGGAAGACGGAGCTAGACAGAGGAATCCGGGAATAGATAAAGATGAGAAATGATGAAGGGCAACAGATGAAGGTAACATAGCTGGAGTAAGGAAGGAAAGGGGAAGAACAGGGTGGAAGTATGGAAGTGAGGGCAATGTGAGATTAAATGAATCAAATACAGAGAGAAAAAGCATCAATCACCAGACAGAAGAGTGGAGATTAGGAGACAGATTGGGGTGAAATGAGCAAGAAAAGGAGGACAAGAAGAAAAAATAGTTTCCAAAAACTCTCCACTAACCCACTTCCTACTTCTGTTGCTTTTATCTGGTCCATCTGTCTGTCTGTCTGAAACTGGTTTAAAAGGCCCAAAAAGAGTATTTAATTAGAGTTGGAAAATGATCAGAGATAGTGTGTTGACCCCATGTTGCCAAAATCAAGAAAACATCAATTATAAAACCTACATAATTACTGCAAACGAAAAGAGGAGACCAGTACCTCCTCTGGTCGCTCAGATATTGAAATTTATGTTACGGTGTCAATGAGTCTGATTTGGCAGGACAGCAGGAGGAAGGAAGAACAACTTTCAGGCATTCTGGCAACAGCAGATTGGAAGGAGCCAAAATTGACTACAAATATGCAGTAGAGAAGACAGATAGACCTGAAAGTGAAAGTGCAAACAATGGGTTGAAGAAAGTAAAAAATCAACCTAAATCAGATCCGGAGTTTGCAGTGCTTGTGTTGGGATTGCTCTTGAACAAAAAAATTCCACCTTAAAAGTGACTGTCTACCATCTATCATCTACCATTGGCTGTAAAACAGTGTTGCTTATAGTGCTAAGAGCACTACTAGTAATGTCACATGGTCTGATTCATGACATCCCTCTTTGGTGACTGTGTGTCTTATGGGTTTGATTTTTTGACATTATAGCAATGCTGTCACTCATAACCTCTCACAGCACACGAACATCCCACACTGTATAAAGACTTTCAAGGGAGACTGCATTTAACATCATTACAGCACAATTACCTGAAACCTAGTTGACCTAGTTGAGCATTTCTGTACTTAAATGTCTTTTTACTTAACAGCCAACATATACTGACTAATGACCAATACATCTGGAATAAGCTAATATAAGGCAATATATTGGCCTGGTCTGTTGATCGGACCAGCTCTGCAATCAAATATACTATTTTCTACTTTTATTTTGAAGATAAATCTTGATACGTTTTTTTAATAACAAATGAGGAAAATTACAATTTCCCAGAGCTCAAGGTGACTTAATGTTGTTTGTTTTGTCTGAAAAACACTCACCAGCCCAAAAACATACATAAAATACAAGTGAGAAAAAAAGCAGAAAACCCTCACATCTGAGCAGCTGGAAATAGAAAATGAAAAGTAAAAATGCGTTTTATTTGATTAATAACTCACACAATCAATTTTTACAGTTGTTGTCGTTTGTTTTGATAAACTTATCATTTGAGGCTCACTCAAAAGCAATGCATTTTCAAAATATGATAAAGTAAAATAATCCTCACAGACAACTCAAAAAAATTACAAATACTTATTTTGCTGTATATTATCATAACATACATTATACCCTTATGTATTGCCAAATATTGGATTTAGATTTTGGGAACGCTCCCAGTCCAGGAGCTGTCGATCTCATGCTGCTCAGTCATGTGTCTCTGCCACCAGAAGCCATTTGTCTCTGATGAGCTCCTGCTGAAATAGTTCACGGTCAGAGCTGCAGTCCTGTCAGCAGACACCAGATGGAGCCAACGAGCAGGGCTAAGGCTCAACAACCCCCCAAGTGCCTTACAACACACTGCAACATGATTACCTATCTGCAATGCCAGACTGCCAACCACAACACACGTGGGTCTCCAGTGATTATATCAATTTATAGTATTCGCTTTGATTCAATCTCACTGGCTCGTTCTCAAGGACAAAACCAGGTCGTTGCATTGTGTGTGTGTGTGCCTGTTTGTGTATGTGTGTTTGGATTGCAAATTTCACTCACTGGCAAAAGGTGGTTAGTGCTTTGCTCTACCTCTCTTATGCATGCACACTGTTTATGTGGTTGAATGATGAGCATTTGACAGAGCCTGCATACACACACCAATACGCACACACACACACACACACACACACACACACACACACACACACACACACACACACACNACACACACACACACACACACACACACACACACACACACACACACACAGAGTAAAAGGTGAGGATGTCCTCTGCTTATGTAAGGGTGAAATAGGCCCAGCCATCAATATTGTAGTTGAGAGAAGATAGGGGAATGTGAAGGCACAGCATGGGCTTATAAATAGAGCCAGAAGAAACAGACACAGATAGAATAATAGAGTGACAGAGCAGATGTGTACCAAACCTTAAACCAAGGAACCAGTCAGCTGTCAATAACTCTATTAGAGTCCATTCACTGAGTCCCAGGCTCACAACAAAAGCACTATACCTGCACTGTTTGGGCCCAATCTCACAAGTGAACTCTCATGGGTGCTATAGAGGGACGAAATATGACAGTTATATAATTCAGCAGCAATACAGTCTTATTAAAGGTAATGTTGATTTGAAACTATGCCTTGCTTACTCCAGATGCATGACAATGTAAAGCAGTGGCAGAGCGACCAGAGAAGACTTTGAGCTCATATTTTGCTGGCTTAAGTGTTAAGGATTTGGTACCTGTTTATGTCTGACATTCTGAATAAGACAGCATTGAACTCTTATCTTATTTAGACTTTCATGCATGAAATTAAAATGGTAAGACACAAAATCTGGCAAAATATAAATTAACAATTGCCAGAATAATTGAATATGAAAAAATCAAAATAAGTCAACATTTTTGGTAACTGATGAATTTTCATTAAAAGGTACACTTGGGGAACTTGGACTCCTTGCACCTATCTCAGTTGAAACTACGCTTACAGTTTATGAACGTCAAATACGTCCAGTAACTCCATCACATCATACTGGATTTTGCTAATAACTGAGAATGGCTTTTCATGACTGTGCTGTAGGAAGACACATAGATGACATTAACTACCTGTTATCTCACTTAGTGCTGGTTTATATAACGCAACATTTTAGTGTGAATGACCATCACCAGTGTGCAGGAGTTATTATGTGAATTCAGCTATTCAACCAACAGGTCAGACTAAACTGTAGATGAAGATTTATTGCTGCAAAGCCCAGACAAAGATTTCCTAAATTAAATATCATTAAAGCTTCAATGCTTCAGAGTTAGAGTTGGGGATACAGTGTTTCTAACTCATTTGCTACAGATTTGAACATCCAGAACAAAATGGAATGAACCAAAGAACAGGGAAGATATCGTTAACATTGACAGGCCTCATGTTCAAGAAAAGAGCACCACCTACAGAAAATTCAATATCAGTCAACAAGTACAGAGTTTCAAAGGTTATTAGTATCATGAAGAACCACAAACTTACTTTACCACTTTATGGGCTAAGAAATTTTAAAGACTCGCTTTGTACTGGACCCAGTACTTCTGTTTGAAAAAGAACACACTGTACCTATATTTTTCCAATCCCATGAAGTTTGTGCGACTGTGCTTTAGCAGCACCAGATCTCAGCTATGTCTAGTGTAAGGGAAATTTCCTCCTTATAGAGTAAGAAAGTCACTAATTATCTCAAGAATTAGAAACTCGGCATGATGAATCAGATCTCTTTAATACATGCAGCATGGACAGAAGACCCACAGTGTTCTCTTATCTTTTATATTCATCTTACTGTTTATATTTCCATTCCTACACCCTTGTTATCACAATAGGGCGCACTCTATATCTATATGTTTTATAATAGCACATTAGATTATAATATAGCATATTAGGTCTTCAAGCTTCTACTGACTGTCTATGTGAGGATTATCTAGAACTCCTTCACTTATATATATAAAATAATTCATATGCTTAACTTATTGTTACAACAGCCTCTTGCTGCATGGTACAATACTCATTTTCCATTTTTCTCAGTTTTCCGTTTTCTACACAAAGTCACCACCACGAAGGATTTACGTGAAGTCACAACCACAAAGGATTTACGTGAAAAATCAGGCGTCCCTTTCGGACCCTTACACAACACAAGTCACAACCACGAAGGATTTACGTGAAAATTCAGGCGTCCCTTATGGACCCTTACACAATAAATAACTCACCAGCACGAAGGATTTACGTGAGCAACCTAGGTTTCAAAGTAGAGCAAATGATTCACAACACCGTACTCACTGAGTAAAATAGATGGAGCGTCTGTTGTCCTCCACCCGTGCCTGACGTCAGGCGGGAAACCAAATGGGGGGTGGAAACCAATTCAAGACCTCAGGGCAATAATTGAAGCTGTGTTGTTGTGTTACAACAGTATTGTCACAGGTGGACTCCTGCTGGTTTACTGTTATTTGACTTGGCAAATGCATATTTTAGCATTCATCTCTATCCTGACTCAAAGTTCTGGTTTGCTTTCATTGTTAATGGTAAAAGGTATACCTGGACAAGGATGTCTCAGGCTTTTGCATCAAGTCCCACGTTATTGCTGTGACTGAAAACCTGGCTCATTGGCAGTCAATGTGTGGTAGTACACTTGTGCAGTATGTTGATGATCTTTTGGTGTGTTTCTCAACACAAAGAGATTGTCAAGCTGACACAGTGTCCTTGCTTTGTCTTTTGACAAAAATGGTTATAAGTGTTATAAGACAAATTGCAGCTTGTCGCATAATCAGTGCATTATCTTGGCCATATGATTACTCGGGTAATAAATTAGGTCCGAACCGCATCCAGGCCATCGTGGATGTACCAAATTAATAAATTAATAAATAATGTTTTTTTGGCTTTGCTGTCCATGAATTTGTATTTTTGTGGAGCTCTCCTAACCCCTGTATGACATCATTTATGGGGGTTGACATTTGGCCATGACTGACCTTTTGATTTTAACTCAGCTTCAGCTTGACTTTTTTCTTTTAGATTTAGCTTTGACGAACTTTATAAAATTTTTTACTCTGACTTCTGACACAGAAAAACTTTCAAAGACCTAAACAGATTTTATACAGTTACCCTTTTTAGCATAGTTGTCACATGGTCCTGACCATGCCTCAAAAGGGGGTATGATGGACACAGTAAATAGACTGTGGAATTCGCTAGGGTTTAAATTTTTGAATTTCAGAATTTCAAATTTCAGAATTGTAGTATTTGTGCAACAAACAATGTTGGTAAAGCTATAGCAATGCCTTTGTCAGTCCATCCTAAACCGGAAGGTCCATTTGAACATTTAATGATGGACTTTATTGAACTTTCTCCATGTAGCAGTCATAAATATTGTCTTGTCATCGTTGATATGTTTTTAAATTGGATGAATTTTTTCCATGTAAACATGCTACAGCTGTTTCAAAAGCAAAAGCATTGCTGAGAGAAGTAATTCCATGGTAAGATAAGATAAGATAAGCCTTTATTCGTCCCACAGTGGGGAAATTCACATGTCACAGCAGCACAGGGGATAGCAGCAGTTAAATATTAAGAACAAATAACAGTCTAAAAAAGAAGGTATACACAAGTTCACATTACTTATTTACACTTTTGAGTATGGATATGAAATATAAAATATGAAATATAAAAATATATGGCCAGTATAAAATATATGACCAGTAAATATACACAATGGGCCTAAACTGAGGTCAGAAATGACAGCTTAGATATGGAATATTAAATATTAAGTACTAAATGCAGAATATTGCACATTGACTTGGTCAAGTATTGCACAGTGAGTGGAAGTTACATAAAGAACAAGTATTGCACAAGTGTACTGAGTGTACTGAAAAGCAGTATATGGTCCATGGTCTATTGGGAGCAATGCTGGTTATACAGTCATCGCTCCTTCACACACTTTGGGTGAAGCAGGCTGTCGCTGAAGGAGCTCTCTAGAGCTGTTAAAGTGTCCTGCAGGGGGTGGGAGTCATTCCCCAACATGGATGACAGCTTGGCCATCATCCTCCTCTCTCCCTCCACCTCCACTGGGTCCAGGGGGCAACCCAGCGCAGAGCTGGCCTTCTTGATGATTTTGTCCAGTCTGTTCCTGTCCACAGCCGAAATGCTGCTGCCCCAGCATGTAACTCCATAGAAAAGGGCTGATGCAACAACAGAGTCATAGAAGGTCTTCAGGAGTGCCTCTTGCACTCCAAAAGACCTCAGTCTCCTGAGCAGATAGAGTCTGCTCTGACCCTTCCTGTAAAGTGCAGCAGAGTTATGAGTCCAGTCCAGTCTGTTGTTGAGGTGAACACCCTGGTACTTATAAGATGTAACCATCTCAATGTCCATTCCCTGGATGTTCACTGGTGTTGGAGGGGAGTGAGTACCCCTGCGAAAATCCACCACCAGTTCTTTGGTTTTCCCCGCGTTGATCTGGAGGCGGTTCCGCTGGCACCAGTAGATGAAGTCCTGTGTGAGTTCCCTGTATTCCCTGTCGTCCCCATCTGTGATGAGGCCGACGATGGCAGAGTCGTCAGAGAACTTCTGCAGGTGACAGGTTGGTGAGTTGTGTGAGAAGTCTGCAGTGTAGAGGATGAAAAGGAACGGAGCCAGGACCGTTCCCTGCAGGGCTCCCATACTGCAGACAACTGTGTCAGACACACAGTCCTATGTCCTCACATACTGTGGACAGTTGGTGAGGTCGTCCATAATCCAGGATGTGAGGTGCAGGCCCACCCCTGTGTTCTCCAGCTTGTCCCCCAGGAGTGCTGGCTGGATGGTGTTGAACGCACTGGAGAAATCAAAGAACATGATTCTCACAGTGCTCCCAGGATTCTCCAGGTGAGAGAAGGCTCTGTGCTGGAGGAAGATGACGGCGTCATCCACCCCGATGCCAGGCTGGTAGGCGAATTGAAGTGGGTCCATCGATGAACCCAGCTTCAGGCTCAGGTTGAACATGTGCCCAACAACCCCGCACAGCTGGTCTGCGCAGGTCTTCTGGAGCCTGGAGTTGATGCCGTCCGGACCCGCCGCCTCCTCGCCTTGATCTTCCGCAGCTGGTTTCTCGCCTGGGATGTTGTGAGGGTCAGGTTGGAGCAGGGGGGCTGTGTGCTGGTGGGTGTGGGAGGGTGGCTTGAGCTGATGAGCTGAGCAGTGGGAGGTGGCTGTGAGCTGAGAGTCGCAGGAGGGGAGGCGGGGGTGGAGCAGTCCACTCGAGGTGTTGATGAGGGTGCTTGCAGCAGGGAGGGCTGGTCCGGGGGAAGGGCAGATGGCTGATCAAATCTGTTGAAGAATAAGTTCAGATAATTTGCCCACTTAAGGTCCCCTGCAGCCTGGGAATCAGGCTCCTTGTGGCCAGAGATGGTTTTCAGGCCTCTCCAGACTCAGCTGATGTTCTTTTGCTGCAGCTGTTCCTCCATCTTCCTTCTGTAGCTGATCTTCCCCTCCCTGATCTTCCTTCTCAGCTCCCTCTGCACAGCCTTCAGCTCCTCCTTGTTTCCTGACTTAAAGACCCTCTTCTTCTCCTTGAGGAGAGCCTTAATGTCAGGATTAATCCAGGGTTTGTTATCAGAAAAATACTGTACAGTCCTGGTGGGTACAGTGTTATCCAAACAGAAGTTAATATAGTCCGTGATACAGTCAGTGTTGGACTGTTGATGTCATCCCCATGAGAATCACAGAGTTCCTCCCACACCGTCATGTTGAAGCAGTCCTTTAGAGCCTCGTCAGCCTCGTCGGACCACCTCTTCACTGTGCGGGACACAGCTGGCTGCCTGTGTACCAGAGGTTTGTACACAGGCCAGAGATTAACCAGGTTGTGGTCTGATCTTCCCAGGGGAGGAAGGGGTGATGAGGTGTATGCCTCCTTGGTGTTGGCATAACACAGGTCCAGTATCTTATTGTCTCTGGTGCAGCAGGTGATGTATTGGGTGAAGGTGGGCAGTGTGGAGGATGGAGAGGCCTGGTTGAAGTCCCCAGAGAGGAGAAGGAGGGCCTGAGGATGTTGAGTCAGCATCCGACCCGTGACAGAGTGGATGACGTCACATGCCTCATCGGCATTAGCAGAGGGGGAATATACGCAGCTATCGCGATAACTGTCCAGAGTCACGATCGTGTCCGGGGTCCGCGGGGTCAGCCATGTCTCTGTAAACACCATGATGCTGCACTCCCGGTACTCCCTCTGGTGTTGGGTCAGCGCCGCTAACTTGTCCATCTTGTTGGGGAGAGATCTCACATTCCCCATGGTGATGGATGGGAGGACCGGTCGGTATCTTCTCCTCCTGTCGCGGCGCTGGACTCCGGCACGGCTCCCGCGTCTTCTCCTCTTTATCTCTCGGGGAACCTCGAGCCTCTCGTCCGGCAGCACAACTGTGTTGCGGAGTGCCAACAGCTGATCCCGACTGTAAACAATAGGGCGGCCGGTGGCCCCAGACACGGAAGTAAACATTGTCGAAAAATGAATGAAAAATACGAACTGAAACACTGTCACAATGGTGGACTTGTTGAGCTAGGGATTTAAAAACAAAAGCATGTGAAAAATAAACTTTAAATAAAAGAAATGACAGAAAAAAAGAGGAAAAAGCTTGGCGGTGAGCGAGAGCTGCTGTAACAGTCGGCCACTAGAGCGGCGCCATCTTTTTTGGGCCTTCCATCCAAATTGACAAGTGATATTGCTTCTCATTTTGTAAGTAGTGTCATTCAAAGTCTTTCAGAAAGCCTTCAGATAAATTTGAAAAAACATTGTGCCTACTGTCCAGCTCGTGAAGGGGCTGTGGAAAGAGTTAACCAGACCCTGAAATGAAAACTAACCAAACTAACCACTTGCATTGATATTTATGAGGTGTTGCCCCCGTAACAACTGGGCTCTCACCTAATGAGATACTTACTGGGCGTCCAATGAGAATGACAAGCACCCCTTTCCCTCAAAACAGATTAACTTTTATAGGGACAGATGTTACGATATTACGGGGCACTTAACCATGTTTTTAAAGTTATCTTCCTGAAGGTAAAAGCTGCCCTTCCTGAGTAGATGCTGATACAACTCCATAGCCTCCAACCTGGGGACTGGGTAGTGGTCAAGGAACTCAGATGGAAACACTGGCGACTACCCAGGTGGACAGGATCATACCAGAAGAATGGAAATGAACTAATGTCAATGAGGGTGCAAGAAGACACAGAGGGGAGAAGTGGCATTGATATGACACCAAAGCAGGATCAGATGAACCCATACAAAGAACGTATCAACCCTACCACAACGGAACAAGTAATTAGGAGAAAAAGACAGTAAATTGAAAGTAATGACTGGAAACACTGAGATTTTGATTCTGATGGCTTGCTTGATGATTATGAAGAAAAAATAGTAGATACCCTTGTATTAATTGGATGAGGAATAGGATGTATGGGCCAAATGCCACTATCTTAGCAGTTCAAAGTCCTCCAGTAAATTGGCATTCATCATTCCAACTTAAATTAAGACACAATCCTTGTTTAGATCCAGTTGTTAGTTTAGTTTAATATTTTGTTAAACATCAGCATGTGCTCTCGACTATGAATTGGAAAATAATTTAATAAACGGGAGCTCCATGTACGACATTAAATTTAACAGGAGATGCATAGATCACAATCATTCCTGATAATTTGGATAATATTACAAATGTTATCACAGCATTGGACAAGATTTGTGAAAGCATTTGGTCCATCTGAATCTGCAGGGTTTACTTTCAGCAAATGGTTAAATAACCACTTCGGGCACTGAGGTACTATGATCATTCATGTATTAATTCCTGTTGTGATTGTACTTGGATTTATGTCATGCTTCTGTACCTGTACATTAACTTGCATGCGAGTCCTTATGTATAAATGAATACATGGGGTAATTGGGGAAGAGAAGACATCATTACATGTTAAAATACCACTTGAGTCAACCAACAATAGTGAATTAGACTTACATGTCATGCAAGAATGAGCATCAGATAACCCATATATTGATTCAGATAATGAATTGGTATAGTCTAATTTAGATTTTCCAGAATGATTTTCATAGGTTGTTTTTTGTTTTGTTTTTGTACTGATGGCATTGTCAACAACCTCAAGTTACATCTGAATGAGTTACAATTGAATACTCTAAATTAGAGTGATATCAGGTTTCGAGTGATAACAGTTTTTTAATTGATCTTTTAGATGTAATTTCCCCAATAATGTTTGTTGACACTTTGTGTCAAAAGGGAGGAATGTGGGGGAAATTAACAAATGTTAAATCCAGAAGAAAAGAAGAAAGATGAGTGAGAAAGTATAGTGTATGGTTTACGACATGCAAAGTGTGGGAAAGCCAGAGGAGTAACTTAGGTCTAGGTGTCACTATTTAGATGAATAACAAACACCAAATGTAACTTCCCCTGGGAAAGGCTGGGTAGAGGGTTCACAGGAACACCAAATGGTAACTAGTTCAGAGAATGAATGTTGAACAACTATCATGATGTATGTTTTGTCACTGTCCTGTTGTTACCTAACAGTATATCAGTGTTGTACATGAACGCGTTCAAAGAACGTTCGTTCATGAACAAACTCATATTTTGGGTGAACGTGAACGTCCCGTTCATTTTTGCTTGATGAACGTTAAATTGTGAACGCACTCATTCTGCTGTTTCTTGAACGGCACTCTGATTTCGTTCAGATTACGTTCGTGCCAGATTTCAAGAGCCCTCGGCGAAAAACCAAGCTAAAACAGTAAAAACACATGGTAAACGACCATTAAAAAGTCGCGGATAACCACCCGATCTGGCAACCGCAAGTCCTGCCTGTCGCTCTACCGATTTCGTCATCAGCGGTCCTCAGTCTCGTCACAATTCACATTTGTGCAAGGAAGGAGGATGCGTTTACTGAGAAACTAATTCCCATACAGTCGGGAATTAGCTCGTAGCTCGTGGCAACGTAAAAAAAAAAAAAAAAAAAAGAACTAAAAAAGAACGAAATAGTTCATTTTGGGGAAGCATGAACTTTAGTTCACAATTTTGAATTATGAACGATGAACTGAACTAGTTCATTTTAAAAGGTTTGAACTGAACTTTGAACTAGTTCATATAGAAAGTGAACTTTCCCAACACTGCAGTATATAAGCCAGGATATTGTGAAAGACAGCAGAGAACACTGTGGGTCTTCTCTCCATGCTGCATGTATTAAAGAGATCTGATTCATCATGCCGAGTTTCTAATTCTTGAGATAATTAGCGACTTTCTTACTCAATACGGAGGAAATTTCCCTTACACCAGCACGTAGGGAGAACCAGCCACAGAGCAACATGCTCACCCTGGGACGACTTAGTGCTGACTGAATAAGCAAAGTAGACAGCCTGGCTGGTGCTACCCTCGCAGCAGAGAGAGCATCTCAACAAACACAGAAACACAGACTTAAAGCTTCGAGATGAATAAAGAGCCACAGAGTTTCTCAAAAGATTCACTGTGATTTCTACAGATCAGAAGGATGAGATAGAATCCTCTTTGATGCAGTTATAAGTGTATTTGCCATTTGAACATAGTGTTTATTTGTTAAGAATACAATGCCTCACATGTCCCTTCACTCATTATTCATGTGGTGTGAAATATGACATAATTATCTTCCAAGTAAAGGAAGCCATCTGGTAGACACCGGAGGGCACGTCATGGTAAAAACAGCTCAGTAACATAATGGCAATGATTCAGCTCATTCATAATTTCATTCAGTTGCAGCTTTCAATGGGTGGATTACAAATAGAATTGAATTGAACTGAATTAAATTGGAAAGTGATGGTGATAAAATGGCGATGTGCACTGTGACTGACTGGGAATTTTGACTCATATCAACCATAATGGGGCACACTGATAAAGGAAAACATCAAATTACAAAAGCCTTGATCTTACCAATAGAAAGAAACAGATGAAGTTACAACAAATGCAGCCTTCCTTTGAGGGTCTCAGGTAACAATATCAGGACCCTGGAACTTGCTCACCTACAATTTTTAACATTATAAAGTCCATCTTTTCCTACTTTGATTCGCAGGAATGACAATTGTCTTCCATGAAAAGTATTTCACCAACCCTGGATGGGCTCCAGATCTACAATGCAAAACTAACAATAGACAGCACTATGACACAGTTTTCCATATTGCCTCAAATAATCACTGGGACCTTTATTTAGCTCTACTTCAGAAGATAGCAGGCAGACCTTTATTTAAAATAGGAATATATTAGAGACAGGCCTTTATTTCTAATTCCCTCTATTTGATAAGTATAATTGGTCACAACTATTCACCACACAATCCCATTAATACCACTGTGAGGTCAGGGGTCAAGTTACATATGAAAGTGAAATGTGCAAATAAGAAAAAAGGGAAGGTTGTCTTACCTGTTGTTTAAGGACACGATTGTGGCATTATGGAGCATGAAAAAGGAAAGGGGAAGAAAAAAAAAAAGTTAAGTCAGTTGAGAATCACCTTCACTGTATTAAATACAGTTCTCCAACATCAACCCTAACAATGTCTCAGCATTAGAAGTTCTATTACAAAATGTAAATCATGCACAAACTTCAGAACTCCAGTTAGAATTTCTGGACGTTAGAGGACATTTTAGAGATCAGTCACTATTACAGCTAGAAGGCCAGTGTGAATGAAAACACTGTTAATGAATGCATACAGTGTCAGAATTTGGAAGCCAGAGCTACAGAGTCAGATTCAGTGAATTGATCAAGAGAAGTTAACAGACATTTAACAAACAGTGTCAAGTATTTGGTCAGATTTTAGTAGTGAGAAAGGGCTGAGGAGTAGCAGAGAGAATCACACTGAAAAATAAAGCTTCATTCAGCAGACTGCGGGATGTAGCCAGAGACAATATACTCATGATTGAAACCTAGTATTATCGGGAGGAAGAAGCATTAGACTGAGGTCGTCTCAGAGTTTCCCCCAGTGTACTGGGGGTCAGGCAGGCCAAAAGGCCAGCTGGCTTAGGCCTTATGTGATTGTTAGACTCACGGGGGTCGTCAGATATAGCCATCAAAGTTACATCATATGCATAACTTTTTTAGACTGGCACAGTGTCAAGAGTCTGTAGTTCTGTCGTTCTGTTGTAATAACTGGGGGAAACCCTGATATTTGAAGGCGATTATATTCATCTTTTAGGAAAACATAACAGACAAGCATATTCTAACATGGACTAGGATTTGAATGGGAACAAATACTGATTTTTTAAAAACCTATAAACTGCACTGGATCTTTGCATTGCACAAGGTCACAAGTGGTTCAAAATAAATGAATCTCATTCTAGATAATAAATCATTGAGCTTGAAGGTTTATTTTCAACTTTGAAATAGACTCACAGAGCCACATTATTAGGAACATCTGTACAATCTAGTGATGATGTTGTACTGGACTGTATCTTCCAATAAGTCAAGTAAAAGTTATGGCAGAGCTTTTGTATTGAATGACAAAAGACTGTACAGGTGTACCTAATAAAGAGCCCACTGAGTGCAGTAGTTTGACAAAAATCTTAACTCGGTGTCCTCTTTTTGTTAGCCACTTCCTGCAGCCTTCAGTACTAATGCAGTTTGCTCATGGAGATGGTTCAATTGTCATCATATGACTAATGAACGTCCTACAGTCTCAACATTTCTGCAGATCAAAATCTTTGAGACTCTAACTGTGATCAAATGCATAATAAACAGTTGCAATAGACACAGAATATAGACACAATAAACCCAAGAGGCATCAAGAAAATTGGATAATTGCAGGTTGTGCGTTACCAACCTAGACCACACTATATTACTAGTAAACTAATTCTCATTCTCAAACATCCTTTGTTAGTCACAGTCATGTCTACCGTTAACTTCCCCACTACGATAATAATTTGACTCTGTGCAACAACTATAAGATTATTGAGCTAAAATGCATTAGCAAACTAGCTTTGCGATGCAAGGACCCAGGTTATGTTTGTGTTTCTATAGACAGAGAGGAGATGGTGGGAGGTTACACAGGTAGCTGACAATCAGATGAAACAGTAGACAGTGGAGCAAGCATAGATAGTGGAGCTATCAGCAGCAGGTCAAGTCATTAATTTGTTAAGCTCATGGTAACAGATACACAGAGGCAGGCAGAGGGAAATCAAATCAGACAACATATCACTTTACCCTTGCAGTTTTGTTAATATAGGGCCCGACCAACAAAGTACATTTGCCTCCTACACTCATTCCAACAGTTGGGAGGAGTGACACAAATGTTTCTCTGGCAAATTTTTAAACCATGTTTCTTAGGAATATTAATGTTAATAAAAAGCATATTTGTGCATACATCTGTTGTGGATATGAATGATCTTAAAAACTGATTCAAACATAAGCTCTTCTACATTTATCTGTCGGGCCCTGGTTATTACAATTACATAGAGGAAAGAATCAAGCGCCAAGCAGGCCTGGTGCTCAATCAGACAGACAAAGAGCCATGCATACAGAAAAATGAATAGTAGCTACTTCCTTCTAACTTAACCTACAATAATTGTGTTCAAATTAGCCCCATGTTATTCATAATCTTCCCTGTAGTTCACCAACCTTCCAGTGGGGGGAGCTGTGACGACGAGGACTCCTGGTGCTCTGAGTGTGCAGGGAGAGAGGGAGGGGCTGCAGGGGTGATGGAGGGAGGGGGGGTGCCTGTTGTTTGACTAATGGGCGTGGCTACTTTTTGAGTGAGAGTGACTTGTGGTGATGTGGGAGTGGCTTCATTCTTACAGACAGAAACTGAGGAACTAAGGGGCGTAGGTGAGGTGGCAGTGGGTCCTGTGGCTGTAGTCGTACTGGGTGTGTCTGTGGAGGATATGAGTGTAGCTGAGGGGACGAAAGGCTTGGCATCGACGTTGAGGGCTGATCCAACTGCAAATGTTGGAGGGTGAGAGACTGTGGCAGCTAAGGTGGATGGACTGATGGACAAAGCAGAAGTAGGAGGAAGATCTGCAGTGCTCTTGGAGGGAGTAAAAACAGAATTGGCTTGTGAAGCAGGGCTGACGGTTTCTGTCAGGGTAGACTTTGTCGGGGCAGCAGTGGCAAGGGAGGGTGTGTTGGTGATAGGGGTGGTGGTCTGTGAGTCGGGAGTGGAGCCTGGAGGGGTCTGGAGGACTGAATCCAGGAAAGAGAAGGTCTGGGAGACTGGGCTCAGATTGTCCCCTGTCATCAATGCTAGACTACCGCTAACATTCCCAGCTACACTAGTCATGCTGGCAGCACTGGCCGCTGAGCTACTGTTCGGTTCAGGTTTGCTGGTCGAAACATTTTCTTCGTTTGGTTTTTGACCATCTTTAGCAGACATGGGGAAATCGTCTACACACATCGGCTCATATGAGCGCGGAGATGAATCTGTTGCAAGGCTAGCATGGGAACGGTTGGTGAAACTTGTGGGAATTTGTGCAGGAGCAGAGGGCAAAACAGGGCTTGGGCTGGAGTTTGGAGCTTTGGAGTCAGGAGGACCAGAGTCGGCAGTTGCAGCTCGGGTAGCTGGCGGGGGAGAGGTGGATTGTTGTGGTGCTCCCCACTCCTCTGGAAGTCTGGCACGACTTTTAGTCTTCTTGCCTTTCACCCGACCCCCTCCTCCACTCTCTCTGATTTCCCATTCCCAGTTCTCCTCCTCGTCCTCATCCTCCTCCACCTCCCGTCCCTCCTTATCCAGCACCCCATGCTTGTCTGATTGGCCGATGTTATTGTCCTGGTTATCCAAAGAGTCGTAGACCTCGTTGTGGCCCTTCCTCTTCTTCTTCTTCCGTTTCTGCTGTTGCTTGCCAGCCTCGCCCCCCAGCCTCACTCTCTCTGGGCTGAGGGTTTCAGAGTTGGAGGAAGTGGGACTGCTGTCGTCCATTGAGGCGCTGGGAGAGAGGACGGGAGCTGCCGAGGGGGGGAGGGTTTTATAAGAGGAGGAACCAATCACATACTGTGTCAGAGAATCACCTGCCAAAAAGCCATCAGATTGTGGTTACCATGGGTGGTTTTCACTACTTCATGAACTAAATTAATTACTGTTTCGTGGCAGTAAATGAGTGTAATGACTGAGCTAAATAGAAGGGTCCATTCCAGTTGCAGTTGGAGCTTGTAGAATCACCAATACCTATAGGTGGATTATTGGTTAATGGTGATGCATGGTTTTTGTAGATAGATTCTTTGAGTCAGACAAACCATAGATACAATTTTTAATGCTTTTGCATGTAATGTGACGATTGGATAGGTTATGATTCGGACAAAACTTTGGGTTAGGGAATTTAGGACTAAGACAATCCTAGTGAATTTGTCAGTATTTGTAAAGAGTCAGGGTGAGGATAGATGTTTGTGATTTTCTTATTTTTAAAGGGTAACTCTACAGACTCATGTCTGTTCACAGTTATTGGGTAGTACTACTGCATATTTGCAAAAAATAAGTTGTATAAGTTTGACAAGTTGCCTCGAATGATGTCACTTGAGGCCAGGTGGGGCTGAGGACAACAAGTTTAGAACTGAAAAAATCTCGGGGTTTGAAGAAAGAAGTGAGCTCGCCTGCTCATCATCCCTGCTTAAGGCTAGAGGCTTCAGGTTACATTAGCATAACATGACCATGGCCATAACACGGATCTGTCAACAGGCGACTTGCATTGTGGGTAAGGTAGATGCCAGATTGTGACAAGGAAGAAGCATATGTTAATTGTAGGCTGGACAATGTTAAGCACAATGCCCAAAGTCGGTGGAATAATACAGGGAGCTACTTTGATCCCATAGATGACCAATAATTGAGCAAAGGCTAAATGGTCACACAAGATACCTTAGTTTAGCTTGCAGAGATAAAAGGCCTCTATGAGTTTGTCTGACTCTGGGTAACTGGGACAATGTTTTAAATCAAGCGATAAGTATTCAAAGGCAAGCTCTGCACTTTATATATACATAATGCATGCCCATTACTACTACCTCGAGCTCTGACTTATACTACAGTATATCACTCATCCTCAAGGATGAAGCAAAGTCATTTGTACGAAGGTAATGACCCAAGAAAGGCTAATCCTGCTCAATTCTTCTTGTGTTGTCTTAAATAGCACCAAAAGTCAAGACTGAAAAGAAGGCTATGGTGCACATGCATTACTAAACAATAACATCAAGATGGAGAGATAATCTCTGCTCGTGTCAGTGTGGAACTTGGAGGAGGAGAGGCATTACTATTACATTCATTGTTGTGCACCTACTGTGACCCAATGAGACTGGGTGGTGGCAGTAACTGTGAGCTGGTACTATGATAGCAGATACTATGATAGAAGTACTGCATTTAGCAATATTTGCACTTTACACATAATATATGATGCCACAACATGTGTTAGCACTGCACTTGGATGAACAGTTTCATGAATTTAAATAAAGAAATAAGTCCTGGCCGGTGCACTGTTGCATGGTATGCTGCTTATGCAGACAATACGCAAGAAAGGTAACAGTAGGTGGGTAGGTAAAAGGTAGATCTTTGCTTCTAGCATAGTAACCATAGTCTGACTGCTTTTAGGCTCCTTTCGCACAACCTTTGAACTTTCCATTAAATACAATGTATGTGATGGTGCCTGCTTTTATAAATACATTCAAGCTGTACTTTACTCACCTGTTACAGACAATCTATGGTTCTACAAAGGCTACATTTCATTGAAATTGCATAATCAATTTATATTAGCACAGATATTTACAGGCCCTGGTTTACAGCGACATAATGGTTCAGCACGGAGTAATACGAATATGCTCTGATTTATATGTTTGGTTGCGTAACAGTTGGAATGTGGCTGCTTTTCATCTCTGCCAGGGTGAATTAAAGTTACATTTCATATAAAACTGTGTTTTTGTTTAAAAATGCCAAATTGTTATGCTGACTTTAGGTCCAATGCTAACTGTGACTGGAGGTCTACAGTACTTATGTCTACATTTTATATCTTAAGAAGGGGCCTAATACTGCTTTAAAATCCTAGCTTTTGGTCATTATAGGTTCATTCTATATTAATCTCAATGGACACAGTAAAACGGGATGAAATAAAAGTTAAAAGATCAATAGTCTGGACATATAGACAACATGTCTCATTAAAATTAATATACTGTGTGATTCTCTCTTTCTTTTAAACATACTTATCATCAATACCATCATCATCATTTAGGGGGAAGAGCTGGTCTTGTGCCGGGAGCAGGCAAACACACCAGAGCAAAACAAACACACTGGGAGCAAAGGAGCTCTGAAGCAACTCAATACGGTAAAGCAATCAAGCACATTTCACATAGGCTCTAACATGCAACAAAAACAAACAACAACAAAAATAAATGCATGCATGTCTGAAGAATTGTGGTGATAAATGGATCATTGCCATACATGCATAAACACTTAAAGGATCTAACATGGCACATTTGACAACAATAAGGATATGGAATGTGTTGCAGAATCGCAGTGACAAATTATGCCCATGCAAGCTTTGACAAACAACAAAAGGAATTCAGCTTGCACTGAAATGATCCCTTCATTTGTCTGTTCCCACTATCTTCTCTTGTTTGGGGATGAAGTCATCACTGTTGGGTATGGCCTTTTTGCCTCTGAAGCCATATTTCTCAATTATTTCCGACAAGCACTTCATCAGCTCAGAGAGAATGAGAGACAGAAAGATGAACAGACAGACAGAAACAGACAGCTAGAGGGGCAGATCATATAAATAACTCTCAGGCCTATACACCCCTCTCAGTCTGCTCATCGTGTCCTCTTCCTGTTATTATTATGAAGTTATTTTTCCTCTATCTCAAATTTCATTATCCTATCCCCTCTTTTCCTCAAAGTCTGTCTTACATCACTGGACATTAATGTGAATCCATAAAAAGGTGCATTTCCCTCTAAATCTGGCACCTTTCCCTGTTTGTCTAAATTGATTGCAGTTGCTATTTTCTCCCTTCGGCCTCCAATGCTTCCCCAGCTATAAACAGCCTGAAGAAGGGACGAGGCCAGGGCATTATCATCTATATTTAATGTGATATGGTATTTAATGGGAGTACATCTTAATCCGGAGTCTGGCAAACTGCCGAGAGAAACATTAATGCTGGAGCGCTGGCTGCCTCAAACACATCGCCTATGCATGAGAGTTAATCTCACATTTCCTACAAAGGGGATTCACCTCACCAAAACCTACTGGCATCTACACAGACAGAAGAATGGGTGTACAGAGGACTTTTTGAAGAGGGAACACAGACAGATCACACATCAATTTAAAGGCACCAGGATCAATTAGAGGGGTGACAATCTGGGATGTCAATAACAGTAATTAAGATTTATAAAGTAGGCTACTGATGGTACTTTTGTTTTTCATATTCCTGCTAAATTGCTCCTAAAACCTGAAACATGACCCACTTTAGAGATGAGGTTTCCATCCAACAGCAGAAATATTATGGCTCCTGTGAAATCATTAGGGCCAAACAGAGCATAGACTGATCCAACTTGACTATAAACAGACTCCCTTTGTGAAACAAGTAACCTTTTTACGAAAGGTTTTATGACTGTTTTCCTTCATTAACTACCCAGTGATGTGAGACAGGAAGAAGCAGAAAGACATAACTGGGGATGGGTGCAAATGTTTCTTTCTGCCTGCCAACAGGATTTAACTCCTACTCATACTCAACCACTCTAACATGAAGAGGAGAAATTAAACAGCTATTAAAACAGCTATGTTCTGCTAAGGAAAATTTCAGATGTCATAAGACTACATGGGATTGCTCATATGATGCGCAAAAGCAATTATGACAAGAACAAAGGATTTCATTGTCAGTGTCATTACTTTACTGTTGCAATGAGTCTAATAGGCCTTTTTTCAAGTCTGGTATTGCATGCTGTCATGACTACTTGAACAGAACCGAGTCATCGTTAATGATATTGGTATTTCAGTATTTTGCACCTCTGACAGATAGCTGGAGCTAACAGCTCCGCTGAGCTAACTGGAATGGATCCTACTTGTGGTAAGGTACATTTTCCACACATTACTTCAGTGACTTTTTAAGCAGATCTACTCTTAAGCTCTCAGTCAGTTTTGTGTGTTGATGATGTTGCTCAGAAATCCGTCTAGATATGAAAGAATAATGATGCATCCTGCAGTGGAAACAGGCTACAGGTTGCATATTGTACACAACATTAAGCAAAGAATTAAGATTTGCAATAGCAAGATCAAAGATTAGGTTTGTTTATCCAAAGCTTGCGGTTTATTCTTTATTGCTGTCGTCCAAAATAAGCAACAGGATTGGCACACTTACAGAATGCCTGCAGGTATTTTGTGACTGAGTGGTTAGCTAAACACAGAATTTAAAAATAGCAGAGTGTGATTACATCACTACACTCTCTTCCCTGAAAGTTTAATGGGAAATAGGAAGTTAATTTTACTATCAAACAAATACAATTAAAGCAGCCACTGATGGTTGCGATTGTTGGGTAGCAAATTATATCTGGAAAAATGCAACCTTTCCTCAATCCATCCCTGCTTTCTCAGTTATGTCCATTGACAATTCTTTTAGTGTATTATCATCTGTGTCACTGATCTGCATCATATCTGCCTCAACAGAGACTGAACTGGAATAGTAACTGTTGCATAATGACCAGCCTGTACCGCGAGCTGGCTTAAAGTTAGCAGGGCTATCTTTAGTACACCAACAAAACAGAAGGGAGAAGAGATAAAAAACAAAACCTTGAATAAGAGCGAAAGAGGTAAATGTTTAATAAGTCCTGCACTACTGAAACTCAGATGCTGAGTCATTTTAAAAGTTCAGCTGAGGGCTTCTGCCGTTAAAAACCTGTATTTGTTGCACATGTCTCTCATGTGAAGCTTTTATGTTCGGACAATAATGCTCTGACTGAATGTAAAATTAAAGTCACTTGATGAATTCATTTTGCAGCATTGCATCTATTAAAGAATGTGAAATGTAGCTTTTGGGCACAATCACACAGGAAGATGGCAAAAGACAGTGGGTGTGTGTGTTTACTGCACAGCAAGCACAGATTCAGCTAATGTTGAGCTGTTACTCACTTGAGCAGCTATTGATTATTTTAAACATTAACAATTCATAGAGCTTTCATGGTGAGCAATAAGTTTTCATGTGGGCTGCTTTTTTATCATCAGACTGCAGTAACTAGCGAAGACCTAAAACTATGAGCTGTCCTTCGTTAATAATTCAAAAGGGTCACTGCGTAAGACTTGTGTGTCTGTGGATCCAGGTTGTCAGTAGACAAAGAGAGCAACAGAGCGCACAGAGCATAAAGCCATGATGTAAACAGTGAGTTGGAGCTGTTCCATCTACAGTGAAAACTACTAGAAAAGGCTGCCCCCTGCTGCTGAAAGCATGTCCTGTGGGATCAGCCTGTTACGCCTCTTTCGTCACCACCCACCCCTGCTGATCTGCTACAGAAGTCCATGCCAACTTTCTGGTAGGCTAGTACAGCAGGCTCAAAACATGATCAGCAAGGTTTTATTAAATTTGATTTAAAATTTGACTAGGATATAGATTTTTCAGTTCAGGGCAGGCCTCTAGCTCTGGCTCTGAGACACACATAAAAACACATGCTCAGTATTTTAGTAATCTGACTGTCAGGCAAACTTATTCAGATGAGATTTTCTGTTGAAAAGGTTATGAATCCAAAAAGCACACTACATTTTCACATCATATTGTAACTTCCTCCTCACTCCTCATCCTCCTGACTCCACCCTCCCCTGCTACCCCCAGCATACAGTAACACATGCAACCAACCCTCTTTCTAATACCTGTAGAATGATCCATCGAGTGGATTCCTGGGCCACCAGAAGAAAACAAATCACTGGTTTTAAAGGGGCTGCTTCCACTGGTGTTAGTGGTGGTTTTGTTTTCCACACCAAACAAGCCAGAACTCTTCTGGGTGTCCATAGCTGAGCCCATGCCAGTCTGGCCAAGAGTGGAGCTCATGCTGGTCTGGAACGGAGGCAGGCTGGAGCCCATGGTGCCTCCCATCCCAGACTGAGAGAAGCCTGATGGAGACACAGAACATAGAGACACCAGCAGTTATATATAATTTATATGGTTTATATAACATGAGTTTCAATAATAATAGTAATGATAAGTAAAAGATAAGCTTAAGCATTACCTTACAATATTATGAACTAATTTGAGGATTTGAGATTAGTGACCCCAGAAATTACAGGCCACGGCACCAATTTCACCATGATTGTCTAATATTTATACCAACTACAACCATTGCCATCAGAATAATTTGAAACAATAATTTGTAAGTTCTACACAAAGTGGCTTTAACTCTCTGCTGTATCTGGGATTATATATTTCTTTTCCAACAGAAAATGTCCCATTTACAAAGAATTAAGTGTGCGAGTGTGTGACTGCCACAATGTTATGATGGCTCAATTTTCAACATTTTCACTATTTAGAAATGAAGCAAGTTGCTGGTATCCTGTCAAAATATTTTTTAACGGTAACTTTGAAGGTGGCACACATTTTCAAAACAATTCACCACATGCCTGACTCAGCCTGTCAGCTCTGGCTGGATAATGGGACACAAGGAATTCCTGTGAGAAACTGCAGCTTGCAATGATAATGCTAACTGAGAAATGAGCTCAGTGTTCCAAACCATTAACCGTCCCAGTGACCCTGCTGGAGCCCCACTCATACAAGTAACTTTAGCATAAAAAAAGAGTTACATCAGCATAGCATTACACTGTAAGAAAGTCCTGCCATTTGTCCACTGAACAAGTTAAGAACTACCTTAATCTGGATACTATATTGATAACGTCAGCATATAAGAAAATGAAATGTTTTCTACCTATACGTCCGATGTGTCACATTAGTGCAAAAACTCATTAGATTAGATGACTGGAGTTGAAACCTTACAAGCATAATATTGTGATGCATCCATCATACTGTCGCATCAGAAAGTCACAGATTTAAAAATACTAATTGCACGTCAAACTAATCACCCTAGCATTGACACTGACTGACAACTCCCAAATCATTTAGCAGCCATAAGCACACACCAGGAGTGAAAACAAGTGAAAACAAGTGTTTTCTCCAGACTGTGCAAAACTATCCATTACCTGCCAGCACCACTGAAAATCCATGACTCTGAACAAACCACCTGTGCTAATTCTGCAATCTCAGCCAACCACGATCTCTCCTTCTTTTTTTCTACTCATCACTTTCATAACTTTCATAACAACAACTTTTCATGTTGATCTCTTTGTAAGTTCTCAGTCATATCATGGTTTTCCATCCTCTCTCTGCTCTCATCATTTACCAAATCATGTTGTCCAGATTAATGTCTCAACCAGAATTTTAATTACAAAGAAAATTAGTTGTTGGAGTTTTACATCTGCGAAACACATTGATTTTGCACGCATTTGCCATAGTGTGATAGACACTGATGTCTGAAAGACATTCTTTATCCCAGCCCTACAGAGAGGTGACAGTATGTGGCATAAAATGGTACTGACACAGAACTGAGAGACTAATAAAGGGCTGATGGAGACAGAGAAAGTAGCAACATAAATATATTATGTATGAGTTTGATATATATTTATACTATATATCAAACTTGTGAATCGTAAACATCCAACAGTGCCGAACAACTACAAAGCAGCAGCTTCCAACAAGCTTCAAGTTTTTATTGTTTACCTCCCATGTTGATTTTCACACATAATACCATCTTGACTTGTATATCATTACAATGCTATAAAATGAATTGTTTTATGAGTGCATAAACAAGAGAACAATATATTTACAGTAAAAAAAAGAAAAAATATTATAATTAAAGGTTGAGTCAAATTTGAATTTGAATTCAATTTCAGTTTTAGTCAAATGGTTTAATAGTTTTCAAATTCAGTATCTATCAGACAGGGGAGGTGAAAAAGTAAACTGAACCTAGAAAAGAGTCAGGCATGCTGCTGTCCTTTGTCTTGTTCAGGCTCCATTGATCTGTACTCCCACCCATTGCAGGACCTGAGAGAGAGAGAGAGAGTGTAGAGAATCAGAGGGAACAGTGGGGGCAGAGAGGTAGAGAGAGTCAAAATGGGTGGTAGGAGGAGAGACAAAAAGAGGTGAGCGATCGGTAGAGATGAAGAGCAGAATGAAACTTTTTGTACAGCAACAAAGAGAAAAATGCAATGAAGACTGATGGAAACAGAAATTTTGAATACATGTTAATAGTGACATGCATTTGTGGATTAAGTGAAAAAAAAATATTTTCAGTATTCGCAGTGTGAATGTGATGTCCTTATCTTGTGGCATGTCAAGTTTTTGTTACCCAAATGTGAAGAAAGCCACTCGTCCACATGTGTGTGTGTTCAGTTCAAGACCATTTGCTAATTGTGTCTGAACATTATAACCCTTTACTTGTGAAAATACATTAAACACATGGAACACATGTCATGACTGGTCAGTATTATTGAGGAATTGACCTACAAGGGACACTACAGAACCCCTGGGCCTCTGCAGGAAAAAAAGGCTTAAACTTCTGTGCAAATGTCCTCTATACTGAAGTGGGAAAACCATGTGGTGAAAAACTCCCTCCACCCTCACCAGACAGGTAGTCAGAGCTGAAGGCAGGCTGTCCGGGTGGGTCTTGGCGTCCCCCTGATGACATCATTGATGACATCATCCCAGGACCTAAAGAAGATAAAGAGCATGATCACCATCACTGCCACTTAACTAACAGAAACATAGACTTGCTCATTATTAACACATCCATTAATTCTCTTGAATGCCACATTTAAACATACAATAGATTTCTCTGAACATTTTTACAACTTCAGATCAACTTTCCTATATACCATGTTGCTCACTGTACAAACAGGAGATCCATTCTTTAGAGGAAGCTTTTCCTTGGCAAGAATACTTGCTACATAAAATTCCAAGTATGATATATCTAAAGATTAAAATGCAGACCTAGGCTGAATGACCCAGTAGTTCCTGACAAACACACAGAGCATCATGTAGGTTTCTTTTTATAACTCTCCACATAGTGCAACAGTCTGAAAGGTGCACCTATACTGTCTGTCACTCGCCTCTGTCAGCTGTTTAATCATTAAACAGGTCCCACTTTCCACTTTCTTTTGACAGTGAGGCAAGCAGACACAACACGTCGCCGAAGGGATGATCGCCATGGTTACGTAAGGAGGGGATGACAACATTTGCGGTTCCCTAGGCAACACCTGCTGTCTCCTGACGTATCTTATAGGATCGATGCATGTGCACCACCCGCGGAGGCACACATACCAAGATACACATAACATACTCTCACTCACTCACACTCACACACACACACACACACACACACACACACACACACACACACACACACACTATTGATAAATACTATAAACAAAATACATAGGGGAAGTAGTAGTAGAGGTGGAACTCCTTAGGTACTTAAGTGCTGCTGTATAATAAAAGAAATCAGAAGGAAGATAGGCTCCATTAAATCTATTTAAACAGTACATTAAGCAGCACACACACACACACACACACACACACACACACACACACACACACACACACACACACACACACACACTATGTTATAGCCATGCTTTAATATTATGTGATCAGAAACCTAATTTGTTAAATACAGGCCCATATTCATGTAAAAAAAAGACCTGTGAATTCAATAGAATCTGAGAGGATGAGTTTCACAGATGTGCTCTTTTTTTTTTAATAAGCACTGAAGTCCCTGTCATACTATTTGTTTTCAATATTTTACAATGTCAAATTATCAGAACGGTTTGAAATCTCTGATTTTCCAACACCTCTCTATAAAGCATTTAAACAGTCTTTAGCGACCTGAGGTATGTATTGTATTTTTTACCTTATGCATGTAACATAAGTAGTATGTAAGTAATAACAGGCAAGTTTTGTGTAGTCCTGTTTTGACCTCATTTTGTGTCACATATATCATGAATTAACACAGACACAAGCATAAAGATGTTTGTTTGCTAAGTGCTTCACAGCAGTACAGCGCTGAGTGGAGAGCAAATAGCCATGTTTCAATGACAACAACAGAGTGATTTGCTTTTGTTAAGCTAACTAATTTGTGTATAGTAATTGCAATTACAAGCATTTGCACATGCATAACACAGTACATTATGTATGGAAACCATGCATGTATTGGTTAAATAAAAGTTGCAAGAACACCATGTACAGTGACTTGCAAAAGTATTCATCCCCCTTGAATCCCCCTTTTCCACATTTTGTCACGTTACAACCACAAACATAAATATATTTTATTGGAATTTTATGTGAAAGACCAACACAAAGTGACACACAATTGTGAAGTGCAAAGAAAATTATACATGATTTTTTTTTTTTTTTTTTTTTTTAAATAAAAAACTGAAAAGTACAGTGTGCAAAAGTTTTCAGCCCCCTGAGTCAATACTGCGTGGAACTGCCTTTTGCTGCAATTACAGCTGCAAGTCTTTTGGGGTATGTCTCTACCACCTTTGCTCATCTAGAGACTGAATTTTTTGCCCATTCTTCTTTGCAAAACAGCTCAAGCTTAGTCAGATTTGATGGAGAGCTGTTGCGAAGCGCAGTTTTCAGATCTTACCACAGATTCTTAATTGGATTTAGGTCTGGACTTTGACTGGGCCATTCTAACACATGAATATGTTTTGTATTAAATCATTCCACTGTAGCCCTGGCTTTATGTTCAGGGTCGCTGTCCTGCTGGAAGGTGAACCTCCGCCCCAGTCTCAAGTCTTTGGTAGACTCCAATAGGTTTCCTTCCAAGATTGCCCTGTATTTAGCTCCATCCATCTTCCCATCAACTCTGACCATGTTCCCTGTCCCTGCTGAAGAGAAGCACCCTCAGAGCACGATGCTGCCACCACCATGTTTGACAGTGGGGATGGTGTGTTCAGAGTGATGTGCAGTGTTAGTTTTCTGCCACACATAGTGTTTTGCATTCAGGCCAAAAAGTTCAATTTTGGTCTCATCTGAGCAGAGCACCTTCTTCCACATGTTTGCTGTGTCCCACATGGCTTCTGGTGAACTTCTTATGGTTTTCTTTTAACAATGGCTTTCTACCTGCCACTCTTCCATAAAGGCCAAATTTCTGCAGAGCATGCCCAATAGTTGTCTTGTGGACAGATTCCCCCAGCTGAGCTGTGGATCCCTGCAGTTGGTCCAGAGTCACCATGGGCCTCTTGGCTGCATCTCTGACCAGTGCTCTCCTTGTTTGGCCTGTAAGTTTAGGTGGACAGCTGTGTCTTGGTAGGTTTGCAGTTGTGCCATACTCTTTCCATTTCCGGATGATGGACTGAACAGTGCTCCGTGAGATGTTCTCTTAAATCTTTTTACAGCCTAACCCTGCTTTAAACTGCTCCACAACCTTATCTCTGACCTGTCTGGTGTGTTCCTTGGACTTCATGATGCTGTTTGTTCCCCAATAGTCTCTTAATGAACCTCTGCAGCCGTCACAGAACAGCTGTATTTGTACTCAGACTAGAATACGCACAGGTGGAGTCTATTTAGCCATTAGGTCAACATTCGATCATTCAGCAATCATCAGGCAACTTCTGAAGGCAATTGGTTGTACTCAGAGAAAAGGGAGCTAAATACTTTTGCACACTGTACTTTTCAGTTTTTTACTTTTTAAATAAAAATCATGTATAATTTTCTTTGCACTTCATAATTGCGTGTCACTTTGTGTTGGTCTTTCACATAAAATTCCAATAAAATATATTTATGATTGCGGTCGTAACGTGACAAAATGTGGAAAAGTTCAAGGGTGATGAATACTTTTGCAAGCCACTGTATATATACTTCATTGCAAGTAAAAGTCATGATTTCAAGTCTTTCAAAGTTGAAGTACAAAGTTCAAACTTCAAGTTAACTTACTCATGATGCAGGAAAAAAGGCTCCTTTGAGTGTTGTTTTGATATATGTGATCCTGGGTTATTACCATTGTTGTATATATTAATCCATCTAAGTAGCATTTAAGTGACATTAGCATTGCAGTGACATACAGTAAGAGAAAATGGAAACAATCAAAGCAAAACTACCTCAAATTGTTATAATAAAGTACTAAAGTACAGTATTTTGAGTAAACAGATATTTCCTGTTGAAATACTTGAATATTATCTTAATCTGAAGTATGATTCATTTTGATGTAGTATCAAGTGGAATCAAGTATAATATGATTATTGCTTCTTTCCCATGCATTAGCCTGCTGCTACTACATAGCAGGTATTATAAAATGTGTATCTGTCCATGGTCCTGAAATAACAGCGGAAAAACACAGTGTGGCCTGCAACAAAAATCAGAGAAATATCATGCACTTCCTCTTGAGACACATGCAACATGACTGTGCATTGTTTACCTGAAAAGATGTCAGTGTTGTAAAGAGATTCATTAGTTCATACTCAGGCTGAAAATCTGTTTTCTATCAAATGTGTTCAGGGGAAATAAGGACGCAAATTTCTGGAGCCAGTATCAGTGTAATGGTGGATATCACGAATAATTAACAAGTGTGTGTTAACTGTGAGTTTAGGTACACTCGATCGGGTGTGAGTGTGTTTGTGAGAGTGTCTCTTTATGGCCTCATTTACTTTTGTTTCTATAAAGGTAAAACATCCATGAATCCACACACACACACATAAGCACACACACACATACAAAATCAGAGACAAACAGCAGACACATATAAATTCTGGACAGGACGCCACAGACTTACAAACACATCTAAGCAGGGTTGTGAAGTCATTTGTGTAGCTAATGTTCGCTAAAGCAGCTAAAGTGTAGAGCTGCCAATATTACACAGCATCATTAGGGACTGTAACCTAAGACTTGCTAAGTTTATCTATTGTAGTTGTAAAGTATCATTCCACCTGTTTCCTTTTCTTAATTTTTTAAAAGTAGAAATAAGTTTCATTATGCTTGCTACAAACCCTTGATGTTGAATAAAGGTCATGAGTTTAATTTATAAAAAATAATCACAATTTGAATTGCAATTACAATTTTGATCCCAACAAATTTATCCAAAACATTTAGCCCTAGTTTATGGAAAATATAGTTTAAATACTAGTAAATTTCAAAGACCGGCACTGTCAACAAAACACTAGCACTAATACACACACAATACACACACCAACATACAGTATGTAAGTGCAGAAACACTCAGCACCCAGACAGTCCTCTGAGGACAGTAGCCGGTATCGAGCCTCAAGGTCAAACATCCTTCTTTTTTTCAAACATGATTTTTATGGCGTTTCTGCATCACTGGACTGGAAGCTCTTTGAAACACGTTGCCAGAAGAAACGAGTCAAAATATACAAGCAGGGAACCACCATGAAAATAGCTTATATTGCGTAGTTTGAAGAAATTCAGTTTGATGGGCTCATCACTGTGCCGAACACACACTGCTCAGTCCTTACACTGCAGTGTTTGGTAAGATGCAAAGTTGACCTTCTCTTGTAGCTCATCTTGTTAAATCACCTTCAGTTGGTAAAGAATAGGGAAGGAAAATGAATTCAAGTATGAGCCATGAGATGCAGGTGGTGTGTGTGCTTTTCAAAGGCTGAATGGTTAAGACAGACTACAGTGCATCTGAAAACATTGTCTTCACAGGTACAAGGTATGTTAGTCAGTGTGCCAGGAACTGTGCTGTTAAAGTCCACATGCAAATAGTTTAGAAACTTAGCTCAAACCCATATTTGCATCATATTTGACAATAAAGCATGTGCTGTGAGAGAAATGTCCTTCCTGAGGCCTCACACATCAGTGTAATTGCTTCCACCATCCCATGGCCAGTAGATTGGTGTCATGCATTTTCTTGTATTTAAAAGTGGTCCTCTGAGTCATTAACCACTGGTTATAAGTGATGATTCATTTCAGCATAACTCCATTGCTCAGATTATTGGGATCTGTAGCCTTAACACACAGAAAATCATCCTAGTTCTTAGCTGCCTGTGTGACCTTTCTCATATACTCACAATGCTGCATTACCTGTAGCTGAAAGGATAATGCTGGTGATATTATAGGTCATTCTTACTGAAATCTAATCAAAAACCAAAACAAAAAATGAATCTTACTAACAAGTATTAAATCGACTGTTGCAAAAAAAAAAAAAACACACAACAAAACACATCTATAAGCCACCCTGTTGGACTGGATGGCATGTTCCCTGTCATTCCACACATTCACATTCACCATCCTGTTGCCCCAAACAATCAGAGTACCAAATGTAGCTTAACCAGATGAAATTAGTCCTCAACAAATGCACTATTTCTTCCTGTTTGAGTAACGTTTGCTGAAAGTTACTCAAACAGAAGTCAAACATTTTTTCGAACACGCCATGTGAAATTTCTGACAATCTTCATTTCTCTGTCTGTTGTCTCTCCTCTCATCTCCTCACTGTGGTGCCTCACTCACTCATTTGAGTTGCAATGCTTACGGGAAGGCACAGGTTTGACTGGATGAGTAGCATCACATGAGATGATTTACAACACATGCATTTGGTCTCTGAGTTTCCTTAGCTGCTAACTCAGTGCCAGAAAAGACAGAGACAGAGGTTCTTTCCTTCAGAGCTTCAGTACAGCCTTATGGGTGCTTACAGAGCCTCCAGCTCACCCATCTCTTCTCAGAGGTCAGAGTTCAGGACTGTCTGCTGTGCAGTGCCTCTGAAGTGGTCTGGGGTTTGCTGAAGTGCACTTGGCGATGATGGACCATATACTGCAACTTCAGCTCGCAGCGAGAGTACAGTTTCCAGATGATGGCAGTCAGCCTCTGGGCAAACCTGCTGCCTCTATATTTAGATGAACATCTTATGGGTCAGTGACAGTTGGGCAACAAGGTCAATATGAAATTTATTTATTTATTTTTTATTAATTTACTTTTGTGCTCAGGTTCATGTTTTATGTTGTGTAACAATTCTTGTTCTTATTCATTCTTATTGTTTTGTGTATGTTATTACCATCTTTAGACAACTGAGGTTAGAGTTAAATATACATAAGTGAATGCTGGAAACACAAAAGGCTGTTGAGTTGTGAAAAACCAAGGTGATCCCATCTTTCTCCATCAAATTGTCCTTGACCCGGACCTGCCTCACACTCCCTGTTTCATGCAGCTTATATTGGTGTGCGTATGTTGATTACGAGTAAAGTCTTTCTCTCTCTCTCTTCTCTCCAAGCCAAGGACAGGGGAGGTTAATGTCAACCTACAGCATCTCATCCTCGGTCACAGCTGTCACTACCTCTGGAGCACTTAGCACGAGGGGAGAGAGGGGGTGGATAAAAAGTAAGGGATGGATAAGGAAGGCCTTGCTGTCCGCAAAGGGATGAAGAAGGGGGAGGAAGAGATGGAGGGATGGAAGAAGGACAGACAGAGAAGAAGCACTGAGCGACAGATGATACAAATTGTTTAAGATAAATCAGTAAGTTCTGATGTCTCCTCAGTCAGTGTTAAAATACGATGTTTTACCACCTATATCATGGTACTACTACTTTAATAGTGAAAATAAAATAGACTGGTATAAGGGCATAAGGCATGATGTGAGGCAGAAAAAGGCAAAGGACTGCGGAGGAGGATGGGAGAGCCATTTAATTTATTATTGTAAAGGAGATGGATGGTGGGATACATGGAAAGTAAGCACCCTTTACTAGAAATAATATGAATGATGCAGAGCAAAGTAATGATCAAACAGAGCAAGAGAACGTAAGGGAGAAACACAGACATCAGAGCATGAGTAAAAGAAGGGGAAATAAACTCATGGCAACGCAGGAAAGAAACCGAGAGATGCTCAGGTAAATCATCCTCTGCTCTGAGTGTGGATGGTGCTGCAGTCCCGACAACCATTAACAGCATAACAACAAACTCCAGATGCTTCGTGATAATGGTGCGAGCCCATGGCCACTGAACACATGATGCATATCTTGTTACTGTGACTAACAGACTGTGGAGCTGGTGGTCCCTCTGGGGGCACTGCTTCTCCTCTAAGCTGTCAAACACAGGCTTTGTTCATTAGATCAGATTTACTACTACAATCTGTGTTTTCACCTAACCACATGGCCTCTAGTGCACAGGAATATACTGACCTTTAACAGGTTAGTTTCAAGGTATGAAGAGGGCTGACAGGAGAATTAAACTCAATTAATGCTGTTGTTGTTATGTTTGTGTTCAGGCCCTCATTTTAGTCTGATTTGTGCCAAGCAGATATAAGTCTCTCATGAACACACACAAACACACTTTATATATATATATATATACACACACACACATACATATAACAGGACTAACCCTTCAGGTGATATCCAGCCCTGTGTTCCAGGATCTTATGTTTTATTTATTTTCTAGTGTTCATTATTTAGTGTTTTATGCAGTATTCATATTTGTGGATGTGTTGCAGGGCTTCTGCCACCAGGTTGTGCCTTTGAGTATGTTAATGTAGTAGAAGAAAGGTTGCAGAATTAGCACAAAGCCATTAGGTTTTGGCAGCAGAAAATATATGCTGGTGGACTGCAAGCAACATGTACTGCTTTTTTGTGGTTGTCAAGTACGGAAATTACGTACGTCGTCAAGTACGAGTTTTGTGTTGTTTCTATAGTTTTGGGCATCATAATCATCAGTAATAATGACACTGTACTCATCAAGTTAATTACTGAAATCTCAGAAATTGGCAAGATCACTAACAGGTCTGACAACGGAAGAAACACAAGCAGTCAGTCAAGCAGACAGCCTCGTAAACTAAGTAGGTTAAACTCATTTGCAATTGAAAACAACATGATGTTATTTTTTCGGTTTGCTGTGAACAACCATCACAGTTTACAGACTGTGAACATCCAGCTTCAGATGTGACCTACTGTCCCACTTGTGGGCACACAGCTTTTGTGTTCAATGAGGCATTATTACCTACACTTCAGATGTGCACACTCTTCATTTTACCTCTAGATAAAGTGATTTAGATCATCTGGCTGAACAACAATCTGTCTGACTGCATGTGTTTTTAGCCCAGTCAGACTTTGCTGCAGTGATATTTCCAGCATCAACAATTAGACTAGTGAGTACAATCTTATCATCGCTGACAGAAGTGATAAGTTGGAGTCAATAGAATCATCCTTAAATTTCCTAATGTCAAATCATCACATTATCACTGATGCCACATGTCATAAGCTAAAAGCTAAAACCACTGAAACTTAAACTCTACATAACTCACATCCTCCACCTGTCTGCCTGCCTGCCTGCCTGTCTGTCTATCTGTCTGTCTGCCTGTCTGCCTGCCTGTGTGTGTGTGTCTGTCTGTGCAGGTCATTCAGGATGTCAGAGAGGCTCATCGGTCTGTCTGCCAGTCCGTCCTTCAGTCAGTCAGTGTTGTACTCCAGAAGTGCTGTAAAAGCTTCACTTACATCATACTCAATATATTTGCTGAACTCAACACACTCACACACACTCTAATAACTGGCAGTGACAGCCAAGGTGTGTGTGTGTGATGAACTCACCAGAACTGCATGTGTGTGAAGCTGCTGGCATTGATGCTCCAATGTACTGCAGTCACATGTGACTGCAGTGTCTTGTAGCACACACACACACACACACACACATTCACTCAGGAATACAAAATATAGTGCCACAGATACACACATGCTAGTGCAGAGTATCTGTGTTTTTCTGGTCACACACACACACAAAAATTACTAGTTAATGCAGTGGTCCATCCCCCTTCTCTCTCTCTCTTTCTCTAATGTACCTCAGTCACACTCATGTACAGTGAAAGTACACACACTGCGGGAATGTGTTATCATGCCTCAGCAAACACAGCTTCTTCGCAGCTTGGTACACTCTAGCAGACTGCAGTGTAACTTTACCTTTGTTGTGCTGCCACGCAAACCCAGAGTCAAATGAATTTCACTCTCAATTCATTTATACCAGCTTTTAAAGGTGAGTTCAATTTTTAAATGGTGAAATCTGAAAAACAGAAAGTACACTGAGTGCTACCCAGGACAGACAGAAATACTGTGTGAATTGAAATAAAAAAAGAAACACTTTTTCAGTACAATCCTATTATGAGAAAAAAACAAAAACATTTGTAGTAAAACATTTGGGCTGCTGTACGAAAGAAGCATTTTTTAAGATTTACACAAGAAATTCTCATATTTACAATTTGTGAATTTAATAAATGCTGCAGTGAAAGTAGAGGGAACACTCTTCACATTGTGCGATTTGCACATATGAAAGTTATATGAATTTTCTTTAAGTATTTTTCTCCAACAATTACAATAACAGTAATGACACCTTTTTTACAGACTGTTGCAGAATTACTGCATCTTTAAACAAGAACAATAAAGCAGGTTGCTACACTACAACCAAGGAAAAACTCACAGAACATTGAAAACAAGTTGAAATATTGTAAATTCACCAGCAGATGTATTTGTTTCAAGAAAAGAAAACTTTAAGGATCCAATCAGAGAAGCAAGAACTCAGTCACAGGTGGGGGTGCTGAGAGAATGTCAGCCTATATAATGACTGATTGGTGGGTGATATTCACACTTTTTCTCATCAATAACTAATCTATCTAATCTAATACCTCCTTTTTAAACTGTTATTTGTTCTTCTTAATATTTATATATAGAATTTACTGCTGCTATCCCCTGTGCTGCTGTGACATGTGAATTCCCCCACTGTGGGACGAATAAAGGCTTATCTTATCTTATCTTAATATCTAATAGTTATTAACATCAAGTTGAGAATATTTTACATTACAACAGACAGCAACTTGAACAACAACATACTGTGTCAAAGCAGCTAAAATGACCACACACAACAACAACTACACTGAACCAAAGCACAATACTATTATGTTATTATTTTCCAAAGAGCTCATGGAAGAAAAATGAAGGACAAACTAAAGGTTTGCCCTAACTGACATTGAGGACAAATGTGTTTTCAATTCAAGTCACATAGCAGGAGTCAGGTTTATTAGAGCCCTTCATCAAAGCTGAGGCCTTAAATGACTTCACAGCCTCCACATTATTAACCCTGAAACGAAAGGAAAAGCACTTCCCATGGCAGAATTCAACTGACGAAGAAAAACAAGGTACAAGACAGGAGAGGACTGAAAAGAAGAAATAAAGAGACAGAGGGAGAGAGAAGGGATGAGTGTGAGACAAGAAAGGCAAGAGGGAGAGTCAGAGGTGAATGAAATGAAAGAGAGTCAGGGACAGATGTGAAAGAAAGGCAGAGACATAGCTGCTAAAAACATGGACTCAGAGATGGGGAGATACTTAGTTGTCTCAGACTATAGATCTCATTGATTGGTAGTAATTCTGACATGTTCCCTGACCATTCAACTAGATATGCCAATCTGTCAGTCTGGCATGCTATGATGTCAGAAATATTTCATATTACTATGGAACATTTTTCACCTATGCTCATAACATAGTGATAACACTGTAATCATTACACACAGCTACCAAAGTCTACACTGTATTTACCACACATATTTATCACTCATTTAAATGTGACAGTGGACTGGGCTTAAAACATCCTTGAGTTCGCCAATATGAAGTCTGAGCAGGATTTTATGTGATGTAAACTCACAGAGTTACATAAGGCAGCTGTGCCGACTCTGCAAATTTGAACAGTGCAATTTATCAGTGCTCTCTGTGCTGGATAATGCATTGGACAAAATCTGCAGGAAAAATACAACTCTACTAGAAACATGAGGATCTCGCAGCAACCAAAAATGCGCACTAACATGCCAATATTAGATGAAATAGTTTAATATTTTTGGGATCCAGCGTCCTAACTGCTGAGAGACCACCCATGTTTGGCCTCAATGAGCTATATAAATTAAACAGCATTCATATCAACATTCAAATATCAATAATAAAAGCATGGTAGAAAAAAATATTCTAAAATATATAATATATATTTAAAAAAATCTCTTCTCATAATTTAGCTTCATTTAGCAGGAAACACAGGATGCGAATCCAGCTGTAACTTACAAGAGAACTCCAGTGATTTAGAATAGCACTCTTTTTAACATCATCGGACTCATGATGGACAGTTTGAAAAAAAAAAAGTGCTTGATGCACTCGGATTTGAGATTGTCTTTTATTATTATTCCTATTTTTCCTTGTTCTTTCGAGACAAAACCGGATGTCTCCAGCTCGACTGCTGACAGTTCAGTTAAGGATTGTGGTATATTATGCTAGTAGCAGTATCCTCGATCCTCTTGCCTCAAGCAGAGATGTAGAGTAAGCTACAGAGGTCTGGTAAGATCACCTTCCTTCCTAAGACTTCAAACTTGTAATCTTCAGCTCCAGGCAACACTGGCTTATGTAAGATCACTTTTTAGATTTTAGGACCAGGACAGATGCTGCTAACTCAACTGGGACCATCAGAAGCATCCCAGTGGGACTCGGAACATCTACCCAGTTTTTCAAACCACAGGGACTCAGCACTTTCCACAAACCACTCACTACCTTTTGATCTCTGCTGGTACAACTTAAAGAGAAAACTGGAGTTGCGAAGTCTGAAGAGACTGAATAAAAACACATCAGTCTGTGGACGCCAGACCAAAAGTGGTTACAGCAACCAATAGGAAGGGGTCAAAGGTCATCATCAGGAGTTAGTAGACTGACAAGGTCAAGGTCATTACACACAATATAACTGCTGACATGCCACCAATGATCCACACTTGATGTTCCATATCAACTGCTCACCCTATTTCCTTGCATAACTGAAAAATGTATATGTTTGTCATTGTGTTATTATTAAGCTGAGTTTATCATTAAGTTTTTGTTGCAAGTACAGAATAAATAAACAGTCTGCACAAAAAAAGAAAGTGGGTCTGGAACTGATCCTTGAGGGATCCCTGGGTTAAAATGCTATCGCATGTCAGTCTTTGGTATAATATTTGACTGAGGATCTATGATATGACAACATCTGAGAAACCCTGTGGTAAAACATCTGCTGTCAGCACAGAGCCTCTGCCTCAGTATTATACAGAAAAACCCATATGGAATGTACAGAATGCAGCCTACAGGGTCTGAAAATCAAACTGCTCTCACAAACATAGCTGTACAAGTACACGCAAACACAAACACAAACACATACACACACACACAGCCGGAGGACGTGTGCCTGCTTTTGGGCATCATTATCACACCAGCTGCGCATGGACATGTCAAAAACTATGTGAGATGACACGACAGGCTGATGGGTTTATCATAAAGGATTAAAAAAAACAAACACGCAACTCTGCTTGGTGTGCCATCTGTGTTTAGCATCACAAATATCAAACCAATCAACAAGATCTCATCCACCTCTGGACCTATGCCATCTATGCTATCTGTTTTCCATTCATGACCTTAATGCCATCTCATTAGAATGATGAATTTGGAATTGGTTATGAGGCTGTATTACATTATGTATATGAACATAACTGTGGAAGATGTATGTTTTGGTCACATCATGGTCATGTGAATTGAAATGATATTCAAATGTTATATTAATGTGGCATCACAATCATCTCCACAGGACATCTTCATCAAATACTTAATGCATGACAGATTTTGGAAACAGAGTATACCGCATCGTGGCTACTTCACCTGCCAACTCAAACACAAAAACACACACACACACAAAAATGAGAAAAATAATTGCATCGTTTATAATTGCAACATATGTCAATACAGTGTCTTCAGAGTTTTTACAGACCAGATTGAATCACAATCACATGAGCAGTTCACTTTGCTTCTGGACATCAATTAGTGTTGCTGAGCTATTTTACAAATCAGGGAGGTTGTACATGTTAGAATACTACATTAATGTAATAGAAAAGTGAGTCACACATCAATATTTAGATAGAATTTACAGCCATTAGCAAACACTGACCACCATTTACGACCAGTATTTTAGGGAAAGTAAGGCTGTGTAACCAAGGACCCTGAGTATACTGAATTGAACAACTGTGTGTGTTATGAATTCGACTTTTCATTTGTAATAAGGAATGTCTCCTTTCAAAAGTTACAAAGTCAAATATAAAAGAAATGCATGGTGGATTTTCAGTAATATTGAGTAAACTAACTTGTTAAGTCCTTTACTTTTGACCAGTCAGTCATCTGTGAGGGAGGAAAACTGGTTTTGGCATTCTTGATGTTAATGTGCTATGTCTCATGCATTAATAGCTACTATATAATACCATGACAAGGTATCACCAACTCAGCGTTGAGAAGCTGCGACACAATGTAAAGGTTACTAAGAAAATTTATACTGAGGAAAAAATGGTTCAACGAAGTCACTACTTTCCACACTGACACTTAAATGTAGTATGTGAACCTTGAGTTAAAGGGGCACCACCAGTTTTACTCATATACTGTCTGACTGTCTGACAAAATATTACTGATGAAGTCATGATTTCCAAATAAACATGCGATTAGGTTGCATCATAAGAAAAGTAGGATTCAGCTGTTTTTGGATTTTGACCTGAGTAGGAACTAAAAATCAGGATTTCTTAGCCTCAGCTGCTTCAATTTACCCTTCATTCTCTCTTGTCAGTGCCCCAGCTATATGCAGCTGAATATTACTGGACTAGATGTGAGCAAAATGTCCATCTACAAGTGCTGTGGATTAGAGTTGTTGCCAAACTCTTGTTCCCTGCAGCTCTGGACTGTTGCATGTCAAACACTGACAGCTAGACAGGTTAACATTCAACTCAGTGGACCAGACTGTGCCACTGGCTGGGTGCTAATTTTGTGTGTGTGCGTGTGTGTGTGGTGATGGTAATGATGCTAATACAGCACTGTCTCCAGGCTGACACAGCGTAACAATGACAGGAAGAGAGAAAGACAGAAAGGAAGGGGAGGGGAACAGAGACTGAAAGAGAGAGGAGGAAAGACAGCAAAAATGGAGAGAGAGAAAAAGAAACAGAGGATGAAAATGACAAGAAAAATAAAGAGAACAAGCCTGAGAGATAAAGACAAAGAAAGACAGTCCTACAGTTAATTTAAGTCTAGACAGGGTTGGCCAAAGTGTCAAAGCAATTACACTTAATCTTCAAAGCATACACACACACACTCCTAGGAGGATCCCTGATGGCCCTGAAACATAACCTACAACGCAAGAAGCTTACATTGTCTTTGTGCAGTGATACTACCAAAAAGAAGCCCAGGATCATTATTGAACTGCTGTTGACTCTAAGTAATACTGAATTTACATCTTAATTTCAGCCACTAGAATTTTGCCAAAGGCTCAACATCAACGCAAAACATGTTTCAGTGTGCTGTACCCCACATAGCTGAAAACAACATTAATTATTAACACGTTATGTCTCTCTAACAACCAGAGGAAGAGACTCAGTAAAGCAGGCCATGTTCAATTAAAATCAATAAATTATCACTGCTATTTCGTTATTGTTAACATAAAGATATTCAGCAAGGGAGTGACATTCTCGGGCAGGATTGATTTTATATCAAAGAGTCATAAATTGAAATTTAAGCTTCAAGAATAATCAAGTGGTCAGTTTTATGTGTGGGTGGTATTTCTGCAGTAATAAAGACAACTGTTCCTTGTATAGTTAGCCAGCTGTGGAGGTCAAACTACAATTTCTAACTTGTATTGTATTTACTGTTTGCATGCTTGTTGACCAAAGACGGATTTATAGTAAAAGAACCACCAGTCAGTGTTATGATATCTGCAAAGAACTTGTGGGTTTTTTGGCTTTTAAAAGAAGACCATCAATGTGGTGAGTCTTGCTCGAGATAAACTGATTGCTTCATATTTAGCTCAGTAGTTGTGAAGTGTAAATGACAGCTGGTGGAGAGTGAACTGTTCAACTTTATAGCACATTATATTGGGACCTGGATTCAGTGATGTGAAGTAGCTCGCCCTGTCAGCCTGTGAATCTAACACAAATCAAATCAAAGGAGCTATAGGTGGTGTCAGTCAGATATGTAAATAAAAGAAAATAAATAAAAATGTTGATGTAGGTGGTGTCAGTCAGTAAGTAAAAGAAAATAAATAAAAATGTTGATGTAGGTACTATCTTACTCAAGCTTAGCTTATTCTATTATCTATTAACAGCAAAAAAGACCTCAGCAACAGTATCATTTTATTTGTGGGATTCTTTTGTAGAAAAATAAAATGTCTATAATTATGCTTGGCAAAAATTTGCCTTGAGTTAAATTTAAATTCACAATCGCAGTAATTATAAGAAAAGTAGATGTTTTACTCAAATCATCATCAAGATTGTAATGAAGTGAAATGTCAACATCATCTTAGCAACCTGATATGACAGTGTTTATGAAAGGTGCTTGCTATAATAACACTAGTTCTAACACCATGCCTGCACTTGATGTAGTCATGTTAGTTCCAAACTACTCTGAGCAGCTTTAAACGGCCATGAATTCAGTTGTGGAGCCTGAAAGTGACTGTATGAACATGAACAGGGCTTTACTCAAAGGTACAGACCCACAGAGGAATAAAGCAACTGCACGTGGACGTTCTCTCAATACAATTTAAACTAATGCACTTAGGGTGTTCAACTAATGACACCCCTCCCCTTGAGGACTGAACAAACCCCATTCTATATAATAATCCACGTCTCTGTGGGTCTACAGGGCTTTTGTGTCTGCTCTATTTAACTCTTCAGCCTGGATGACTCCCTTATTCTCCATCCTCTGCTCTCCTCTTCCTCAAAACCCTTAAATTTTCCTCTTATCAATATTACTTCTCTCTTAATCTTCCAGCTCTATCCTTTCCTGTCTGTCATCCATCCATTGTTCACTTCACTCGGGTCAGGTAGGCATGTTGACACGGAGCTTATCTTCCTATCTCTCTGTAATGACAATGCAGAAAAGTCTAAAAATCTGTTTCTCTAAAACCTCTTAAAATGATCCATTCATCAAGGCAGTTTTCCTCCAAAGGAACTATCTGCCTTGTTAGCAAAAGCAACATGTTTACACATCCAGACTAATTTACTCATCCAATGTTTTAGAAGAAAATAACCCTAATGTTGTCATAATGATGTCATCAGGGTTCTTTCATCAGAAAACCTGCAGCAGACACATGAAAGATTCTGTCAAGCTGCATTATGGTAAGGACAGGATTGAGTGGTTTTGATGTCCATTGCCAGATATCTCCACCTCTGCTGCTACTCTCACAGTGTCCAGAGGTAAGATTGATAACATCAGATCCAGTCTTTTACCCTACCAGAATGTTGCTTTTAACACACCTGGATCAGTGCTTTTACCTGAGGAGACACTGGAGAGTTTTGCCCTGGTTGATGCGAGGACACTTGGTCGAGTTTTCTCCCAGGTAATCCCAACGACCTGCCTTTTAGACCCAATTCCCACATCGCTTTTAAAGACATTTTATGAATTCTTTGAGGAACAGATTTTAAACATAGTAAATTGCTCTCTTCAGACGGGTGTCTTCCCCACTGCCTATAAAATGGCGATGGTGACGCCCCTTCTGAAGAAGAGCAACTTTTTTAGCATTTTTAATAACTACCAACCGGTATCCAACTTACCATTTTTAAGTAAAATTTTAGAAAAACTGGTTTTTAACCAAGTAAATCTTTTTTTTAAAAAGAGAAACAGAAACAAGAGTTTCAATCTGGTTTTAGGATCAACCACAGTACCGAGACAGCTCTTGTAAAGATTTTAAATGACATCAGGTGCAATTTAGATAATCATAAATTCACATTCTTGGTTCTGCTGGATCTTAGCGCTGCCTTCGATACAGTAGACCATCACATTTTACTAAATCGGCTGAAGCACCTGGTCGGCCTCTCTGGTACTGTTTTTAACTGGTTCAACTCCTATCTCACAGATCGATCTTTCTTTGTAAGTATGGATACATGCTCCTCCAGAATACATGAAATCAGGTGTGGGGTCCCCCAAGGGTCAATTTTAGGTCCACTTCTTTTTAATCTATACATGCTTCCCCTGGGGGCTGTCATCAGGAGACACGGCATCAGTTTCCATAGTTACGCTGATGATACACAGCTGTACATTGCCGCGTCTCCTGATGACTCAGGGCCACTTAATGCCCTTTTTAACTGCATTTTAGATATTAAGTCATGGATGGCAGAAAATTTCCTACAGCTCAACCAGGACAAAACTGAGGTTTTAGTTATCGGTCCTGAAGGTCAGACCTGGGCGTTATTTTTGACCCTGAGCTCACTTTTATTAAACACATAAAGAACATTACTAAGATTGGTTTTTACCATCTTAAGAACATAGCCAGGGTCCGCCCATTTCTCTCTCAGGCCAGTACGGAGGTGCTGATGCATGCTTTTAGCTCTAGTCGGTTAGATTACTGTAATGCCCTGCTCTCTGGTCTTCCCAAAAAGAGTATTTATAATCTACAATTACTACAGAACTCAGCCGCTCACGTGCTGACGAGGACCAGAGGGCGAGAGCATATTACACCTGTTTTAAAATCGCTGCATTGGCTCCCCGTCCGTTTCAGGATTGATTTTAAGGTTCTTTTACTGGTTTTTAAATGTGTTAATGGCCTTGGGCCCTCTTATCTAACCGACCTGCTTTTACCATATCAGCCCTCGTGGACCCTGAGGTCCTCTGGCACTGGCCTTTTTATTGTTCCACGAGTTAAAACCAAAACCCACGGTGAGGCAGCATTCAGCCATTTATTTCTTTTATTAATAATTAAACCTCAATGTTTCTAATGATTTTTATTTATTTTTATTATCTTTAAATTTTCTTAAATCTTCTCTCTTCTCTTTTTACAATATGTAGACTGACGCATATCTTAGTTTTTAGCTCCAGTGCTTCCTCATGGGGGCCCTCCGCAGCGGTAGTTATGCCTGCTCTCCATAGGGGGGCGCTGTCCTGGGGATATCAACATTTTATCTTTGTGTGTTTATGCGTGTGCGTGCGTGTGTGTGCGTGTAAGCAAAGCACACATGGTAGGTTTCATGACTTGTGACATGTAATAGCACATTCCATTTTACCTACACAACAGAGACATTATGATATTTTTATATGAGGGTGATATTCGAAACACAGCCACACCAGGGCTGTGCCCATGTGGAGCAGTGCGAACAGGGTTTTCCATTAAAAGACCAATGGTTTTGTACAATCTGCTAAGTAAATCCTGTCACTACTACTACAATATTACTATTAACTAACTTACACTACTGACTACCATTCCTCTTGACTCTGCAATTTTCAAGTTTGTTTGTTCCTGCTTTCCAAGAACCCAGTGGTTTCAATTCATTTTACTGTACTTGCTCAGCATGTATCATAATAAAACACACCCATGCTGTTTTTTGCCGTAATTACTTATTTTTAGTTTTAATAGTGTTATAAAGGTGGAGTGATGTATGAATCTCTGCTGGTGGTGCATTCACTTACTATCTGAGAACAGAGCTTCCCTATGCTGTCACAGAGCACTGCATTCATACACTGTGATGTTTGAAAACTCAATAGCAATACTAAAAGTTAGGGATGAGCCGGATACTCGTTTGAGACAAGTATCCGGTACGGATAAAGCATTTTTGACGAATACGAGTATGATACGAGTAAAACTCGTCAATATCCGTGCTCGTGCTGAAAGAAAATCCTCATTGTGTAACTGATTGTCTTCGCGCTCTGTGATTGGCCAGTCACACACAGCGCCCGCCCCTCCCTACACAGACACGTCTCTGCACGTTTCTCGCAACATACGCGCGATGCATTTGACAAGATAGAGCCGAAAACGGCAAATGTCGCGTCGGTCACTGCTTGCGGTGCGGTCGTTTTTTTACTGTCCGCTTGCTCTTAGTTTGGCTGGTGATGTAAAGTCAGTTGGAAAACTTTGCTTGTACTGAACGTGGTGCTTTTGAGAAGAATGCAGTGAACAAGGCTGACATATTATTTCCCTGTTTGCCATCACTGGATGTTTGCATGAATCACCAAGTTCACACAGATCATTAGAAAATAAACAGTCTTACAGACCACTTGCACACTACTTTGTGTGCTGAGCTATATGTGTACATATAGCTCAGCACACAAAGTAGCCTATACTAACATGATTGTTGTATGTGGCTGCATGCAGTATCTGACACGTTCTCACTGCAGTTCATGAAAATAATATTAGAAATATTAGAAATTAAGATATACTGTATATATGCTTTGAATACAGTAGATTAGCAACTTCTGATCAATCCATATCAATTTCAGACTTAAAATAACGTTCTGTTTTAAGCTTCACTCCATTTCCGCTTCCACTTCCGGTTTAGGCCCCGCCCACTCCGAGTACAGCTAGAGATACAGATAATATAGATGGTTGAACAGATACAGATACAGATAGTGGTGTACTCGCTCCTCCCTACTAAAAGTGATAAAAGTAATAGTGGGTGTAAGTTAAGAATATTTAGTGCAGTGAACACACACACTGCAGCAAAATTGTCAGCTTCAGCCAGTTCACCACCCTGAAACTGGAGGCGAATTTCCCCTAAACAACCTCAATTCAAGCCCAGTCATTACCCAAATTATCCAAACAGCTGATTTTTCTAAATGCCTACCAGTCAGCTTAACTCTAGCCTCCTCCAGAAAAAAATAACTTCCCTACAGGGATAAACATCACATTAGGGAAAAGCATCACTCCACTTACCACTCTTGGTGTCCTTTCCATCCAGCAAGGGTCGGTAGTCGCTCTTGGAGACCTTCTCTCCCACCTTGTCATCGTAGCTCTCTTTCTCCAGCGTGGCGACAAAGTCTCTCTTCAGCAGTGCCTCAGCAGGGGCCCCACTTGGAACCCCACCTCCACCCCCACCCAGAGCATCTCGCAGGCTCAGGTCCATAGTCCTGTTATTGCGGAGAAAGAGGACAGATTACTTTTATTATTCTTGGCTTGCTGCTTTTTTTCTTTTTTTTTTTTTACTTTACACTCTCCACCTCGCAAGTTGTCTGACAGTCATATCACCTGTCTTAAATATAACAGTAGCTTCTTCTTCCAGTGACCATCACACTTTTATTTTCATGTGACTGGCCACTTCACACCTTTTACAAGCCTGTCGATTCACATGAGCGGTGGTGTGATTGTAGGTGATGATAAAAAAATCACACAAGAACAGATAAAGAAACTTTCACTGTACTTTCTCTTCTCTGTCTTAATTGAGTTGAGCAGGGTATTAAAAAGACTAATAAATGTCAGTAATGAATGCCAAAGACATAAAAACAACTGAAACTGAATCAAAACTAAAAAACCTCAGTCTTCAATAATGTGAATGTGGCCAAATCTCTGGAAATCAACAGAATAGTGGATAGAATTTTAAACTTGTTAAGACAGCTCAGTGACATCTAAGCTTTTTCTGTATGGGTTGTAATGGTTGAAAAAGGGGGAAAAACTACTATGACTGAAAAATATAATGAGTTTGTTGTGTCTTTATATTCATTTTTAACTGTCTTTACACTACACCTGATACCACAGCAGCTGCTCATCATGAATCAGGTGCTTCTCCTGATGATCCACAGAGGTGAACAAACAGTGGTCTCTAAATAAGTAATGCAGTGAAGCAACGTAAATCCACTGAGGATCCAGAAAACAATTTCCTTTTCTCTACAATAAACTGATGCTTTTCATTGAAATAAACAGATTCCACAATAATCCACCAAAACTCCAGTCTCATTCTTTTGATATGTCATGAATGTTAAGGGCAGTATGCATTAGCTATGGTTCCCTGAAGGCTTTAAGTTTCTGTTTGCTATAATTCTAGTCTTACAGCAGCAGACTGGACACAAACTGTTGATGTGGAAAAAACATTTCTTCCATCTCTGACAGTAAATTATCACTGAAAGCAAAGTGATTGTATTGATCCATAAAGCTGCCCTTCATTACTTAACACCTTATTGTAAACCCAGTGCTTTCGTCAATGTCAGCATCCTCTTGGCATTATGAGTGAATTTTTCCAGTAACCTGATTGGTCAGTAGTTGAATACCAGCTACTTGAACCAGCTTCTTGATACCAGAAAACTGCAGCCAGTTATGCAATGTATTACATTTGCTGTTCCAAACACCCAGTATCTGGCACCACACAAGTAGTGATGCATTTGGTGTTTCCAAGATGGAAATAAACAGAGGAAGAGATGGACAGATAACCAATATTAACTGAACTTTATCTAGAGAGCTGAAACAAAAATATCACATTGTTTCTGGGAAAAACGCAGCAAGGACTGAAATAGAATTAAAACTTTAACTTCCTTCCTGAACTTTAAGCAGCAGTCTTCAAATATTTCAAAATAAAACTAAAACTCAACCCTAAAGACTGAGTTTGGGCCAGTCTTCACTACACCTGTTAAATGACACAAACAAAAAAACAAAGATGGTGACAGCATGATCAGTGAACAAACTCTTCTTTCTTTCTGTCCTCTGCTTCTGTTTATCCCTGCATCCAGCCTCCCAGCAAACAAGCTGTCATTGTCTTGCAACTGTACCACACACAAACCCACACACACGCATACACACACACACACACACGCACGCACACGCACGCACGCACGCACGCACGCACGCACACGCGAGCACGCGCACACACACACACACACACACACACACACACACACACACACACACACAGTGGCCAGCAGCCAGTATGAGGACATACAGTAGAGTGTCAGCAGGCCTTGAGTGGAACTGTAGGCCATTGTTTCAGGGGTAGGACACATACCTAAAACAACACAACACAACACAACACAACACAACACAACACACACACCACTTTCACTTGGGTTTCTACATCTTTAAAAAAACTGATTTTAAGTTTTCTCTCACTGTCTCTCTTTCTGATTTTATCTCATGTCATTCTTAAATACACACATTTCCCAATTAATTCTGGTTACTGAAACGCTTTATCACACACATTTTGCCCTATAATCACACAGCACTCGCTCTCTCGGATACACACACACACACACACACACACACTCAGGATGCACTCAATAATTCCATCACTCCAATAAAAAAAAATGAAACAATCCCAAATAGATCCTCCCTAACCTCTATTACCCTCTTAGCGCATTATTCTGCCACATTTATCACTCCATTGGAGAGGTTTCAGAAAGCAGAATATTCAGCGGCCTGGAGCTGGTGGCCCTTGTTTTCTCTCACTGTTTTTTGTTTCAATTATCAATACATATTTTCACATATGCCAGGCAGTCCAGAATTAATGCTTTCAAACAATGACTCCATCATATTTCATAGAGCTATCCATCGTCGATGCTTCTGGGTAGTGGGTCTACTGGCAGTCAAGAAAGAAATGTTATCCAGATGTGTGTGTAAGTGTGTGTGATGTGAGTATATTCTTGTTCATCTTTGCTAACACATAAGCCATAACAATAGCAGAGGGTAATAATATGTCAGTGTTGTATTGTTCCATCTGCTTTCATACAGTTTGTGCACCAGAGTAAATCTCCGTAAAAATAAACTTGTTCCAGAGAGGATGGCATAAAATTCAGCGCTAAAATGATTTCAGCCAATTAATAGTCAATAGACTGAAAAATAATAGGCAACTACTTTCAGTATCAAAACATTTTCTAAGCAAAACTGGTGGTCTTTCCTAGGATCCAGCTACTCAAACATGAAGATTTGCTGTTTTTGTCTGATCTGACAAACTCACCATGATTAGATTTTGAACTTCTGGTTGGACAAAACAAGCAATTTAATGACATCCACCATAGATTTTAGGCTATTGTGATGGATAATTTTCAAATCTAGTTTTTGATCTTTTCAGATCTAGACCAATCAATTAGCTGAGAAAATAATAAGCATATTAATCAATAATGAAAAAAAAAAGTTTTCTTCTGTTATATTTTCCTACAATTATTTCACTATGAAGGCTTCGATTGTAACAGTATAAATCTGAGTCAACACTAAAGTCATACATATAACTTTAATTCTCAGACGAAAATTAAATCATTTCAAAGGAATCGCTGCTGTCAATGAGTTTTGTAAACTGGTGTAGCACCTTCACATAGAATAGAACTCTAGTCAAATTGACATGGTAAGTGTATAATATGAATGTCATACAGAAGCATTATGAGGCAACTGGTGGTAAGTAAAAGGCTGTGTGAGTACATGTACAAAGAGAGAGAGAGAGATGATGATGATGATGATGAGAGGTTGTTGGGTGAGACAGCTGTTGCACTTTGAGGGATTAAAAACTATCTCTGTACCCACAATCCCCTGCTCCAACATCCACCACCTCTCCCTCTCTGAACCCAACCGTCTGCTACATAATCATCCAGAACACTGACATCTCTCACACAAGCACACACACACAAGCACACACACACACACACAAAGGCCACAGATTGGCAAGCAATCAAACACGTTAGTGTACCATCGAAACACAAGAGAGATTTGGTGGATGATATTTTTGTGCTGCTATGTGTGTGTGAGTGTGTGAACATGAACCATCACCAAAACGAATCTCAAACACCCTCCCATCTCCGCACTGTACAAAAATCAGCACAAGCAGGAATTTTGGTGGTTATTTTGTCTAACACTGACTGAATTTCCAACATTTCATTTTAATGTTTGAATATTCCAGGATGGAATATTGGATGGAAAGAATGGTCCAGATAACCACATGTGCCAAGTTCCAGTAAGACCAGTAAGGAGTTGCAATATGCAAGATGAGGTCAGGAAAATAAACATGTAATACTGGTTAAATATGATACCTCAGAAAGCCTCATGGAAGAACAATTGTATCTATATATAGTCTGTAACAATAATGCTTATAATAGACATTAAAAGTAAACATATGAAGCAGAAACTGAAACTACAGTATGGCCTGCCTTTTATAATGTAATATCCTGAGCACTGGCTTATATTGGTTCTGCAGGTAAATGTGAGCACAGCATGTGTTTCGCCCTGAACCAGGTCTGTCACGTTGAGTGCTCCCCAAATCCTGCTTCAGACGAGCTCCATAAACTATTTAGTCTACTTACAGACAGTATATATTAGACTTAGATTCATATTGTTTATGTTAAGACAGAGTGCTTTCCACACAGCACTGTAAAAGTGAGATGACAGAGTGCAGTTCAAAAATGTTCAGCTGAAGGAGTTTGCATTCAACTGAAACCATAAAACTGTAGCCACCTAAAGCATAATTTACCTGGTGTTGCTACAGTTAGCAGGATAACTAACAATCACACTGTTCCTTTACATGGATTTAGGTCACTCAGCAGGTCAAGGAAACAGCTCCTTATTAGGCTGAATACATTACTAATTTATTTAACAATGCCCATTTGTTTGTTTTGAAGTGCTGGTTCTCTGTTGTGACATCTAGTGTTTGTGAACACATACTTTAAAATATCTTTTATCACACCTGAAGTATGTAGTAACTGAGACAAACATCATTTTATCAACTAAGTTTGATCATGCTGAAAAAACACCAGGAAGAAGCTGGTTATCAGCTGTTTTGTGCAGATTCCCTGACAGAAGAGCAAAATGTAGGCTCACACAAGACTCTACGCTACCAGGACAATAAAAGCCCATTTTATCATAAGGTGACTGATGCAAACATAACTCAAATGCTGGTCAACAGGCTCATAAAAAGTATGACTGGTTTTCCTGTGGTCAAGTAGTCAAGCTGTTTGAGATCTGGTCAGATCCAGAAGGCAAAGGGTTTCAGTCATGAGACAGTCAGCCTGATGCAACATTTTCATATTCTCGTCTCTCATACTAATTTCATTGTGGTTTGCTTGTACAAATGTTCCAAGGCTGATTCGACAAACTCTCGTAGCTGTTCAGACTTGCTGTAAACTTTTTATTCATGTTTCTGAGATTTGACCATTTACGTAATCAACATACATAAAATTGTCATATTTGGTTACCTATTCTGCTCCGTTTCAACAAGTTTAGCAGCGTCACTAGCGGTTTCAGAGGACCAGGAACAATTACAGTAATAAAGAATCAGAGTTCTGACATGTGTTGTTAAATGCTAAAAAACACATTTCTTTAGCAACACGTTCCATGAGAGGCTGTCATGTGACGGTCTCCAAGACATTAGGCAATAAAACATTCTAGCCTATACTAGGTGATACTAGACAGAGTCCTGCCGAAATGTGACACTAAATTCATAACAATAATGTGGTGAAGAGTACAGAAGTGTAATTTTGCAGTACTGTCTCAGTTATTACTTAGTTATGTAATGTTTAATTCATTTTCATCATGACTGGTATGTCAGGTCTGGGTGGCTGGTGAATTTCATTCATAACATAGAGAAAATTCCTAGTACAACTGGTGAATGGAGTAAATTCTCTTAAATCACTTAATGTAATGTAATGATGTGATTACTGTCTGCTCAACACTGCCCCATGAATAATAGAAGTGGATAGTGTGGAGGAATGGGGTTAAGACCAGAGTCGTCCACACCATCATCAGTTACTGTTTATGGAGCCAATAAACCTCAACACTGACTGATGTTTGAAGACAGACATTGCTGATTTACTGAAGACAGCAACAAAAACAGAAAAATCAGGCACACGTCAATATCCTTCCCACCACTCAACAGAGAGCAGCTGCTTTCGCTCCACAGTATGATACAAGTTTTCTTTCCAGCCGAGCTGCAGGTCAGTCCAGTGCAGGGATGAGTCACAGTACAATATCTCCTAATGATGTAACGGCAGTGAATGGAGAGGTTAGTGGCCCTGGGGAGCTGCTGCTGCTTCCTGCATTCATGGGCTTGACGGTCACTGAAAATGTAATAATCGTCTCCAGCAATTCAAAACCATAAATACATGGTGAGTGGAGAAAACATGCTGCCACAGCATGTCATGTGGTTTCTAACCATGCTTCATGTTGATATTCACTATAGATGTTGCTCTTTCTGTGCTCATGTGAGACTACAAAACATATCTCTTTACTGCTAGATTTGATGAGGGTTGCATAATGTAAAGTGGCTTTGGCTTTTCTGAACTCTGTGTAATCATGATAAATTAATGTGCAACCAGCCTGCCTGCCTGACAAACACTTCAGGAGCAGTGTCACTTTCTCCACAGCTCTGAGTTCACTGCAGCTTGCAGTTTTGTTGTCCAGCCCACCGGAGGGTTCACACACAGGTGAAGAGACAGAGAGAGCGAGAGACAGAGAGAGAGAGAGAGAGAGAGAGAGACAGACAGACAGACAGAGAGAAAGTGGGTGTGAGAGAATCACATATATGTATATATATGAAGGTTAACTAACTATTTGTCCAATAAAAAAAAAAATCTTAAAGTGAGTTTACGCAGGTGAGTTTTGGCTGACATCATCGTCACCAGAAAAATAGGAAAAACTTGATCCAACCAAACATCATCTTCCCCTATCATGTTACTTCAGGCAGCAGAGAACTCATTATTGAGCGATAACATTTGAGGTTCCCATTACTGAAAGAAATGAAATGTGTCACATTTTATTGCAATCTATTATAAATTCACTGCTACTTCTACTGTAGAGGTAAGCAAAAACTAGCTGCAAATCTGACAAGACCGTAGGGTAGTGTTTATTTCCTCTACTGTGTCATCACTTGAACTTCTGGACTTACAGCAGAATCACCTTTCTTCTTTGTCAGAAAAGGTGTAACTTGTAACGTTTAAAAGATCTTATGCACATTCTAAAAGTTCAGAATGTAAATAATTAAATTCCATCCACGCTGGACCTCAGTGTATGTGAGTTGGAGCTCTACCTTAATGCGTATGGCTAAACAACTGTGAGATGGGAAATTATAGATTCACCTCTAAAAGCAGCTGCACTGCAACTTTAAAGAGTATGTGCTGAGTTATTCTATGTAAAACTGCTGATACTGGACTTGTATCAGCAGATGAAGCATCCAATGTGTGTGTGTGTGTGTGTGTGTGTGTGTGTGTGCACTGAAATAAGGTCATAATTGATGTCACAATTCATTAAACTCAAGGAAAAATGAGATACCTTAAAGCTGTAATAATCAATATTTTCATTCTGAGAATGCATTCAGTTACTATGTGTAAAGTGTGAGGAGTCACTTGTAATGATGAGCCCACAGAGGATTATCACCTGAGCATCTTTCCCTTTGTGGGATTTTGGCCTGCAAATTGTTTTTTCTTTTGAACAAGCTAAAGAGCCAGATATTTGTGTAGAATTGGTAGAGACCTAAACAGAGCTAAAATGAGTGAATATTGGACTGAAGGGGGCAGTATACTCTGTAAGAACTGATTATTTGAAGGTCAATTCACTTTTAAAATCCCCTCCTCCCACCACACCTATCCAAATTGAGCATGTGAACAACCTACTGAAACATTACAAACGTCTTAAAGCAAGGCACAGACAAGCGAAGAGAACTTTACTCGAGTTGATAGCTTGTTACATCACTGTTTGTTTTGTATAAGGACTAGATTGTACAATCCCTTAAATTGCACTTGCCTTGCAAATTGCTGCTGTGAGTGGGTTTACAGGTGGAATGAGCATAATCCAGGACACATCCAATAGTGGACCTCAGAGTCATCGGGTGTTTCAGCCATAATCACTATACTCCCTCACCTAAGAAAGGCCCCACTGAGGTTGCTCAAATCTTAGTGGTGTGTCTCTTCATCCAGTGAGTTGGATTAATGCTCCAGCACCTGCCTCCAACAAGGAGAGCAGGGTTGTTGCACTGTCTCCTGTGTTCCATACACCGCACAACCCAAGTAAACAGTGAACCACACTAATCATGAACCACACCACTGAGCGGATGATTTTGGTTTAGGATGAAATGCTTTGAGGCCCAGCCTCATTCCTGGGGACAGCTCCCTAACTCATGGTTTGTATTCTATGTCCCAAGGGGGGAGTGGTCTTGCAGCAATAGAGGATGATGGGAGGAAGAGGAGAAAAAACAAAAACAGGCTCACCTTCTTAGGGGAGGTATGGCTTTGACACTGGCTTGCCTTTTCTGCAGTAGTAGAGAGTTTCGTCGAGAGCTCGACAATGCTGTTGACACGGATTCACATCTCCTTGAACAGTCTTGTTAGTGACATGCCTACAAAGCCCCTGCAGCCAGCTTCAACTGGGCAGACCTTAATTTTCCAGCCTCACTGTTCCACCTCCGCTGTCAGCAAGAACATTTGAGCTTCTTCCGTTCATAAGCCTCATCCACGGCATCCTCCTACAGCACTGTCAGTTCGATGTTGTACACTGATCTTAGTGAGGTGAATCAAAGTACGATGTCTGATCTGAGGTTGGTGGTGGCATTCTCAGGTGGAAAGCAAAGCCTATGGTCCAGGTCTGCCAGTAGCTTCCTGTCACGCACTGCCCTTAGACGCCCGGCTTCTGGTTTTAACTTTGAGGCCAAAGGTTTCTTTGCACCTTCACAAACAAACTCTATGGTGGGATAAGATGGCAGAGGAGGCAGAGCGTTGATGGTTAGTCATTTGGTCTCTAGTGTAGCTGTTAGACACCTCAGTACCTGGTTGTGTCACCAGGTGTAGCAGTCTTGAGTGATGAGGATGTGTTTCAAGTTTTCAGGGGCCGGACATTGGGGGCATGTTGAGTCTTCACCATACCAGTGCCATCCCACAGCTCCAACCATGAAAGCCTCCTCGTCTCAATTGCATCACATCTCATCCACTGCCCTTGCTTTGTAATAGAGTGCAATAAAAGCTTCCCAACATGAGCAGAACCAAAGACAGACAGATGTCAAACCCAAATGGCTGAAATTCTGGCCAAAATAGCTGTATTTTTAAAGGCACCCAGCCTGAATCTACCGGTTGAGGCAGATGGCTGCCCAGCTTGAGCCTGGTTCTGTTCCGAGGTTTCTGCCTGTTAAAAGGAAGTTTTTCCTCGCCGCTGTTGCCAAGTGCTTGCTCATGATGGGAACTGTTGGGTCTCTATAAGTAATATTATGTGGAGTATGGTCTAGACCTGTTCTGTATGAAAAGTGCCTTGAGATCACTTGGGTTGTGATTTGGCGCTATACAAATGAAATTGAATTAAATTGAATTGAACCTGGCAACAGTGGCGAGGATAGATAGATAGAAGCTGCATCATGCTCTCATCTCATTCCACTCATCCTGCTTCTACAATGTTTATTGGTGCAGAAGTCCCTGACAATGTGACTGAAACTGTAATATTGTTGTTATAAGGTTCATGTAGCACAAGAACTCAATTATCTGTCACCGCATCCCATTGTCTAGTCAATGCTAAGTACACTTATTGTCCTGCTGTACGGTCTGTTAAAACTTGTTTCAGTAAATAGCCTGTTCCAAAACTAGCCTCTCTAGGTGTTAAGCCTAAGTAGCTGGCCTTGTAGTACTGTGAACACACAGTTGACACACTGTTACAATAGAGCAACAGCTGATGTTTAGCGTTCACCCAAACAGGATGCAGATCCATTTTCAGATCATTTCATAGTCCTTAAATGCTTTTGATCAATTCCACTTATCATTAACAACAAACATGGGAAGACTAAACATGACATATCTCACATTAACTATCCAAATGTTCTGTAATATTTGGACAGTTAATGTGGCCAACCCACTGCCCACAGCAGCCAGCCTGAGGTAAACACTGAGTCTTGTTTGCTGTCTTACCTACACTCAGATGTGAGGATCAATACCAATTTCATCTGAGTGGTTAAATGACAAGCAAAAGTACTTCCTAAAAGGACGTACTGCTCCTTTTAATGCGTTAGCTGACATCTAATGTCAAGACCAGCAGGCATGAAGGATAAATGAGAAAGCTAATCTAGTTGGGAGCAAACAATCTAGACAGCTGAGATGTGTCTGGGAGTCCATTAGTGAGCTCAGAAATTTCCACTCTGAAACTTATGGTCACGTCAGTTAAATCTCTTTCAATCCTGGCTACAGGCATGCTGGAGGACTTCCCTCTGGGCTTTTATCATAGTGTTAATAAAACCTGCAAATAGATGGATGGTGACACGAGAAAAGAATCCTTCTCTGTGATTAAACATTGCGGGAAAATAAAGAGAAAAGCATGACAAAGGCTGTGACTTCAACATGATTCCCATTTTTCAGGCTTATGGTGTCTAACGTGTTAATAAAAATCCTGTCATGGCTGCCCAGCCAGTCGCCATGGTGACTCAGCAGCTCCTCACTGTCTCTGTCTTGACGGGCACAAGCTCCGACACACACACACACACACATGCACAGTGTGTCTCTGATGAGCAGCAGTTTAGATTACTGCTGACAACACACTGTGTCAACCTATCCATAAACACACACACGTACACACACACACACACACACACACACAGGCAACACGCATACTGTACATGCACACACATATAGCATCAGTATATGAGAGAAAGGTGCAGACAGTCAGCTTATTCAGCCGGCCCGATGACTAACAGCGCAAATCTGTCAAATGTGGCCCTGCGCTGTGTTTGTGTGTGGTGTGTTTTCAAAGTGAGAGATGATCAAGAAAATGAAGACTGCACAGAGGAGTTGAGATGTAGAAAACTAGGGGGAGAAACAGTGGTGGTGAAATGGGAACAGTCTAGTGCAATATATGATACTCTATTTTTTCATATCTCTCCTTCCTCTGTGTTTATATCACAGCCCCAAGAGTCCAAGTGTGATCTTTGGGTTTTATTGGAGTATAGAAGGAAGGCAATGCATTTTTTTTTATTTCTGAGTTCAGTAACCAATGTGCTTCTGCTTCTGATGTACATGCAATATGTAGTGATGTGACCATAGTTAAAATCAGGGATGCACCAGTGATCTGACTTTCAATTTTTCCTCAGCGCTGTTGCCAACTGGTTGCTCATTAAGGGAATTGTTTTAATTTAGTGTTATACAAATAGAACATTGCCTCCTCAAAAATGTCACGACCCATCGAGGTGGTGTGACGACCGAGACAGCATGTTGGGACTGCAAGAATAGTGATTGGTCAAGCTGGACTACTTTTGTTCTCTCCAATCCAAGTTTCTGATGCCAGCAGCAATTGTTGAGACAGCATTAAGAATTAGTGTTAGTGGAAGCAAGGCTCTCAGTACTCTACCAAAGTCATTATACTGCAGACCTTCTGCTCACTGAGCAGCTCGCCTTTATCAAACTTGTAATAGAAAGTTGTTTTTTGTAAAGTATATCAAGTACATTTTTGGTAAGGTTAGCCAACTGTGAATGACATTGCCAACACTTGTGGTTTCACAGTAAAGGTCTGCCACTGCTAAACATTTATTGTAAAGCACATGTAGAAAGTGGTAAAGTGGCAAAGGAAAGGAGCATAGTAGAAAACAACGAGGATCGTGACGATGCTGTTTGAGTGACAGAAAGACTGCAGTTGATACCCGATCCCCAACTATCAGATCAGAATTCATGTGTGTTTTTGTTGTCAGAATCTTGTTTTCATTCAATTGGAAATTATTGGGAATGACTCAATCAGCCAGTAGACAGATAGCAAGTTCACAAATTCAGTAATTGAGTAAATGTATTCCTTATAACAGGAACTCCTCGTTGTGCTGCACTTTGCTAAAATCCAGACTGCATGAGTAATGTCCTGGATGGATGGACGAGAGGCTGAGTTTTTACTGAGCACGGTGGAGTTTATTTGGAGCTACTAACACTGTGCTGTCATCTCAGGATGACAGCTTTCTTCCTGTTCTGGAACTGAAATGATTAGACAATTAATCAAATAGTTGACTGACAGATATTTAATGTGCAACTTTTTTGATAATGGATTAACTGTCATTGTTAATTTCCACACAAAAAATACCACACATTTGTGTATCACAGCTTCTCTTGTGTGAGGATTTTCTCTGTTTCTATAAATGTAATGTTGACGTCACTTCAGGCTCTGGGACACTGTGATGGACATTTCTTGTTATTTTTGGCTTTTAATACACTAAACAAATAATTGGTTGATTGAGAAAATAATTCAGATTAATCCATAAGGTCAAAACCTAACCAAACCTAATCTGTTTATGGAAATGCACACACATATGCACTGACGGAAATAACTTTACTGAAGGACAGTTTTGTGGTACTTTAGGACTGATCTGCAACTTCATACTTCAGAGGTCATTATAGTACTTTTTACTGCAACGGATGTATTTGATATATCTAGTTACTAGTTACTCTGCAGATTCACAAAAGTAATGCAAAATATAATGACCAAATATATTTTTAAGACTTACTAATCCCTGGGGGAAAATTCACAAACTACAGAGCAGCATAAATGATATCGTAATTTAAATTAGCTCCACCTTTACTAGCTGCAACATTTAAGCAATAAACATTATAATGTATTAATAATTATGATCAATAATTATATATATTATTTTATCTGTAACTTATTTAGGTAAAAGAACTGAGTACTTCTTCAACCAGTTTAGACATGTATATCAATACATTTCTACCCCAGAACCAACACAAAGACTATCCTTCGCTGTCTCTCCCAGTACCCCACACTGCAACATCCTTCAAGTAAATGTGTTGTTTATTTATGCAAAAGAGTGTGTAGGAGGACAGACAGCATGAACAAAGTAGGCAAAAAAGGAGGCATGAAGAAGCAGATGGAAGCAGCTAAAGGCTATATGTGTCTTTTGGAAAAGTAGTGTAAAAATTCAACGTCCTTTGCTCAGTGTTTCCTAGAGCAAGACCTACAATTTAAATGGTAACAAGGCCTATTTTAAGAGGGGCTACTTGCCAATCACTGAATAAAGTGACTGAACTGGAGAACACACTTTGACATTTGCAGATATGTATCTTTACAGAGGCACGTGCATCTGATGGTGAGGCATCCCTCAAGAACTGGATTTGGACATCTTTGATTTGGGGACTTGAAACTGATTTCAAGCAAATTTCATTTCAGCGGTTTCTCCCATGCATTTATCCACAAAACATAATAAACATCATCACCATAACATACATCATCTCTGCATCATTTCAGCTTGCATTTTAAAATCACATTGTGCAATACATACAGAAGCCTTATACTACAATGTCTGTATCTATAATATGTGTCATCATTTCTTGACAGCTCTTTAGAAATATCTAAAACCACTCTGAGAATCTCTCTCTCTCTTAGACTTTCAGATTTTCTGACTTTAGGACCCCAAGCTGGCAGTTTAAAACAACACTCTAGTAGACAGCAATACTGTCAGTCAATTTAATTGTCTTTGTTAACAGTGCTGCTGGTGCCCCAGTTGTGTTGTAAAGTACCCAGTTTCTCTATAAGTCCTATAAATGAAATGTGCACTGGATGGCAGTGGAAAACTACTCAGAGAGCCAGAGGCATTTGCAATTTCAGTTAGAGACACTCACTAAAATCTCTAACAATGCACTAACAATATCCTGTTATTGTCCAGTTGTCGGAATCCAGATGAGAGCAGAGGCGATAACAATGTTGATGTGCCTTTCTGAGTCGCCTTAGATTATCATGCGGCTCCCAGCAAGCAGTGAGTGATTTGCAGACTTCATTTGCCCCAGGTTTATCCCTTCAGCCTGCATACGACTGCATGCCAGACTCTCTGATGGGCAGATGGAGAGGAGGACTGCAGGCACTAGTCAGGGCTGGAAAAATAAAGCAAACTCCTCTGCATGTTTTTGGCAAAAGAGAATAAAACTGTTTTATCTGTTTCTTTTACCTTCAATATTCTCCTGAAAATATATGCTACTGAACATCAATCAAAATAAATATTTCATACGGCGATCTTTTTAGTGGCACATAAAATATGAATCTATAATAAAGTGTAAGGTATCTGTCAACCAAAACTTAATGGGATTTCAATTAAAAGTTAATATACTAATAATACAGACATTTACACAGAACTTCATTATATACTACTAGAATTAATTTGCAAAGTAATATATGACAAATTTCAAGGTAATGTCTTATTTTATACATTATTTATTTTCTACAATCACTAACATTTTACTACTGTGAACTCTAAGCTTAAATCATGACCTCATGCTGCTGTCTTTTAATGCATCAAAGACAGAGACATTTTGTACACTTTGTCCCTCACTCTACTGTACTGTCTGATCTGAATGTCAGCCTCTGTGATCAGCAGGACAGAAAAGACCTTTGCTTGTTCCAAATCGCAAACACACACTGATGGAGGCTCGCTGGAAGAGGATGACGAGAACAAGGAAGACACACGCTCGTCCCATCCTCCCTGGCTCTACTGTACCGTATGATGTCAGGTCTGATCTGAATCTCTGCCTCTTCGCTCAGCAGGAGCGAGCGACCTTTGTTGTTTCCTCAGAACTCTCTGTTTGATCTGCTCACTGCATCTCTCACATACATTCAGGTCAGTCAGGGGACTACTTTTATTATGGTACTGCACTGTATTTGTTTGGTATTTATTGGTTAAACTGCTTCTGCCAAGAACATGAATATCAGCAATAAATAACTATTACTATTATTTACTTAGAGTTGCTGAAGTGAAACCAAAAGCATCTGTTTTACAAGTTAACCTCATTCAAAATCACATTCACATTAGGCTCTATGCAAATGATCTTGACATGTATCGGCTGGTATTAACTTAAGTAACAGAAAATGTCTAAACTAAATCTGAGGTTATTTAGAGGTTTTAGTGTCACCATTACATAGTTCACCACAGAGCACTGACATTTTATGTACTTACATTTCTACTTTAAAATATCCCACTTCTTATGTCTTAAAAATTGAAATTAAAAAAAACAACAACAGATTTTTATCAAGATTGTATGTTTTGTGTCTTGTAATGAGATTATTGTTAAACTGTCATGGCCTCAAAAATATAGTGATAATCAAGCTATATTCTAAAACACAACCTTAGTCAGACGCATATCATGCAGTTCACTTCATCATTGTAGACGGGAACTGTACATTTTAAAATACAATATATTATTGTTCTTCATTTTATTTGGTGTCATCTTTAATGCTTCTTCTTTAGTAGCCTTTAGCAAACACAATTTCCCGCAAGGCCAAGACCTTTGGGGATTAAATGCAACCAGCTGGACAGAGAAGATGAGTGGAGTGACCATGAACCTGACCCTAATCTTTGCTTATTAGCCATTTTACGTCTTCAAGCCTCTGTTTTATTCACGTAACACATTTTTGAAATCATTCATTTGTTGAACTGGTGAGTTGCTAAGCTGTGACATGGAGTCTCGAGTCAACATTTCTTTGTTTTAAGGGCAATCAAACTGGTTCCTAAGACAGACAAAAGACATCCTCAATGAGACACTGGAACAGCTTCTGTTAGACTGGACGTGATGTCAGAACTTTGGCACTGTATGCAAGTCTTTACTTGTTTGTAGAATTATCTTTTTGCTGATTTGTAACACAAAGAAAAATGTAAACTCTAAATAAAGCAAACATAAAAAAACTCATTCAAAACCACTGTCTAGACAATTTTAACCTGCTTCTGTGGTATGTATTAATTTTTATTTGCTTTCAGTAATTACCTGGCCCATCAAACAACTGCTCAAGTCTAAAGTGGATTTCTGTGCAATGTGCCTATTTAAAGCAGTGCTGTTGGAGCCAAAACGCCCTCACTGAAACACTGCTTTGTGATTTGGATTCAGTCAGTGAGGAGGTTCCTGCTAATGCCAGGGTCTGCCTTTACAAAGCAACACTAGTGTGTAAGTGAGTGGACGCAGGCTTTTCATTTTCTCAAAGGTGATTCACTGTTAACCAGGCGAGATCACCATGGAAAACACAACTGAAGGAGGTTCAGGTTCAAGATGTATAAATAGCATGGCCACCACCTCACCAATCAGCTCTCTCGAAACACTATCTTTACAAAATACTGTCTACACACAGATTTCGGAATCAGCGACACATAGACTGATTCCAGCTGATGACATGACAGATGCCCCAAGTTGCTTTCAATTTTCCTTCGGTGGTGAGCTACTGTTATTAGACAGGATAAATGTTTGCAGCGACTTCAGGCGGGCAAGTCCCACCGTGGCAGTAAAACTGACTTCTAACAGATAGCTCATAGCTTACACAATTCTCTAAGGTCATCAATAATTAATATAAGTCGCACATTAGGTGCACTGAAACTCTTTCAAGAGATTCTCAAGAGTCACTGATGCAAGAGATTGCACCTATGGTCTCATCAACGCAGCATGATTCCAACTTCACAACGTTCTCACACTCCAAGGGAAAATATTTTATTGAATCGATGAAAAGTTTTCCCACTGTGTCCTCATGACCAGGTAGGAGTGAGATGATTACCTTGGCACCAAAGCTTTCTGCAATTTGCCTCCTGTTATCTTCTCTATCCTTGGCAGAGACCTCATTACTCTGCGTCATTTCATTTCATATCACTTCCGACGCATCTAAGTCTTGAAATATTTATTTACAGTGGTGTTAGGAAGGTTTTAAGGTAATGGACCCAGCACGTGAACAATAAAGGGTTGTTCAAGTTAAAAGACACTTATGAGTAACACTTAACACACATCTGTTGTGTAAGACATCAAAAATGCTTACATGTATGACAAAACAATTTTCAGACTGAAGCTTTAAAACTGCATTCATTGGTTATTTTGCCACTTGGTTTTTCTTAAGCTCTGTTTTGGTCTCCAACCACATGTCTGGCTATTTAGCTGCTAAATGCGCCACTGTGTTACCAGCTTGTTGCTAACTTTGCCTAGCGGCCATTTGGTGATGAGCAAGTAGTGTTCAGTGGGGTTTTTTGTTCAATATAGCTGTCTGCTGCAGCATGAAATCAGGTTGGAAGAGCACATTTGCAGAAAAAACAAAACAAAACAAAGAGCTTAAAGAGGCTAAAATTGTTGGGTGATAATTATCTATGGGTTTGTCATTATGAGCAGCCCGACACATTATATACAGTCATTTGACCCATTTTAAATACAATAACATATTTTAGTGCAGCTTTAAATCTTGAATCCAGAAGACAATTGGTTCTACTTCATTCAAATAGTTGAAAGAGAACCATTTTACCTACGGCCTGAAATGAACCATTCGGATAGATTTCAGATACTACACCGAGTTCTAATGAACACTGTTAGACATCTTAATTAACTGCCTCAGTTCAAACTGTGTCAATCATATTACTACATTCAGACCGTACTGGCAGCTTTGTAAGTTATGTGTATAGTCCTATAATTCTAATTCATTGACGAGTATTGGATCCTTGGTTACACATCATCATCTGTTTCCAGATTCCATTTGCTGTGCAATCTATCATTTTGTTATCATCACGTGCAATATTTTCATATTTATACTTAATAATTGATATCCAATTCCTCTATGTCAAGACCTAATTTTACTGGTCATATTTCTTTCATGGTCATATTTCTCATACCCATATTCTCATGTATATCTCATGTACATCTAGGGCTGTCGCGGTTAGGGAAATTCCCCTGCGGTGAGACCGCGTGGCTCAATGGCGCGGTATGCGGTATTATTGCACCATCCTCCCCATTAAAAAAAATAATAAATTAGTAAACATGTTTGTTAATTAGGCTACTACATTACTAAACTCATAAATTCACGAGAATAGATCATTTTCATGGAGCATTTTTTCTGACGGTCGACAATAGACAGCCGGCGCTACTCCAGTCAATAGCTTCACTCAGTTGAGCCAATCGTATATCGTATATTTTTCCCTGCGTAGCCAGCGCATGAGAGCAGAGAGGAAGAGACAGTAATGACAGCATGGCTTGCTCGAAAAGAAAAGTTGATGCGGAAAACCGCTACTCTGAGGTTTCTGTTTTCCTTAATCCAAAATAAAGGCCTTAAATTTATTTGCCCTGGACTACTTTTATTTATGGTAAAAGGGCTTGCTGTCCACTCTGTTAAACATTTCCTGCATTGAAAATTGATAATAAATATTGTTGAAAACTAGGGTTGCCACTCGGTCCCATAAAAAACGGAATTGTCCTTCATTTGAGAATTAGATGTTACGTCTTGTTTTGAACTAATATGGGACGCGATCCCGTATTTTCATAAATACCCCATACACATGTCTGTCACACACATACTTCAAGACTAAATTTAACAATAATGAACTAAATAAAACAGGAGAAATTAAGGCCAGCTAAATCTTTGTGCCGGGGACCCCAAGAGGACCCGCTGCGCTCTCTGTTGTCACGGTTGCCTGGTTACAGAAACCAGCGCTGCTCCACGCGCATGTTAAAAATACCCAATATATAGTATAGTAATAGATATATACAAATAAAGCGTATTATTATTATTACTACTACTACTACTACTACTACTACTATTATTACCATTATTATTATTATTACATAGGCCTATACATAATTACAAAAAGACATGACAATTTTATAACACTTCTTCGGAGTTGGGGTTACAATATGTCCAGCGGCACTGAAAACTCTCTCCGATGGTGCGCTCATTGCGCATATGCACATGTATTTGCGGGCAACTTTGGAGAGGAGAGGAAATCGACTCGGGTTGTCTCGCCACCAGGTCTGCATTGGAGTCGATGGGGTCTGCCTGGAGATAGCTCGGTGTCGGCTCGAATTCTCTCAGGTATGGGTGCAGAGGTGGTTGTTTGTGGCCTCAGCAGGCTTTAGCCAGTGGTGGTGCCGCTCTTTGCACCGAAGACTGCTGTTGTACAGCAGCTGACGTGCGATGCTGGTGGTGGTCCACCATGCACTACTGCGGTGACTCATTTTTGCGGTTATCGTGACAGCCCCATGTAGATCTGTATATAATTTCTTGTAGATTTGTTAAATTTGTAAATACTTTTTAGCTTGTTCATATTTTTCATTTTCTCACTACTTAATTGTACTAGTGTCTTTGGTGCTGTGCATTGCAAATTTCCCCATTAAGGGTTTATCTTATCTTCACTTCTGTCTGTACCATTCCACCTCACTGTAGGCTATTTTTTTCAGCATTATAGGAAGACTTCTTTATGGTTGTAGGATGCTATCAGATTAGTCTAGCTTCTTCATAAGGCCTGGATTGATATTAAGCAGAAACACAAAGAGTTTTGACCTCAGCGTTACATAATCTTATTGTTTTACCAACTACTATCAGGAGATTGCCTGCAGAGAGGGTTGGGTTGGGCTACAGCACTATTATCTCACACATCTACTGTACTGCCTCTGTCTGGATGACTTAACTTGCTGAATGACTGGAGAGCCTACACATTTGTACACACCTGTAAAAGTAGCCCATTATAATCAACATTGTTCTGATTCACAATGACTTCTATAGTGAAGGGTTGGCCAGCTGGATGACCGGTTTTACTGTCTGTTTGATTGGAAACCTGAGCGACTCTGACTGGCTGCTTGCCTGGAAAACTGACTGAAAATGCTGAGTATACCTGGTTGGATGACCGCTTGCCTGACTTCTTGATGCTTGGCTGGTAATCTGGGAGGGATTGCTTGTAATCCCACCAATCCCTAAAGCAGAAATTATGGCATCATCACAACAGAGATGCATTAGAACATCTGATAATCCATCTAGCTTCCTGCTTGTAGTCTCAGGCATCGTCAGCCTGTCGTTTAATTTTCTACTTCCTCTTGCTCTCTGGGTTTAAAAATTCAAGGATAGGCAATGAGCTGCATCACCATACCATGCAGGCAGTGATCCAACAATACACTCAAGGTCTGAGGTGTTCAGGTGTTTGGTCTTCGCTCATCCTTCTCATATTCTGCCTACCACTTTCTTTAAATGTGTATGTCTCGGCAAAAAGAACTGCATGTTCTGCAACTGTACTGTTACCTTATGAATGTTCCAGTGATGCTGCTCCCACTATCTAGAACATTGGCCACTTTACAGCATATCAGAGCCAGTTTGCCAAGTTCATCTCTACAGTATCAAACTTGTCTTAACTTTCTTCACTTAAAACCTGGCCTCAGCTGTTCTTAAATTGTGCCTTGTCAGCCTCGGCTGTAAACTATATCAGCATGCAGCAATACCATGTTAACATGTGCACACAGTAGGGATGGTACCTGTGTTATGAGATCTTGGCTTATAACTTGGCTTACATTTTAATATTTACACAATTCAATACACATATATATTCAGTGCAGTGAAGCTCATGTGTAACTGGTTCATGAAAGTTGTAAGGTGTGTTCACAATTAAGTGAATTTCTACTGTGAGCTATTTGTACAAATTTGACTGCTGGGATTACTTTTGCATTTACTGCCACTGTACTAAATGGAAAGATGTTAGCTCTAGCTGTTAGCTACCTTTTCACATATGCAATGACCAGCCCATCCTTGGCAATCTGTGGACAAATAACACAACCCTACACATTCTGCATGCAGTGCATACACTCATGTCCCATTTAACACGCAGATGATATGCCCAGTACCACACATAAGGTGAGGTAACGTAGTGTTAAAGGAGGAGAAAGTCTGTGTGTAGGTTGCGGTTGATGGAAATGTCAAACACAGGACTTTCGGCCACAAGAGATCGATGTATGTGTCCCATGTGAGACCAAAAGTCAACGATGACCTGTTTTAATGTATGTCTATAAGTTAATGGATGTAATATTTGACTCACATGCACCATGTACCAAGTACTTATTTAACCCAAGCCATGATCTTTTCCTGAATATAAACATGTAGTTGCTTAAACCTAACCAAACTACAGCAGTTTAAAATTAACCATGTGTTGATTTTTGCTGTCTGTCTTTCTGACAAGCCTGTCCATTACTGATCTGTCTCCAAGATATTTGCCATTAAATGCATGCTGTTTAAAAAGCATTGCTTCTAAAATTTGAGCAATGGATAGTGAAGCACCCACAGGGTGGGAGAACTTCTAGTCTAGATGAAGTTGTAATTGGAAACTGGGCACTATTCAATATGGGGTGACTATTATACAGCTTCACGAATCATTAAAAAAAAACATCAGGCATTTCAATACCAAGAAAGCATCACTGCTTTCTTCACTTATGACTGACTTTGACTTTGTGCTCATTCACCACCACTCACAGCCCTGTGAAACACACTGTCATTTCATTGAAGTCAAATGGCCAGCAACAAGAATGGGTCTGCTGTCTTCCAGTGACAGGCCTCTATTATCCCCACCAAAGGTCCTGAGTCATCACAACACTGACAAACTCACTGATTTGACTGTGTTTTGGGGATTGAATATTGGTGCTTTCAGGGGTATTTGGCCATAACATATTTTTGGAAAATGTGGATATGATGACCACACAGGCATTCACTGTTTATGGAACTCAGTAGTCAAGCCTTTAAATTGAAAAGAAAAAAACAAACAAAAAACTTATTATAAGAAAAATATAAGAATTACAAAGAAATCCAATTAATGTTAAAGATATCATCATTACAAATGTTTGGTGATAATTAACTGACAGAGTTTTGGTAAAAATAAACCAAATTGGTGGTCAACCATTTAACTGTGACATCTATGGTAACCAGAGGAAGACTTCCTCTCACTGTCTAATGTCAGCTACCAAAATAATATTATAGCACATTCATTTAGGAGACACTTTAAATTATCAACAGAAAATGAATCACTACTTTGATAATCAATTAGTATTTTAAAAGAAAACATTGTCTGGTCCAAGTTTCTCAAATGTGATGATTTGAATGTTCTCTTGCTTATATTTTGGTAAGTTGAATAATCGTGGGTTTGTTGGAAATAATCAGCAATTTGAACAAATTCTTTATTTCCAGATGCTTTGTAGACTCAATAATTCTTTAATAATTTATAAATCTGCAAATTAATCAATGTTAATGAAAATAACAGTTAATTATAGTTATAGCCATTGTTTTGTCAGTGTAAGTGACACATGTGGCAGGAAGTAGCACAGGATTCGAACCGACAACCTCTCCCTTAGCTGGCAACCAGTTCTACTACCTGCTACCACGTTACAAAAAAATAAGAACATGCAACATTAGATATAATAAAAAATACATAATGTTAAAGAATGAATTATAAGACATTTTAAATAAAAAATGCATAAAACAATATTTTGATCTATCATCATGCATGTCATGTGTTATCAGAAAATGTACTTTCCAAATCCTCTGATAAGAATGATATGCCTTGTAGCAACGTCAAAAAATAAATAATCAAAACTCAACATGATCTTTTGATTAAATCCAGTGTGACAGAAGAGTGACAGAGGAAGGGACAGACTGGAACAAGGCGACAGGTAGGCAGAGCTGGACAGGCACCAAGCCTCCACCAACACAAAGAAAAAACACTGACCTCCTGAACCCTGCAGGAGCCACCAGCAGGTCAGTGGACACCAGGCACTGACCCACAGAACATCGCTTCAAATCCTTGTCAAGACCCCAACGACAACAAACATGTTAAGCTGAATTACTGTATTAGATGAAGGAACACAGTCTAGAATATGTTCATTTCATGTTGGGGTGCAGCCGTGTGTGTTGGGTTTAAGCATCATGCAGTCGTAATGCAACAAGCAGATACAGAACAGACACCTCTACTTTAATGGAAATGTAAGGAAGAATGAAGATGTTACTACTCTGAGAGAGCAATCCTCCAGTGTGTGGTTGTGTGTGTTTGTGTGCTGAGGTGGCCCATTCATTAATAAGTTTACAATGCATTTATTACCCTGAAACCAGTTGTTCAATTTCACACGTGAGGCCGACTGAAGACTGAAACCAGAACCGTCCAGAGAGAAAGACATGGGCATAGATGGAACAATGTGTACTAATCCACACAGAGACACAGGATGCAATGTGTGTCGCTGTGTATGTGAGTGTGCAGAGTGGAGGGGGTATTATTGTATAATGACAGGCTTAGTCCCTATAGAACATCACAGACTCTTCCTAAAACTGGTGTATAGGCTCAGTCCCATTAGGGGAAAAAAAAGCCTTTATATAACAAGGCCTCGGCTGCTGTGGAGCTGCACCTGACTGCCCTGTAGAAAATATGCTACTGTTACAAAAATCATAGCACCAAAATGCACAGTCTATATGTGACTGTAGTCCCATATGGGAATATTAAAGCGTGACATACCATGAGATAAGTCACTCTATGTTGATTAATGATGATCAGTGTGAGCTGGTGCAGGGAGATGATGGGAATATTTTGGGAGTAGTAGAGGATGGGTTTTTCAGCAGGAGGGGTGTACCATCCTGACTGCGGCACCACCATAACAAAGAGACATGAATCCACGGAGCCCTGCATGAGACACAGAGATCCCCCCCCTCCCTCACACGCCCACTCCCCTCCACCATAGTGATGGGAATCACCGTGCACACCAATGTCACACTGCCATGAAAAGCTAAATATAGGCCCATATCCATACCACTGCAGCGGGACTGTAAATACAACATGCATTTCATCTTTGATTCAGAGGAGAGGAGGAGAGGACAGTAAACAAGCCTAATCACGCCATGACACATCACAACTCAGAAATTAATTGTGAAATAGGTCAGTGTGCTCACCTTGTCGACGGGTCCCGCTTCTCTCGCTGAGTGTGTGTGTGTGTGAGTGTGTGTGTGTGTGTGTGTCACAGTCAGGAGGAGTGTGTGATGGTGAAAATCTCGCAGCCTTTCACCGCTCGATCACAGCAAGACTTTGTGCCAGGGACGCAAGCCCCGCCCCCTCCCCAGCCGGCTCGGCCAATCAGGAGGCCCGGAGAGCAAAAAAAGACCTTTTTTCTTTTCCCCCAGAATCTGCAGGCAGGGCTGCTGCTGCCTTCACGAGCCGCCGTAAATATGACACTTTGAATTTATTTTAGTTATGGATTTTTTTAAATTTACAGTAAATCCAAGAAAATAACATGTAAAATGGCGGCAGGTAAAAGGACCCAAGATTAAACAGTTAAAAGCCAATTAAAGGGTATAACGTAAAAGTAAAAAACACATTCTTATAAATCCACATCACCTCAGCACAAACTACACACAAAAAATGATCCCTCCTTAAAATCATAAACATCGCTATTTTAATTGAACATTCATCAATAACTTGCTTAGAGACAGTTATTGTGATGGCTGAAATGGTAGTGTGGGGCCATTTTTGCAGCATTATTGCATCTGTGTGTGCACACTGACATTTGTAAATGTGTAAAAGAATCTCTAAATGTGCACTGAAATTTGTGAATGTGTGCAGGAATCAGCAAATGTGTATTCGGAATCCGTATGCATTATCAGATTTTTAAATGTGTTTTAAAAAAATCACGTGTTGTAATCATTTTAGTTTATCGAGGTCTGAAAATGTGTAGACAAATCTGTAAACGTGTTGATAGATGTTAGTATAAACGTTAGCAATCAGATAGGTAGCCTAGATCAACGCCTAAAAATATGTGTTAATGTTATGATTTGCAACCTCTTAATTATTTATAGCTAATTGTAAAGAGCACTGTCTTGACCTGCTCTACATAAAAAAAGTTACCTGAGATAACTGCTGTTGTGATTTTTGCGTGTAGGTGTGTATGTGTATAGTGAGGCCACACTGTCCACTAAGGAGACAGACATGCTCGAACCCAGCATATTATAAATATATAAAACGTACATTGCCACATACCATCGCAAAGTCATAGATACAGAAAAGAACAAGACATAAACAATTTACAACCAATGATACAATGAAAGTTCCATAAATTAACAGGTCCTTAAATGACATTTTTGCTCCATTAAGTTTCCCTCAACTCATTTACATTCCACTCTTACTTGTAGTAGTAATAATAATAATAATGATAATACTAATAAAGTATACTGGCAGACCACACAGGGGAAAGGATAGGGATTGATGGGAAATAGCTTAATGGTCAGTAGATGCATTTTCTCAACTATTAAAACTTTAAGTTCTAAGGTGTACCTCTTTCAGAAGTTGGTTTGATTCTTCATAGTGTATTAAACAGTCCTTTTGGTTCGTTGACTGACTGACTGACTGACTAGCTGGTGGCCTGAGCTGCAGGCTGATGAAGCTAGCTAGCCAGATGACTGACTGGCTGCTGGAGAGGCAGAGGTTTCTATAGGATTATCTGGGATTATGGCTCCCATTTGATTTGGTGCATTTGTTTGTAATCTCTCAAACATCACACACAGTACACAAGCACAAAAACAGTGTAAACAAAACACACATCAAAATCATAGCTGGTGTGCAGTGGTGAGTTTTAAGAGGAAAGACAAGCAGATGAAAAAAGGAAGTAGAGGAGGACAAATTGGAAATGCAGGAGGGTCATCAATAGGACTACCTGTAACCAAATGATCATTAAACCTTAGTCATGTGCTCTTTGTTTCACAAGGCACAGTGCTTGAGTAGGTATAAGACATTGCTTGTGCGTCACCTGGGTTTTAAATGAGGGGCAGGTGTGCTGCAGGTGGAGGTAAGATTAGCAGAGGACAGACAACAGGCAGACATTAATGAAATGGTAAAAGCCACAACACTTGCTTTGTTCTATGTCCGTGTGGACAAAGTTGACCTTTATTTAATCAGGTGATCTCAGTGGGATCAAGATCTCTTTTGCGAGAGGGACCTGAGCACAGCAGAGAGAAAGAAAAGCAAGCACAGCCAAACACAACAAAAGCATATACATCACTAATAATTCAAAGCATTAAAACATGGTCACGCCAGTATATGAAGTGGAAGAATTAAATTAATTAATGTTAGTAAAGGTGCCACCATGGACAAGACTTAATTGTCCAAATAAATCAGAACTGTGTTTTTTCCCATTAGTTAGTTTGCTAAGTGGCTCCAAGCTACGACTCTGGAATTCAGGTTGGATGCAATGCAAACCACTGGATGGCGTCACACCTCACTACATCCATGTTTGTACAGTATGGCTCCATTATGGTCACCAGCTAGTTGCTAACACTGTCCATCTGTCGATTGGGGCTGAACAAGTGGTGCACAGCGTCTATTAGAACTTTTGCTGAAAACAGCTGTCTCCTGCAGCTGGAACAAGGTTGATGAGAACAGAAAGACTGAACAAAAACAGTGAGGTGGTGAGCCTTAAAACAAGGAGCTGAAAGATGCTAAAATGCTCCTTAGAGCTCAGTTGAGCTGCAGAGTTTAGTTGATCATTCTCGGTGTGTCCATCACTCAGAATGACCCCTTTACAGTATTGTTGATATAAAAATATGGATTCTTGTAGTATTTAAAAATATTGAAAAACATTTTTTGCAATAAAGGATTGCTTGTTGATTTACTTAAGATGTGCTACTTCATCCAGTGTCCTTTGAAAAAATTATAATAAATCTCAGATGACCTTAAAGTAAAATAAAAGCTCAATGAAAATTTGAATCAACCCTTTGGACAGATGAATTGAAGTGGACCTCGGTCTATTGCGATTGGAGTTGTGTCTGGTTTCTGTTTCTAGATGTCTGCAGTAGCAGCAGCTCTTGATGACTCAAAGCACAGGGCGTGGCTGTCAGTCCATCATGTTCATCAGGTTCATGCAGAGGAGGAGTCAGGGGTGGTTTCTCTTCATTCACACACTGCGTCACTAACTGTCCTCCCCTCCGTTTATCCTCCCTTCTCTGTCCCCTCCTTCCGTCCCTTCTATTCTCCAGGTCTGACAGTGTGTTATGCAATATCCTGCCTGCCTGCATCTCCCTCCCTCCCTCTTTCTATCATCAGTATCTTTTTTCCTGTCTCACTCAGTCTGCTACGCCATCTACCCTCTATTCTCTCTCTTGCTCCTTTTCTGCTGTATGATTCCTTCTTCTCTCTTCTTTCCATTCCAGTTATCACTGCACCCCCTTTCCAGAGACACCCCTTTGTTCTTTTACATTAGAAAATGAATGAATTGGCAGAGATTTAACCCTAATTAGTCTTCTAATGTATGACAATATGCAGCCAGTAAATCAAACAACAAGTTGGGAACTAATCAATCTGTATATATTATGTTTGAATTTATTAGCATCCAACTTCAGTTTGGTTAACTTTGTTTCTCTTTTTTGAGCACAACTCAATGTGCAAAAAGGAGGACCTAAAACTGAGCCGAGGCTTGATGGCTTTCTAATGGCATTTCATGGATTCAGTATCTTGCCCAAGAACACATGGACACATTGGAGGGGCGAGTAATCGAACCACCAACCTTTTGATTGGTGGACTGTACCTCCTGAGCTATAGCTGCCCACCTGCAGAGGGTGGTGGAGGAAAAGTTAGCAGGATCACCAAAGGCAGTAGGATACATCCACTAGGGACCATGATCCAGTAGATATACTGGAGATTTCAGTCTGGATCAAAGTCCAACAGACAGGCATTGGCATCCATAGAAGCAGACCACTGGCTAAAAAAAATCCACTTTACTTTATTTTGTCATTTGCACTTTCTTATATTTTCATGCTTTCTGTAATTGGACTGGGTCAAGTAGCTGTGACCACCAAACGTCTTCTGTTGTATTGTTGTCTAAGTGACTTGCTGTATGTTTGTCCTTGAACCATGTGGATCACTGTTTTATCACACTGTCTTTCTCTCTCATACGCATACATATAACAGACTCTCTTACTTGTCTTTACTCTGTTGATGGAAACTTCCATCAAATATTTGAGTCATGGTTACTCAGAAGACCAATAATATCATAATGTTATCACCGTTACAGACACTCAAGGAAACATGGCAGGTACGGAAACTTTGGCTACTTTGCCATAACTCAATGATAAATGTTCTTCTCTTCACACCAGAGACTGATGTACAAATATTGTTGATTTTAAAATGACTGTTGGAATCCATGTTGTTCTTAGCGTAAGCATTAAAATGCATCTTCAGCTTTTCAGATCAAATAAAGAGATCCAGTGCTTACATCCTACACTGCACCTGAGTCAGAGTCAAAAAGCATCATTTTGGCTATCATTACATGGCTGCCCATAACATTACAGTTTAAAAGCTGGACAAAGGCTCATTCATATGCACCTAACCTACATTTTAAGGGTTTTTGGAAGGAAGTAGAAAGGGGAGAAAATGCAAACTGTACTTAAACAGGATCCCATAAAATATGAAATAATAATAATAATAATAAGAAGAAGAAGAAGAAGAAGAAGAAGAAGAAGAATATATAGGGTGAGGATATAAATCTTATGGGTCATGAATTGATAAATGGAAGATGAAAGGAGGAAAAGGCCTGTTAAAAAACATTATATTAATTTTTTATACTTTTCTTTGATATCACTGTTATGGAGAAACATTCCATAATCTTACATTATTGAGCTTCAAACAATCACTTAAATGAAACCAGGTTTTGCTGCTAACGTTTGTTTACACCCTTACAAAAGAAAGTCTGGTTATGGTGGGCACCATCACTGTGTGTGAGAGTCCTGCAGGATTTAGGCCACACAGACCAGTTGTTGGAGTTGAAACCATTTTTTCAGTCTGCACCAAACCAGAGGCGTTTAACTCTTTAACCATACGATGACCTAAATAAGGAGTGAACCCCTGCAGAGCTGCGGCTTAGCTGAGGGATTGACACACTGATAGACTGAATATACCATGTTCACACTGGTACACAACACGCACACACACATTAAAGCACTTTGACACACATGTTTACTCTCATTCACAGTGGGTACTTTGTGTGAGCAAACAGCAGCAAACATACAATTGCACATCCCCATCTTTATTGATCACTAATTAAAATCATATAAATTTGTATTATTTCTGTGCTTCTACAATTCAATTCTACAATTCTTCTAACCAATTCAATTCTAATGCTTCTAACCAAGCCAGCTAGTAGCTATCATGACATTAAAATGTCTTTTCAACTGATTGAGTTGATAAATGATTGGCAGCATGGAGGGGTTTGGGGGTGGGGAGAAAGAGGGCTGGGAGATAGCAGATTTAAAAGAGAGAGTTTTAAGGTTGTTGGAGGATTTGGGGCGAGGCTGCACAGGGGGTGTCTGGGTTAGAGGCGTTGGAAGTGGGGGAGAGGGGAGGTGAAGACAGCAAGGCGTGGGTGAGGAAGGGAAGATGCAGGCAGCTGGAATGATACTATGGTGATGGAGGGTGCAGAGGAAAGCAGAAGGTGTGGTCTTACACATATGATGCCTCAGTAAAGAGAGATTTTTACTGTGTCTGACAAGGACATTAGTCTTCTATTCACTGCAGTATAGCTAATACATGCACAAACAAACACACAACATAACCTCTAAGCTGGTCATGTGTTTGTCCATCTTGTAAAAGAACAAAAGGTCATGTCAGAGTTTTATGCTCTGGAGGCTTCTGCTTCTTCCTTATGAAGAAAAGAGAGGCTCATATAATTCAAGTGGCATGTGAGTCACTTGAAGTATGTCTGACTTCATACTGATTTTTATGACCGTCAACATTATTTTGACAGCGTTGTGGAGAGTATTTTGAATCTACTATGCATGTTTTATAAACACAGTCTCAATGAAATTACCTTTTCATGAGAAGGACTAAAGAGGACAAAGAAAATTCTGGCATTTTGCAGCTTTGTGGCAGCTTACTAGTGTTTTGCATATCATCCAAATAAAGCATCGAAAGGATGAGAGAGGATGAAGGGATGAGAGAGGAAGGAAGAAATGAAAGGGAGCTGTGAAGATGAAGAAAGGGAGAGAAAAGAAGGGGAGCAGGGAAGAGCAGAGGAATGAGAAGAGGAATATATTTCATGTTTACATTGTAGTTTTAGTGGTTTTACCTCCAACACTTGTTTTGCTGTTCAGTGTTTTTCCAATGCAGGTAACCAGTGATGCAGTAGCCCCAAAATAAATGACAGTATATTAACCTTTTTAAAGTGTTGTTTAAATTGCTAACATCAATTCTTGTTCTAAAGTTTAATGCCAGCCTTAATAGGTGGTATTTCTTTTCCGTTTTTACAGTAAAAGAGAGAATTGTTGTGTTGATTTAAAACTCATTTTCAAGTAGTTGAGATCCCTCTAGATCCCATTAAAATTTGGTTCAAACAACATCATACCAGGGTGGATATAGTATTGACATACAGCATCACCTAGTGGACTAAAGGCGTTTTTGCAGGCCTTTCATATGACTATATTCATTTGACCTCCTCTCCTTGTTAAATGGTGAAAATGGTTTATCATGCCACATTAATCATGCAAAACTATGACTTTGACTAATGTAAATGAATTACATTACATTAAAATTACTACCAGCACCGTGTGTACTTATGTAATTTACATAGACAGTACAGCCAACAACAACAAAAATCAGAAATATCGTTACCATGACATTATCACAACTGAAGATAAGCTGCATATGTTATGAACCTCAGAGACACTCCAGCATGATGCTTCATGTTCATACGCTTACACACATTTGACCTGTTTGTTATTGCTGACTGCTGGTGATTTAGAACATGTCATTGAAATATTTCCTCTTCCTCTTCTCTGCTGTAATTGATACTGTACTTTGTCCTTGGAACAGAGCACTAAGCTAAACAGGGCATCAATTAGGGACAGTGGTGGAAGAAATACTCGGATCCTTTACTCCAGTACAACAATATAAAAATACTGTTTGATAAGTCCTGCATTAAAAAATCTACTGAAAGTATCAAAAGTAAAAGTACTCATCCTGGAAAATAGCACCTGTAATTGAAATGTCATTATTATATCTGACATTATTAGATTGTTATCTTGTCGAGATGGAGTCAATATACAGTAAGTGATATGGTTTACTCCAGTGGTTCCCAGCTTAGGGATGGGGCCCCTTCAAAGGGTCACAAGATAAATCTGAGGGGTCATTAGATGATTAATGAGGCATGTGAAATATTGGATAATATACCTCTCTGGGTCTCAAACGGTTCTTTAGAAAGAGTCCAAAAAAACACTGACAAATATGACTTTTGGTAAGTGATCGCAAAGGGTTGGGCACCACTGGTTTGATCCTTAACAATTATTGTCTTTTATATGCTGACCGCATGCTCTTTAAGGTAAAATCTTCATCTGCAAAGTCACTATTAGCTCCAGCTGTCATATCAGAGTAGTAAAAGTTAAAATAGTTCCCTCTGGATGCTAGAAAAGTAAAAGTATGAATGGGCAGAAAATGGAAAAATCTCAAGTAAAGTCAAGCACCTCAAAACTGCACTGAGTAATTGTAATGGTCACTTTCCACCAGGGTCGGCTCAGGGTCAAAATGCGGCACTCTGAGGCTGACCATTCAAAATACCTGCACAATAAGTCCTGCAACCAAGAAACACTGTGGTATACATCTCTCACTCTCTCACATGAACAACGCACATATAGATTGAGTTCCATATTTTGAAGTCTTCACTGAATGATAATCAAAGCTGTTCAAATAAAAAAACTTCACACATTGTTCTGTCAATATTTCAGTGCAACTGAAAGACAGGGAATCAGCTAATACTTGTTTGTTACAGACTGATCAAAACCAGTGTTGATGCTGGCTCATAGGTACACCAGTGTTCTACAGACTGCATTTGTACATGCGTATATTTTTTTCTTTGGAGTTTAAAATCCTTTTTAAAAATAAATATTTGTTTACTTAGTTATCACATATGAAATCAATCAAATAATTAAATAATTAAATTGAAGTTAATTAAAGTTTACTCTCTCTCTCTCTCTCTCTCTCTCTCTCTCTCTCTCTCTCTCTCTCTCTCCAAGACTCAATAGCTCACAGTATCCTTCCCTCACAGCCTCTTACTCTCTTTCTTTCATCATTCCATTCTTTCTGGTTTCCTCTTTCACCTCCATGTTTGTATGGGGATAAGCCTCTGGGTGATGCTTGCTTCATTGTTCAATAAGTTGTTGTTGTCTGTTTTTCAGCACCTTCCTACTAGTTGCATTACTTTATGCAATAGGGAACAAATGAACACACACACACACAGAGAGACAGACAGACAGACAGACAGACAGACATGAGTGTGACAAATGTAAAATTTCCTCCTAGATGGGACAAGGAAATGTGTAAGTGTGCCTGTCATTGTCCGACCAACAAACACACTTTAGTGAGGCCATTACGACCAAAGTGTCTGACTGAACGTAAGAAAACACAGACACAGGAAATAATGCTTTTGTTTTTCTGTATGTGAGGGTTGATAAAGAACACTTTCAGCCTACTACACAAATTAGAACAGGCCTAAATTGTGTGTAAGTTTCTGTGTCTGTGAATGAAAGCACATACTATTGCACATTCACTAGAGATAACATGAACACCAACATCAGTTGATAAGCATCTTCAAACACAATATGTGTATGTGATATGGGTTATTCCACCAAATTTCTGTATGTTTGAAATACTATTTATTAGCGCAAACAAAACACTACTCACACTATTACACTCATAGATAAACATGCAGGCGATGATCAAACTGATTTCATGTGAGCTTTTTTGTTTAAGATATAACAGTCTTAATATCTGTACCATAAAAAATATGAATTGTGTTTCAATGCAAATAGGGCTTTACGTAATATGTCAAGTCTTTTAGCTATGCTATTTGTACCATTTTTTGTCTTGACCATAAATAAATCCTTATACATATTGCACTCAGAGTATCACCTCTGCCAAAGCAACACAGTCCATATATTCTAATTTTCAAGCAGGAAAACCGAAGAACCTTTTGAAGAGCAATATTTCGTGATCAAACTGCTAAAATGTGGAAAAATGACCTGTTTAATATAATAAAATAAAAAAACAGTTTCATCTTTTGGGAAAATTCTTTCTAGTCAAGAGTTTGATAAAAAAGATCAATTCCACTCCTACGTCTGAACAATAAATATAAAGCTACTGGTAGAGGCTGATTAACTTTGCACAAAGGCTGAAAACAAGGGGATATAGTCTGATCAAGAAATCGCCTCATATGTAACATTCCCTTTGTACATTTACCCCTCAGTTTTTGTATGGATGAAACAAACAAGTTATAATGTGTTAATCATCTGCTTGTGGATGGATTTTGCTTTGGACACAGCCAGGTTGTTTGTTTCCCATATTTCCAGTCTCTAACCTTAGCTAATCATCGCTGGCTCTAGCTTTGTATTTTGTTTATAAATATGAACAGTACTGATCATGTTATCTCTCTCCCTTCTGCTTATTTCTGCCACTCATCTCACTTTCATTCAACCCTTTCATTCCCCCATCAGCTCATCCTTTTCTTCACCTCGATCAGTCTCGATCAGAGAGATTAGACCTTCAGTTATTCAAATACTCTAATACACACACATACTGCTGGATGTCCACATAAAACACTCCTGCTCAGTCACTTCCCTGGAGGTTAATGGAACAGACAGCAGGGCTAGACCACGGAGAGGGTTTACAAAGGGGTACTGCTGAAAGGTGATCGGTGCTGGAGAACCACAGTCTTTGTGTGTGTTCATGTGTAAAGTCTATTACTATAGAACAGCCACAGGAACTAATGGTATTTCCTGTGTTTTACGTGTGCTTGTATTCATTTATTATAATGGAAATGGTTCTCTAATTTCTGTGACCAACAAACATTTTTAACAATAAAAATTTAAGGACCAGCTATGATAACTGGTCATATTTGTCACCATTTGATGACATGGCTGTTTGTGTGGAGCACAGTAAATTTCTTGCTGAAAAAAAGAATTCATTTTATAAATTTTGCTCATTTTATTTTCATTTGATATTTCTATACCCACACAGTTGTATTTTTTTTGTAATCAATTGATTGGAGGTAAAGAAAAAAAGGTTTTGGGAATTGTTGGAAGCTTAATTTTCTTAAACATTTGCATTAATTCCTGTTTTCTATTTTCAGAAACTTTGTAATTTAAGATCTATGCTTTATATCTCTGTCTTTCAATCAGATTTTTTCGAAGTATCAAGTGGCAATGAAAACTTGCTGGATAGCAAAAGCTACATTAGTGCCCAAAACATAGTATAAAATATAATCATACTAATGCCTCTTAAATTGTTAGATATCTACATTTTTTTGAGCTATTCTTTAGGAGTGCATAGTATTGAATGATGTGACTCAATATTGATTTCGTGTCATCATCATTAAGTTTTAGGAAAGATGACTTCATATTAAATATGCTCAGCCACATATCTTGGAAATATAACATTAAATGACTAACTTCCTATTTTACAATTACACATTTCATCACATCCATAATGAGAATAGGTTGGCGTGGTGAACCAACGTAGTCATTACACATGTTAATGCGAGACTGGGTGGCTGATTCCTCTGTCTGAAGCCCTCTGTGTTAACATAGTCGATCACACTGTTAGTACAAAATGAGAAATGTTATTTTAAAAACCTCATCTTTGGTGAGATGCAATCAAAAGGTGGGCGGTTTACAGTCAGTTTTACTTTCTGTTTTCTAACTGCTAACTGCTTTATTGAATTTTCTATCTAGTTAGCTTTGCATTTTACTCAGGTGATGGCTCATGAATAAATTGCTATGAACTAGACCTCAAGGTAAGTTCAGATTGAATGAAAGTATAATGGAGGAGCTATGATATATTAAGACAACACAAAAATAGGAGTGGATTTTAAACTGGTTTTAAACCTTTGAACTTTTGTCATCGGGATCAGAGACACACAGACTGCAGCATGGACTATTGACTCAACAAAGAGTTCTGACCCTTAGCATGATCACTCAGCACACACACACACACACACACACACACACACGCACACACACACACACACACAGGGAGGGGGAGGGAGAGAGAGAGAGAGAGAGAGAGAGAGAGAGAGAGAAAACCAAGACTACGCAGGTCTGTAATGATTTCATCATGTAGCAGGATATCCTACCACCACAATATAAACACTCAAAGAGGGTCCAGGGGTCTCTCCTTACGTCCCCTTCCCCCTGTATCCCTTTCTCCACCATTCAGTAACCCCTCATCTCCTTTACCCTCTGAACTCAGGATATGTTCGGTTGTTTGAGACGTGACAGCAGCAGTAGCGGTATTTTTTTGGTCTGACGACTCCGCAGTGTGGCTCCTGGAACAAAAGCTGAAATTTCACCTCACTGAGCCTGAATAAGTTTAAGTTTAAGTCAATATTAGAAATACTCATTTCTGACATGAAACAGTAGAAGGAGCCAGTTGAGGTTCACCACCATTAGCCATTACTGTCTTGACTCTGATAGATCATCATATTTTTTCCCTCTGTAGTGTTTGGCCCAGTACACATTTGTCATTACTCTAGTAATTACATTACTTTACTAATTACTCAGCAGTAAAAGTAATGTGTTACATTACTTGTCACTTTACTTTTATTACAGTCCAACTTAGATTGAGATGCCTGAAACTGAAAACCGAAAATCCTCCACATCCACACATCACATCTTCTCTATGGTTGGGTGGTTTTACAGGCCGTACAGCTGTGCAGTTACCCAGCCTCCAGCTCAAAACTCAAAGGTGACTCATGAAACCTGTGGCTAACATTAGGTGACCAGGTAGGCCCCTGTGCCAAGCTAGCACATCCCGACCAGTATGTCCACTAAGAGCAAACCAGTATTAACCCTCCATCTAACTCTCAGTAAGACAGTGACCAAGCTGACCTCCGACTGTCAGCAAAGGAGTGCTACTGGGAATACTGAATTTCAAATTGTAATCCATACACTACTTTTTTACTGAAAAAAGTAATCACAGTAGTGTACAGCCCAATACTGACTCTCCATCATGACAAATACAAGGTAGAAATTCACATAACATATCGTCTACCAGCTACCTCTGTGTCAGCACTCTAGCTCTGTCTCATTGAAATGAATGAGGACATGGTGTTTTTTTTCTTGTACTCCTGTAGTCTTGTAGTCTGTCTGAGCTGGAATGGCTTGCTTTGGTAACCACAAACCCAGTGAATGTGCAGCTTCTGTGCTACTGTTAACATTGTGTGAGTGTGGACAGGAAAGAATTCTGCCTGCAGCAGATTGGCTTGTAAAACCATTATTCTTGCATGTATTTGTGTAGATCATCTTTTTCTGCAGTCACATAAATGATCACTCAGATTTTGGGTTGAAGATCTTAAAATGTGCGTGTGTGTGTTTGTGTGTGGGATCACACAGACTTGTTGCATGTTTGGTTCAGACAGTGTAATTTTAAGAGTTGGTTGTATTGGCCAACAATGTGAATAAATTACTGAGAGGTTCCTTCCTGAGAATCGTCTTCCACTCTGCCAGATGGCCAGACTCTTACACACTTCCTCTTTCTTTCTCTCCATCTCACTCTGTGTTTGTGTGTGTCCCACTTGGCCTCACACCTACAGACAGGATATTGATGTCAGTTTCATTTTGAAATGAACAGATTGAAAGTATTGATTTTAACTCAATTTTTGTTTGTGTCTATGTGTAGTTATTTTCAATTTAACCACGATGGTGCCAGTATTCCTTATGGAACTGTGGATAAACTGTGGATTACAAAAGAAAATACATTAGAAATGTTAATGACACTTATTTAGGAAATATAATATCTGCAGTTCCAAGATCACACACACCACGAGGAACCCCAAATACTTTTGTTTTCAGACGAACTCCACCTATCCCTGTTTCCAGGTGTAAGGGAGCACTGCTGCATATGTGAAAAGAGTTGTTTAAAGCCTTTTGTGTGTCCAGACGAAGTCTGATAAATGACTTCACGTGACATTCACTGGAGGCAGTGTTGGTTGGGGCTGAAGACTATAAGTTTGAAAATGACAAAAATCTGAGGGCTGGAGTTAGAAAGAAGTGATGGTGCCAAACTTCTATAGTCCGCTCCCCATCCTATGAGGCTAGTGGCTAGCCACCCGAATCTCTGACAAACTGTTGCTAGTTCCATTGCATTGTGGGTAATGTAGACATCAGGTGAATAACGTGTTGAATATAACCAACAATGGATCTGCTGCATCAGTTTTGTTCATCTTTTAAAACATACTCATAACATTATAAGAATGCAGTGCTCAATCTGTGGAATACACTTTTACTTAAGTGAGAATATGACCACAACAATCGTTAAACATACTGACTGTGAGTTTTTCCAGTCTGTAACTGTATGTCTCGGGGAGCATTACACTGAGATATTGTGCATAAAGAGTGAGATAACACAAAACATAGGCAGAGCCATAGACCACAAATGTGACAGCTTGGCCAAGAGCTGAGAGTGATTTTTGATCTTCTTAAACTAAAATCTTAACAATAGTTGACTGCAGAATAGAAGTCTGCAAGTACAGTATGTGAGACAAGTAGAACCCCTGCTTTTCTTCCTACTACTGAGCAAGATATCAACATTGGATACAATGTAAAATTAAAACATTTCAAGAGTGACAATTTGTGCTGTATATATATATATATCTATGTTACAATACATGTATTACAATTGTTATTATAGATTTATATGTTACAATAGTTACAATACGTCAACTGGTAATATTCATATATAATATTGTACATGTGGTTCCTACAAATAGAAAAATGAAATAAATAAATAACGGAAACTAATGGAATATATGTCAGCAAACTTTTTATTGACATGTTCAGAATCACCGTTTTGTGAACGCAATATATTAACAATACTGTCTTGTTATGTTACTAGAAAACATAATCTGGTCAGCATTACATTTTCATCAAATATTTGTTTTAGCCAATTAGTAGACTGGTTTGGTGAAAAGGAAAGGGCACTCCTTCTTCTGCACCAGGCGCCAAAAACTGCGGCGAGCAAGCAGAACACTCAGCAAATCACAGACATGGTCAGGTGCTTGTCAATAGACATAATACTATTAATGATAATACTAATATGAGACAAGCTTCAGATATTTGGGTGTATTCTGTGAGCCAGCAGAGGTCCTGACTGTGTCGCTGCCCAGACAGAACCCACTGGCCTATTGTTTGTGTAGCCAACCACCCAGCCAACTGACCGGACGTTTACCTCCATTACCTCGCTGTGTTTACCTCCACAGTGGGCCCAGAATAACCTGTCACTCAGCAGCCACTGTTCACCCATTTCCTCCAATAGCGTGACTCTGCTGCACGAGGGGGCGGGAGTTGAGTTAAAACAGGATAGAATGAGGAAAACAAGATGTGACAGAGAGGAGGGTTTCACAAAGGACAGGAAACACAGAGACATGTGAGAGAGAACAGGAGGGAGAGATGGAGGGAGAGATAGAAGAAGGAGAGACGGTGGCAGGGCTGAAAGAGAGACAGATGAAGAAAGAGAGGGAAAAATGCAGAAGAAGCAGAAAAAAAATATTCTTACTCTAGCTTTGAAGTCTCACTTTCAGATACAAAGCGGTTTGTTGTGATTATGATATGATTTGATAAACAGTAGTGATTCGCCGTGAGCGGCCTGACGGATGAAGTGATGAAAGTTTTCTTACAACAGAAGTGAGCCAAAGCTTTGGTCTTTAACAGCGTTTGTCAGCAGACTGACAGACACAGCTTTGATCTCCAACTCTGATTCAAAGTGGAGATCGTAGATCATGATTCTCAATAAAATTTGAGTATTATATTTATCTGATTGTAAAATATATTATAGGTGAATAAATATACAATTCAGATAATAGTTTCCAAGACCTGAAATATTCAAAGTTCAAAAGGAGCACTTCATGGATTGTTTACTTTGAATTTTGTATTTTCATTGCATGGTATACTTGTGTATACAGGTTAAGTACATGTATGCATGCTATGTATTCCCCAAAGCTTCCTCCTGATAGCATCTCTTTGACCCTAGGCCCATCCAGTGAGACTTGAAGGATATAAAAATTATAGGTAGTTACAAGTAGAATGTAATTAAGTGGAATCATTCACTGGGACAGAAGTCATGTTACGTATAGACACCAAGATATATAAGAATTCAGAAATTATGTTTTTGCATTTGAAAGCCATCAGGTGATCCAATCTAATCCAATTGATATTGTAGAAAACACTCTATTTAATGCTGATCTATTGCTTTGGTTTCCGACTTAGTGGTGAGGGTCCCCAGAGAGTCACCAGATGAATCTCATGGGCTGACAAATCCTTAAAGCTGCACTATTCAGTATTTTCACATTAACAATGGAAAAAAAAAGATGACTGACCCATAGCATTGTATAAAGATTGTGTCTTTCAGCTCATTATTTTGTTTTCATAGCCTGTAGCTTTACTGTTTTGGTTCACTCTAACCACTCTCATCAACTTTTTTTCCAGCTACAGCAGGCAACTGTTTTCAGTGAAAAAGCTCAGACCATAAACAGCCTGTTCAGCACCAAACTACAGACAGGCACAGTTAGCAGTGGTTCCATGGTGTAATGTTAGCACTCTGGACTCTGAATCCAGTGATCTGAGTTCAAATCTCGGTGGGACGTGACTTTTTGGACATTTCCCTTTTGTGGGTCCTAATAAAGGATCTGATCTGATCCTAGAGACTAGCTGGTGAACATAGTGGAACATTCAGCACTTAAAGAGCCAGATATGCCTCTGAGGAGTTGGTGGAGACCAAAAACAAAGTTAAAAGAAGGTGAGAATTTGACTTCCATTCATTTGGTGGACACAAAAATGTTGTGATTTTTAAATTGATTTATTTAACCAGAAGAGTCGCCACTGAGATTAAGAATTTCTTTTTCAAGGCAGACCTGGCCAAGACGATCAGCAGCTTCAACAAAAACGCATCGTTACAGACAGAAAATACTGAAGAAAGTAGACAAAATACAATAAACAAGTATAAGGAACTAACATTCCAAAAAGAGAAATGGTAGAAATTACTAGAATGTTCACCATATCAACTATTAAAGTACTCATATATTGAGATGATATGGCTGTTGTCAATAGATCATGCATCAGTCTTTGGTTGAACTGCTACTCACTTAAGAACATATGCAAATTGTGACGAGGTGTTGCAGTAGACATGGCTTCATTATAAAGGGTCAAAAGCCAAAAATTTAGGGAACCTTTGATTCAGAGGTGCATATTTAAAGGAATAGGAGTGGGTAAAAAAAAACATTACAAAGATATATCTGTAGGCTTCAAAAAGGAAAAAAAACAAACAATATTTTTACATTGCAATTTTTTTTCTATTGTTACCTAATTGAGAAAAGTATAACTGACTCTAAGTATACATCAAAAGCTGATATATTTGCAGACTTTGCAAATGTAAATGTGCTTTCCAGGCAACACACATTTCAGACTCACAAATGGAGGTAGCATATGAGGGCATGTGACCAAGCAAAAGTAACCTACAGCTAAAAGGGAATGTTTTCCAATTACTATAATGGAGTCTTTAAGGTTCATTTGGCTTTAGTCTATGTCTCCAGACATTCAGAAAGCCCCAGAGTTGCATGTTAACTTACTCTTGTTTGAAGTACGCTCTATGTTTTGTAACAAGAGTGACAGAGGTAGGAAGTATCTTGATGGGTATCAAACATGCGGGCCAATACACACAGACATTTAGTGGAATTTTTGCCCTCAGCTTTCAGATGTATTCAAACATATCTGCGCGTGCCAGTAGGGGAATACAGAAACGGGATGAAAGTGGTCTGTCAACACCAACAACAGGCTCTCAGTGAGTTTGGAGTCTGATTTTTCGCTGCTGGCCAACCAAGTGAGAGACAGACTTTGAAGCTGCGGCCTCAGCACTCAGCACCACAGTCAGGCCTCAGGACCTATTTGGAAAGAGATTTGAGAAAAACTCCATTGCTTGGAGTTTTACTTGAGCAGAAGAGTGTTTTTTCAAATGTCTTGAGACATAAGAAACAAAACATTTTCCTGTCATGCATCATTAACATCGGCATTGAGATGTGAGTCAGTGATTAACATGGAAAAATGAAGTAAGGTATCAAATTATGGACAAATTCTGAGGCAAAAATGTTGCAACTGTGGCACACATGAACAATGGAGGGATGTGTAAAACAGATTGTTTTCAAGTACAACACACTGGCTGCACACAGAAAAAGTAGCCATGTTACATTGGCCACGTGATAAAACTGCTGCTTTTCTGGAGAGGTTATGCATGTCAAGGCTGGAGAGTGAGACAGGTGGTGTATCCTGACGCCGCCAGTGTGTGGGCCTATGAAATACACGAGATACAAGTGCTTTGACATGCATCATCCACTGGTGTGCACTGCCCTTTAGAAGTGGTCATAGGATTTACTAGTTGATGACTGCATTGCCTCTGTCTCACTTTCAGGCTGAAATGGATATTACCCTGTGGATGCTGTGGCTGCGAAACCCTTCAGCTTGCAGGTCGAATGACTTATATGAAGATATTATAAAAACAACAAAATCTCAGCCTCACCAGACAAATGACAGCTCTATCCATAATTCATGATTGAGTGCTGACATCAAAGAGACTGTGAAGGCTATTTGTGCTGCAATAAAACCACTGAAATCCAGAAGCCTTGAGTGACCGCAGCAATCTCTGCAGAGCACTAGCACGCTAGCTAGCCTCTGAGGAGAAAACACTGTTTCCTTTGGAGCCATGAGGGAGCTTTGGAAAATCTGACTGAAATAGAGAACCAGAGAGTTTTGACTGCACATGGCGGGTAAAGGAAGAAAACATAACAGAACATCGTGCATCTGAGCTCACAAACAGATATGTAGCTATCTGACAGCAGACACTGGTTATACAACTGAGCTAACCTTGCTTTGACCTTTAAAGTCAAGGGTCAAAGAGCAACTGCCTCCTTTACCCTCCTGTTTTTCCTCTTCCTTCATCACTCTTCCCATCCATCTGCTCTGTACCACAGATCATCAGAGGGCCAATTACACTAATCAATAGCAGAGCAGCAGTCAGCAGATGTAAAAACAGGAGTACGACTCTGATTCCAAAAAGGTTGGGATGCTGTGTAAAACAAATAAAATAGATTGTGATAATTAGCAAATCTCTTGTAACATTCATTGAAAACTGTGCAAATACAAAATATACAGTGGCTTGCAAAAGTATTCATCCCCCTTGAACTTTTCCACATTTTGTCAGGTTACAACCACAAACATAAATATATTTTATTGGAATTTTATGTGAAAGACCAACACAAAGTGACACACAATTGTGAAGTGCAAAGAAAATTATACATGATTTATTTATTTTTTTAAAAATAAAAAACTGAAAAGTGCAGTGTGCAAAAGTATAAAGGATTTAGGTCTGGACTTTGACTGGGCCATTCTAACACATGAATATTTTTTGTATTAAATCATTCCACTGTAGCCCTGGCTTTATGTTTAGGGTCGCTGTCCTTCTGGAAGGTGAACCTCCGCCCCAGTCTCAAGTCTTTGGCAGACTCCAACAGGTTTCCTTCCAAGATTGCCCTGTATTTAGCTCCATCCATCTTCCCATCAACTCTGACCATGTTCCCTGTCCCTGCTGAAGAGAAGCACCCCCAGAGCACGATGCTGCCACCACCATGTTTGATAGTGGGGATGGTGTGTTCAGAGTGATGTGCAGTGTTAGTTTTCTGCCACACATAGCGTTTTGCATTCAGGCCAAAAAGTTCAATTTTGGTCTCATCTGAGCAGAGCACCTTCTTCCACATGTTTGCTGTGTCCCACATGGCTTCTGGTGAACTTCTTATGGTTTTCTTTTAACAATGGCTTTCTACCTGCCACTCTTCCATAAAGGCCTTGGACTTCATGATGCTGTTTGTTCCCCAATAGTCTTAACGAACCTCTGCGGCCGTCACAGAACAGCTGTATTTGTACTCAGACTAGAATACACACAGGTGGACTCTATTTAGTCATTAGGTCAACATTCGATCATTCAGCAATCATCAGGCAACTTCTGAAGGCAATTGGTTGCACTCAGAGAAAAGGTGGATGAATACTTTTGCACACTGCACTTTTCAGTTTTTTTAGTTTTTCAAAAAAATTTAAATCATGTATAATTTTCTTTGCACTTCACAATTGTGTGTCACTTTGTGTTGGTCTTTCACATAAAATTCCAATAAAATATATTTACATTTGTGGTCGTAACGTGACAAAAAAGTTCAAGGGGGATGAATACTTTTGCAAGCCACTGTAATTTATGTCCTATTTCAATAACTTCTGAAGTTGATGGAAGCAACATGTTTCAAACAAGTTGGGACAGGGGCATGATTGGAGATGAAAGGTTCATCCTGGAAAGACTCAGTCGTTCACAAGCAAGGATGGAGAGAGGTTCAACACCATGTGCATGAAGGAGATTACTACATCGACTCAAGAAGACTTTGTAAACCCGTTTTTTTTGGGATCGGGGTTGTAGAAGAAGAATTAAAAAAAGTAGAAGGACAGATCATCATGAACCCCTTTCTGACATGCACTTCATTACGTAAAATGCGATGGCAATTTTACGTGGCTCACAAGTGCCTGTCCTACCAGGTCGGACCTGGTAACTGCATCACTTTAAACATAGTCTGAACTGAGAGATAGATTAAATCCATGGCTTGTTTTGTCTTACTAAGAACACTGTTATCATCTTGTAACTTAATTATCATCTCTTATGCACAAAGAAATGCAGTAAGTGAGCTTAATAAACCAGGAACCACTGAGAATGAGCCAACCTGAGGTTATTGAGAAAATAGTACATAATAAATAATAAATAATAATACGCAGTAGCACTTGGTAAAACAGGCAGCAGAACTCTATTATAACTGTCAACACCAGCTGGAAATGGTTGCCACAATGATCACTAATTAAGACTTCAATGGCAAATTAAGTTTTAATCATCACTGATGCAGCCTGTGAGAGAACAGACTTTTCTTTGTTGTGAGATAAGATTTAATTTTCGGATCACACACACAAACACACACTTCAACATTGATGACCTCACCTAAGATCATTTTGGACTACAGTAGTGACATAGTAGAGTCATCCGACTGTCACTACTGTATCAGTTAATGGCGATCCTAATCAAACTGAACAAAATGGAATCCCTCCAGGTCCTGGCTCCCTGAGGCCAAGGAAACATCAGCATCCCTTGATGATGTCATTTCCCTCTGTCAGAGCAGGCCGGTATCCAGCCTAGTGTTGTGTCGCGGCGCAGAATACAAGTCATCTGTCATTGGCCTGTGATGCTAATGAAGCCCAGATGTAGCACTCCTCTGGTTCCACTGGGCCATGCTCCCTTATCCTTTGTTGTCAATACAGTACACAGAATCCCGCTGTTTATTTTGGTTTTCCTGGTGATGCAATACTGTAGCTGAGATGAGAGAAGAACTGAAGATGATGACGGGAAGAGAGACGGACAAACAAACTCACATGTACATGCATGTACACACTATTTACCTTATTGGCTGGTTGGTTGGCAGTCAGTTACAGTACCAGTCCAGTTTGACTTTATATGAAGTTTTTGTGTGATACAGAAGGAAAATGGGCTAATTTCTAACAATTCTCTGCACTTCATGTGAAACGAAAAGTGGAGCTTATATTACCAAAACAGGCAAAAGTGTGTCAGTCATAAGAAGGGCAATGCAGGTACTCAACGTGAAGTCATGGAAAACTTCTCTATCCATTTCATTAAAGAAGGTAGTGAATACATCTCATACGTATTCACTTGACCCTGTGTTTTTCACTTTGCATTTTGTTGAATTTGATTGAACTGAAATCATGAGGCCTCCGATGTTTTTGATTGACCTCTCATCCATTCTCTGTGGGGGCTCAATAAAGAATTATCTTATCTTATCTTATCTTATCCAAGAAGAGGTTGTTTATATAGCAAATAAATAAGGAAAGGAGAAGAATGGACAAGGATAAAAGGTATACTCTCTATCTCTCTCTCACTCACACACACACACACACACACACACACTCGAGTTTAATAAGCTGGATAATTCCATAACAGCTTCTGAAATGTTGCTGTTAACCAAAGGTTTGCTGCCAAAACTCAAGATATGACTCTGTTTGTGCTTGTCATGGAACTATAATCATGGTTTGGGTTTAAATTTATGTTTTTGAAAACATATGTTGCAGGTATGCTGATTGAGCCCATACCCCCAGAAGGTTTACCTAGTGGATCCCCTTGACTGTGTTGCCAGTAGTCTCTCATCCATCAATCTCTCTCTCTCTCTGTTTGTGTCCTGTTTGTGTGTGTATTTGCATGGGTCCTCATCTCCTAGCTAACAGCTCTTGGCTCTTGTCCATCAGGATCATCACCCACCTGTCTGCCTGTCTGCTAGACGGTCTGTCTGCCAGCAACCACCAAGCCTCTAAGCGTCCCCTGCCAGCTATGCTTCCCCTCCTTCCCTCTATGTTCACACCCGGTTACACTCCATCATCCTTCCTCATCCCTGAGGCTGGGTCCCATTTCCCATCAGGTTCATCTATATCTTATCTGTATGTTCAGGTTAATTATTTCATATTTCCACATATAATAACATTTTTTTGTGATGTATGACAAGAGTCAATAGATATGTTACTTGTGGCTGCCATATTTGAAGAAATAGAGTTACACCTTGGGAAATTGGTTAATTTTTTATTGTGCAGTGAATGGAATATCGTTCTTATCAGCAGAGTAAAACGGTTGTTGGTGATTCTGTAAACATCTTCAAAACAGCAGTAGTGTTGTAGAACTACCTGCCAGGCTTTTCAAAGCTTGCTTTGCATGCATGTTTAATGAAACTAGATGCTTACCTCTGTAACTCAAATGCAATTTTCAATGCAAAGGTTTCAAATGTAAAAATATTGATTATATATGCGACACAAACTGAGAGTATAGCTATTTTAAATATATAATTGTTGTAAAAGAAAATCCATGTTTTACTGTATGCTCATGTCAAATGTACCTGTAATGCTATGTGTGTCTGTGCTTGTGCACAGAGCCAAAAGTGAAAGGAGCAAAATTCTTCCAGTTTCCATTCATTAAAATGGGAGAAGCCAAGATATCATAATTAGGTTTCTCATAATGCTATTTATGCAACTATATTAAATATGTCTAAGAATAACATTTTTGAAATAGTTTTAAGATAGCAATAATGAGCATTGTAGCTTTGTGAATTTTCCCCACTGTGGGAAGAATAAAGGCTTATCTTATCTTTGTGACTGTACAATAATACATTGTAGAGTCATACTGTATGCAAAATCCATAATATGCTTCAGTGCTGAAAATTAATTTACAATTAATCTATTTGTCAAGTAAAAAATTGGGAAATGGGATTTTGTAAACATAGCCACCTGGTAACACACCATGCACATATGTGCATTCTGCCACACACACACTGACCTCCCTAATTGTAACAGTGTGTATAGTTTCCAGTGTGCAGAGTGAAAGGACCACCATCTACCAGACATGTCTTTCCATCCATACCTGTCACAACTAAACACTTCCTGTCAGAAAGTGGTCTCTCCCTCCCTCTCTTTCTCATGCACACACACACCCTGCACAGACATGGCACACACAGTCACATCCAATCTTTTACCAGTGACTCTCCCTGACATCAAGCTAAGTAATCTCAGATGCACTTGCGCGCGCACACACACACACACACACACACACACACACACACACACACACACACACACACACACACACACACACACACTCATGTACGGTGACACACCCATACTGTGACAATTCCAAGCAGCGAGATAAGCACGTCATGTCATGCTTCTTTAAACCAAAAACAAGTGCGTGTTTGTAGGATGCTGGGATGTTTTTAGCTTAGGAGGGAAACCAAGCCCATTGACAAACACTGCCACTGCTCACGAACCCTGACATCATGATGATAAACCTGCCACTGTGCAGTTCAAAAGGCCAAAAAGGGCACTGACCATTGGTTATTAGTTCTAGTTATACAGTTGTACACAGTACAATACAGTTGTTGTTATTACGCCAAAGCTTTAGACAGATGCCAACATTATGAAATGTCCTGGGGCCTCATTTATAAAACATTGCGTAGGATTCACACTAAAAGTTTGTGTACGCCCAAAAGCTGAAAATGGCGTGCGCCAAAGAAATATCCTGATTTATAAAACAGTGCGTCCGCACACCTGCACGCAATTTCCCCTTTATAAATCAGAATCCGCCGGGAAGATTGCGCAGCTGGATTCACCTCACATCCCGCCCTCGATACGCCCACATTTTTACCATGAATGGTCAATGCAAAGCACTTCGTGAATGTTTTTGCATATAAATACACCTGCTGATCCATGGCATTTACGCTACATCATGGCAGAGAAAACAAGAAAAAAAAAAGAAATTTTAGAGAGACAGAGATAGAGGTGCTTGTGGCTGAGGTGGAGGCCAGAAAAGGTGTTTTGTTTGGTGGTCACAGTGGCGTCACTAATAAAAAGAAAAAAACTGAGTGGCAGCACGTCATCACCGCAGTACATAGTGTGAGTGACACAGAGCGATCTGAGGCAGAAAAAAAAGGTCGGATCTGAAGGTGGAGGCAAAGTGGAGCCGCACCGCCGGTGGGGTAAGGACACACCGGAGCCCACACCACCGGACAGTAAAATCACCTCCGTTCTTGGGACGGCCAGCGTGTGTGGCACAGTGGCTACACCGGCAGCTCCGTGTGTCAGCGAGCAAGCGATGAGAAGCTACACTAATGTGTAAAAGCCAATAAGTCATTTATCACACCGCTTCAACAAGCTCAGGGTTTTGTCAAGTGACATTTCTTCTGCTTTGTCCGAAATCAGTCTCTCTCTCTCTCTCTCTCTCTCTCTCTCTCTATCTTTTAATAAGCACGCCGGTTAGCAAATAGCCAAGCTTATGATCGCTAACAGGCTCAAACGAGTATATAGAATAGCGGCAGTGACAGAAAGAGCCATGAACCATTTTCCATATCCCAGGAATTACTCTCTGAAATTTTATTGTCCCCCCCCACAAAAAAATAATGTCTACAGTGGCTTGCAAAAGTATTCATCCCCCTTGAACTTTTCCACATTTTGTCACGTTACGACCACAAACATAAATATATTTTATTGGAATTTTATGTGAAAGACCAACACAAATTGACACGCAATTATGAACTGCAAAGAAAATTATACATGATTTAATTTTTTTTAAAATAAAAAACTGAAAAATGCAGTGTGCAAAAGTATTCAGCCCCCTTTTCTCTGAGTGCAACCAATTGCCTTCAGAAGTTGCCTGATGATTGCTGAATGATCTAATGTTGACCTAATGACTAAATAGAGTCCACCTGTGTGTATTCTAGTCTGAGTGCAAATACAGCTGTTCTGTGACGGCCGCAGAGGTTCGTTAAGAGACTATTGGGGAACAAACAGCATCATGAAGTCCAAGGAACACACCAGACAGGTCAGAGATAAGGTTGTGGAGAAGTTTAAAGCAGAGTTAGGCTGTAAAAAGATTTTCCAAGCTTTGAACATCTCACGGAGCACTGTTCAGTCCATCATCCGGAAATGGAAAGAGTATGGCACAACTGCAAACCTACCAAGTATGGCACAACTGCAAACCTACCAAGACACAGCTGTCCACCTAAACTTACAGGCCAAACAAGGAGAGCACTGGTCAGAGATGCAGCCACGAGGCCCATGGTGACTCTGGACCAACTGCAGGGATCCACAGCTCAGCTGGGGGAATCTGTCCACAAGACTATTGGGCATGCTCTGCACAAATCTGGCCTTTATGGAAGAGTGGCAGGTAGAAAGCCATTGTTAAAAGAAAACCATAAGAAGTTCACCAGAAGCCATGTGGGACACAGCAAACATGTGGAAGAAGGTGCTCTGCTCAGATGAGACCAAAATTGAACTTTTTGGCCTGAATGCAAAACGCTATGTGTGGCAGAAAACTAACACTGCACATCACTCTGAACACACCATCCCCACTGTCAAACATGGTGGTGGCAGCATCGTGCTCTGGGGGTGCTTCTCTTCAGCAGGGACAGGGAACATGGTCAGAGTTGATGGGAAGATGGATGGAGCTAAATACAGGGCAATCTTGGAAGGAAACCTGTTGAAGTCTGCCAAAGACTTGAGACTGGGGCGGAGGTTCACCTTCCAGCAGGGCAGTGACCCTAAACATAAAGCCAGGGCTACAGTGGAATGATTTAATACAAAAAATATTCATGTGTTAGAATGGCCCAGTCGAAGTCCAGACCTAAATCCAATTAAGAATCTGTGGCAAGATCTGAAAACTGCCGTTCGCAACAGCTCTCCATCCAATCTGACTAAGCTTGAGCTGTTTTGCAAAGAAGAATGGGCAAAAATTTCAGTCTCTAGATGAGCAAAGGTGGTAGAGACATACCCCAAAAGACTTGCAGCTGTAATTGCAGCAAAAGGCAGTTCCACACAGTATTGACTCAGGGGGGGTGAATACTTTTCCATACTGCACTTTTCAGTTTTTTATTTAAAAAAAAAAAATCATGTATAATTTTCTTTGCACTTCACAATTGTGTGTCCCTTTGTGTTGGTCTTTCACATAAAATTCCAATGAAATATATTTATGTTTGTGGTCGTAGCGTGACAAAATGTGGAAAAGTTCAAGGGAGATGAATGCTTTTGCACGCCACTGTATAAGTCTGATATGTGATGACATTAAACATATGAGATGAATCTGGCTTCAGTTCACCACCTCACCATCTGCATCGCCAGTTTCCAGTCTCCAAAATGTTCTTACGGCAGCATCAAAGTTGGCGTACCGGTGCGCACATTCTCACGCCAAGTTTATTTTTATAAATCACCACCTTTGTGTAGGAAGAGGCGTGCGCAACTTTCAAGACCCCGTTTTGTGCGCACGCAAGCTTTATAAATGAGGCCCCTGCTAACCTCATTTTTCTCCTGTTGTGAATCTGATACTTTTAGGCAGATGCAAGGTTTAATGAAAAAAGAATTAATCCTCCTTGTAAATGACTGTTTGACCAGTGCTTACACTGAAAATGTCTGACGGCTAAATTATCCACCCTCTCTCATAAAGGAGCAGGTGTCTGCACTGTGTGTGTTGTCCAGAGCTCTCAGACCTTCTTAACTCTTGGCCCTTTTTGATCAAATGGTGAGGCAGCCATTTAATATCCTTAATCATATGCAATTGGGCTGGTTTAAGGCGTTAAGGCATGTTAACTGGCCAGAGTAGCAGATTCATAAATTTAACAGCAATTATTGGTGGCCTGTCAAAGTCTCTAGTAACACTGATGAGTTTATAAGCCAGACTGGGGCAATTATGTGAGAGAAAACTAAGTGGTCCAAACAAAAGACCAAGAGTCCTTTTAACATGAAGTCTCGGTGCCATGATGTTAAACACCCAGAGAGCTAATGCCCCCTCTCCAAACAAACACCCCTCTTGTCTCTTTTAATGAATCAGCAGATGCTGTCTGCATGAGTGCTGTCCTAAATCCTCCAACCCCGTGAAGAGGGCTGGAATAGAGGGCAGTGGACTTGAGGGCTCTGTCACAATAGGGAAAAATTGTATTTCCAGCCTAAATTATAAGAGCTGGCTCCCTGGTGGATCAAAGAACAAATATTATCAACAAATATTAGAACCAAATATTACATACATTACAAGAAGGTGTTGTTTGATATTAACTGAACAAAGCTAATTTAATATACAATATTCGCACAACAGTAATTCAACACTGGCTACATTCATATAATGTCTAAAAGTTAGATCAATATCAGAATAATATCAGCAAATCTTGTGGCACACAGTGATTTTGCAAAGGCACAAATGTTGCAAAGGAACAACCATGGTGGCCATGTACCACCAACCACAATGACATCTTCACAAATCCATGACTGACAATCAGACTCCACACTGAGCAGATCAGGGATGTGCCTTGACGTCCCATCTTTCTTGCTATGAGGGGACAGTGATAATAACTGTGCTGCCCTCAGTGCAGCCTTTTTACATGTGTTAAATGAGCAATGCAATATAAGATATTTGGCCAGTGTGAAAAACTTCAACTGCAAAACTTTGTACAAAAATCCATTGTGCTTTTTTTGAAAATGTTTTTTTTTATATTACAAAAAAGTGAACTAAATATTGTCTAAATTCCAGACTCTTTTGTCAAGCTCAGGCATTAAAACTAAGGCAATCCTGTATCCTGACTTTCTCCAGTTTCAGTAGACAGAAGGATGTCTAACTTTTGCACATATTTAATTTGAAAGTATCAGTTACATAATGCAAAGTATGACTCAAAAGAAGAGGGAGATCAATCTTGAGGTTGATATTGCAGGGATTTGTTTTTAGGCTGAATTTATTAATTATTCCATTTATGTGGTGCAGATTCTTTAAGTTTTCAGATTAGTTTAATACGTCAGCTTTAAACCCACCATACATATCCATGCCATTAAATTCTGTTCTATAGACCCAGTTCAGAAGGCTGGGGGACTGTGGTATCAGGTTGCAGACATATGCACAGATAAGACCCAAAGGGATTCTTGCTTTGCCATTCACAAAGTGCCCTCTGAGAATGTTTTCATTCACGCCTATTTGACCCTGGTCTTTGGTTAGCTGTCATCTTCACTTAAAGTCTGACAAGGTAATCATGAAAGAGGAGGTGTGCTGTAGAGTCAAGAGCACTCTCTCTTTTCCAAAAAGGGGGGAGACCACTTGGCACTGGCAGATCCCCTCTGCATGCTGCTGCTAGACTATTAAGCAGTTCCTTAAAGCTAAAAAGGATTTAAAAAATACATGAACAATAAAATAGTAGCAAATCTAAATATTAGTTCAAAAGTCTTAAAACATGGTGTTATAGAAATTATACAATGTATTATGCAGGAATAGATGTATTTATTGATAATTATGAAGGTACAGATGCTTTAATATGACATGAAAAACAAATTCAGCATTTCATTCTCAAGTAATGTAATCCATGAAACTGAGTTCAAATCTACTCTGAGCACGTTTATGGAATCATATCAACAAGTTTTGCTGTGTTGGTGAGCTGCCCTTAGAGAGTTGCTCGTCAGACGGTGTGGATGTCTAAATACATAGAATTCAGTCCCTGAGCTCGATCCGTGCTGTGTTCATAATGTCCCTGATGGCAAGAGAGGAAAAGATGAGGAATACTGATAATGTCAGACTGGGCTAATAGAATCTAAATGTCTCTCACACGAAAAGTTCGAACGTTCTTTGAAAGTTGACTTTGTTTAAATATTTGCTTTTCTTAAAGCAATGCAGTCTTAGTAGGCTTTGGAGAATATAATGACATAAACCAGGTAGTTTCTTTAATATTTGCTGACTTATTTTCTAATGCATGAGCCTGAAATAAAGTTTTCAAATTGAGCTTCCTGCTTTAAATAATCTGCCTTTTTCTACTGTTTTAAACTATCAGCCCAAGTCAGTATCTCCCACGTGTTCTCCAAAGAAAGAATTAAAAGAAAAGAGAGAAAGAAAGAAAAATAAAGAATCATAATAATCTCTCTTCTCACAATAAAAGTCCTACCTTGTGCTGCAGAGGGTGGGTCCGGGTCATTAGTGGGAGGTGCAAGGGGCTGCTTAAAATGACAAGTTAGACCTGTGGTGAGGGAACCAAGTTTTCAGAAGAGCAAGAAGCAAGACTGAAGCCAGCGGGCTGACAAGCTGGAGTACAGTGGACTAATAAGGGGGTCAGACACCAGGCTCCCAGTCTGCTGCCGTGGGATACAAACATCTGGCTGAACATCTGGGATGTATGGTGAAAACAGCAGCGTGGTGAGTATAATGCAGATAAACTGTTCTAATTTACAAAGCTGCAAGTTCAAAGTGATGTTTACTACAATCTGTGGGTTTCATCGAGTAGCTAATAATGTTATTATAGCACACCATATCTACAATAATAATAGAGGTGTCCTTTACCTGCAAATTTCTCCACTGAGGGACGAATAAAGGTTTATGCTTTTATTATTAATTTCAAACTTCCACTTAATTTTAATCAGCAGTGTCACTCATCACTATGATTATTTTTGTTTAGAAGAAATACACAAAGCAAAACACTTACTTTCGTAGAGGCATATTTATTTTAATTTTTTAGGATCATATGCTCATAAAATGTGGGTCTCTAGCTGCTCTAGTACAAACAGTTTGATACAGTGAAGTACATTATTTTCTGCTAACAAACAAGTGAAAATCTAACTGTAGGCCTAAGTGGCACATTACTGTTCCCACATATATCACACAGGCTAACATAAAGTAATAGTCCCACAGGTACAACCTACTGGAGTAAAACCAGATAGGCCTAAACCATAAAGGTGACACTAACAATGTTGAGGTTATAGTGATACAGGCTTTTTATATGTAGCAAGCAAATCTGACATTCATATTATAGAGGCCATATATCAGGAACACAGGGTCAACACTTACAGGATTTATTGTTTGATTTGCTATTGGGATGAAGCATCATATTCAGTTCTCTCTTAATGAGAGATCAATCCAAAAAGACTAGTAGTCTACTATTGTGCCTGTATTCATTATTCACACAGCTTGGTAAACAGCCTGTCTCTGAACATTCAAATGATTAAAAAAAAGTTATTCTAACAAAGTCTCTCAAAATATGAAGTACAAGTTGTCAGCATGTTTTTAGTTATTTAATTAGACTTTTAGCTTAAGATTCACATATTGCAACAAACAATCAATAAACGCAGCGGTGCCAGAGGTGAGATCAGAGTTTGGTGAAGTGCAGGTCAACATGACGAACACACCTGAAGAAGTAAGTGAGGTGAAACTCACCTGCGCGCAGCTCGCTATCAGGTGCGTGTGCGCGCGGCTGAACGCAATCAGTCGGAATCACGTTCAGGTGCGCGCGAGGCGGCTCTCCTAATGAGCACGAGGACAATGTACTCTTCATATGGGAAAAAGTAGCTCCTGAAGGTCCAGGACACAGTGAATATGTGGACCAGTACAGTCCACTGGGCCTATGCCGGCTTATGACCGCTCATAAATACAGTAGCCCCTGCACCAGTGTGGACAGCATGTCGGAGGGACAGAGGACACAGGCCGAGACTGTCTTCACTCAGCTGCAGCAGGGGCACTTTTTCGTCGACACAGTAGGTGTTTTCAATGTCAAATTAACGACTCTTCTTTCAGCTCAGTGACGTGAGGTAAAGTGTCACAGTTGACTGAGGCTGAATGCGCAGTTCAAAATGTCGTCAAACAGAAAACATTCAAAGATTTTAGCTTTTTGCTCCAATGGTCAAATATTGAACTATATTATCCAAACAGCCTCGTTTGAAACATTCTTACGTTGTATTTTATTTAATGTGCGTTCATTGGCAGGCTGTTTTGTGATAAAGGTATTTTCTAAAATGAGAATTGTTGAAGTCTATAAAGTTTATTTATAAGCTGTTGTTGCATTATTAAACTGTTGTTTGTTTCACAGGGCTCCTCCGGGCCTGAGGATATTTTCGAGGAGGACTACTCTCCATCTTCCCTCTCCTCTTCCTCCTCCTGCTCTTCCCAGCAGGGGAGGTCCCTGTGCACCTCCTGTGGCCTGGAGATAGTGGACAGATATCTGCTCAAGGTCACACTGATATTAACCTCATGCATCATGATCAAGATATCTCTAACAACAGTGCAACTTTATTTAGAACAAGTCAGACTTAATGACAACACAAACTCCCAAAGGGCCGAATTATGTTTCTTGTTTCCTCTGGCTTGAGGCTATTTCAATTGCATTTCTATTTAAATATACACACTTCTCCTTGCTGTGGGTGAAATGACTTATTATTCCATCATACCTTTTACTTCTTTGAATGAAAGCTAGTTTAAGAATAATACAGGCTATGGCTCATTTTTGAAAGCCTGCTGGATTGTTTAACAGATTAAATTTCATGTTTTCAGAAAGAATTAAAGTTCATACTTTTGAAATAGTTAGACTGTTTTTTTATTTTTTAAAAGAGTTGCAGTCTGTAATTGAGAAAGTGGATTTTACACTGCACACTAATGCATCAGACAACTCAAAGCCTGCACTCCAATCATTTTTGGTTATTGTTGGAATATGGTATCCTCGTAATTATATTTTTTGACTGCAGAGATTTTTTCCCTTGCACCCTTGATTATAAAAGTCTTCCTATGGCTGCAAAACCAACTATAAGTATAAAGGCGTGTGAGGGGAAAGTAGCTCATAAGAAGGGTGGTTATGGTGAATAAACAGTAGGACTATCTACAATTCTAACTACTAAGCCATTCCACTAAAATAAATGCTTTGTCAAGAATTTCAGTTTCAGTTGTTGCCTTCAGTTAAAAGGCTAATATACTATATCAGGATGTCTTATAAAAGTAACATAAAATCTCCTTTTCCCTCCTCAGGTGAACAACCTGTGCTGGCATGTGCGCTGCCTCTCATGCAGTGTGTGTAAGACATCACTGGGGCGACATGTGAGCTGCTACATCAAGGATAAACAAGTTTTCTGCAAACTCGACTACTTCCGGTAACACAGTTTTATCTCCAGTGGCCTTTATTTATGAATTACAAAGCATAAAGTAAACATAAAATGTAAGGAAAAGAAAGGACAAAGTTTGGATTACATGAGAATACAAAGGAGAAAATGGTATAGTTGAGATGTTTTTTTTGGAATGAGAAAATTGATCAACAGAACACAGAGGAAAGAAGGAAAATATTTTGTATTACACATGTTCTGTTAATGAGGGAACAACTGCACGTGTTCTTTCTGTTCGAGGTGCATTGCTAGCTCTTTTACTTTGGCAAACTATTTTGAAAATTTCTTTCATTTGGGTTTTGTTTATTTTGAGTTAGTTAACAATTGGGTGAATAAGCATCATAATGGAATATGCAGTAAGTGCATGATGACTCATGGGAAAGCCCAAGTGGAGGTCGAGAACAGCTTTCACATAAACTTAGCTCTGGGGTGATATTGAAAAGTATGACATATCGACCACACAGTTTTCTGTGTCTGTGAGTCGGAGATAAGAATGAATGTTTTTGCTGCTTTGATCTGGGGTAAAATTAATGCTATTGCTCCAAAATGGATGCCTTTTGTTCACAAATAATTGTCTGTACCTGTCCAAATTTGCATTCAGGTACAACCCTGTGACTTACTCTGCTTTGATTTTGACACATTCTAATGATTCTGTTGCATATTAGGGTCTGCTCCTCATCTTGTACTGGGCCCGTGAAAATGAATTGGACAAGTGAAGTTGAAAATGGCTGTAACTTCAGCATCTCCTTTTGTTTCCTGATTGCTTAGCTGGATATTACTGGACTGATCAATCCACTCAACTCATCTCACCTCAACTAAGCTTAAGTAACCATTTCTCTTCACACTCCACCTCTCCTCCTGTTGCCTATCTCTCTCCAGGAAATATGGGACCCGTTGTGCTCGTTGTGGCCGTAACATCCATTCTAGTGACTGGGTGCGCCGGGCCCGAGGCAGCACCTTCCACCTGGCCTGTTTCTCCTGCACCTCTTGCAAGCGGCAGCTGTCTACTGGGGAGGAATGTGGACTACTGGAGAACAGGGTCTTCTGCCGACCACATTATGACATTATGATGGAGAATATCAAACGTGCTAAGGAAAATGGTGAGTATATGAATATGAGTATTGAATGGCATGGAAGACAGAAAAATTGAGAGATAACAATGATCAGGTTAAATAAGAGAAAAAGTTAGCAAATTGATTATAAAAACAATTTAGCATAAGATGAAAGGGTATTTACATAATACAACACATTATAATAAAATGTAAATATGTTCAGTCTTGGATGTTTACAAAAAAAAGTCACCTAAAAAATAAGAAGATATTATTGACCCACTGTATATTAACCATTGTTACTTAAAGTGGCAGTTTAGATTTTTGATACCAAATCACTGACACCAAAAACTTGTGGCATGTGGCCTGAGTCATTTACAACTAAAGTACTATATCAAAAATGTAATAATTTGTAGATAAATAAATTTCATCTGGAACGAAAAAAATTTGAATGGCACACAAGTTTTTGATGACAGTGGAGATTTTTGTCACTACAGCAAATTATCTGCACACCACCACTGTTATTCCCCATCACAGTAAAGCAACTGTAAACACAACACAACACTTGTATGGCAGTAGTCCGAGTTTGTTAGTGAGACAACCTTTCCATTCCTACCCTAAAAAAAATCTGAAAAACTTCAAACAAGTATTGCAGAATAATATGACAGGATTTTATATAAAACAAAGCTGCCTTTGGAGGACCTCCTGTGGGCTCTCAAGTCTGATGTACTGAACCAGTGCCTATAGTATCAAAATTTCAAATGATCCTTGTAACATGTCCTGTTTTAAAGAGGAACCAAAGGAAGAGGAAGAGGTGGTAGACAAAGATGACTCCAGCACCATCCCTAGACCTGCTAAAAGGGCCAGGACCAGTTTCACTGTCGACCAGTTACAGGTACTGACAACCATCACGTGTGTGATGGTACATCTCTGTGTGTTTACTACTGTGATTACTGGGCCTTCTTTCTCATTGTAGGTAATTTAATTGATTGCAACAGAGGAAACACTAAGTACTGCCATTGGGTTACTGTGGTTTCCTACTAAAGTCATATTTCAGATTATATTATGACCAGTAGTAGGGAATACATTATATCTGATGTTTTCTGTCCTCTGGTGGCAGTGATAGTTAATACATTGTATTCAAACACACTGAGTCTTCTGTTACTCCTCTGTCGACTCTTCTGAAATCTTACAATAGCCTTTTCAAACTTGACTATATGTTCAACCATGTACCTGTGCGCCTCCATGTGCAGGTGATGCAAACTCAGTTTGCTAAAGATAACAACCCAGATGCCCAGACTCTCCAGAAACTGGCAGAAAGGACTGGTCTCACCCGCAGGGTGATTCAGGTAAAGCAACTGTTGCTGCCTCTATAGGATAAATTGTGAAAGAATGATAGCTTTATATATATATATACACACCATAGTGAACTTACAGAATTCTCATGTTGTTCTCCCTTCATGTTGTTTGTTGACAATGAGAACTCCAGAGAATTTCAACAAAATTACAGATCGGTCATCAATCCGTTCCCCCTCCATCCAGGTTTGGTTTCAGAACTGTCGAGCTCGTCAAAAGAAATATATCAGCCCAAATCCTGCTTCTTCAGCCATGATGACATCACTTGCTCCCGGTCAGCTGACACCACCTCTGATGGAGGATCTGCAATACACAACCTATATTTCCCCAGATGCACCCCTCCTCACTACACTGACTTACATGGATGGTAACTAACATGAACACGCATCAGAATGCTTTTGACGAAACAGAAAATGCACCTTATCTCCACACTACCTATATGCAGCTAACTACATGTTAACGATATAAATCATCTATAGTAAAAGCTGTGTATAGCTTGTATGGCTACAAGTAAAATTAATTTTTAAGTTTTTTTTTTTTTTTTTTTTTTTTTTTTTAGAAAACATGAAGATATTGTTACAGTAATTGTTATGCAAATAATGTATTTGTCTCTTTGTGGTACATTCATAATTTCTTCCTTTTTTCTTCTTAATCTCCCCAGTTCAAACTCCAGACCCACTTTTGCTGCAGCCACTCATTTCCCATTCATTGACACAACTGCCAGTCAGTCATGCCTGAGCTGCAGCTACAAACTGAAGAAAATGACTGGCTGATGGGAAGAGAGAGCAAATCATAACTCATTTATAAAAAAAAAAAAAAAAAAAAAAAAAACTTCTGTGAGAATTGGATGACTTTAATTCAATGTCCAGCAAAATAGCACCAATTAAATTAAACAATTTCTTTCAGTGTCAAATATGTGAGCAGACACCAAAAAAAAAAAATCAATCAAAATACTGAATTAAATTCATGCAGTCAAACACAGATTCACAGGTGAGAATGAATGTAAAATATGGATATATATGAGCTGAAACTTTTGTTAATATGTATGTGATATGAATTTCTTTGTATTTAATTTATTTGGAGAATATAATGAGATAAGGCACTTTGTTGGAAAATGATGTAAAATTGAGTACAATTTTGGTTTTCAGTTGAATTTAGATTTTAGAGTTTATTTAAGGATGTTTTTGAGGATGAGAGAAATATCAATTTGGTCACTTAGAAAAAGAATCTATAGAAACTTCAGGATTGATTTAGACAGCAAGTTAAAACCATTGGCGATCATCCAAAGATTCTTCCATTACTTGCTATATTTTGACATTGAATATGTAAAAACACTTAATTCAGACTGTTCTCTGCTTGCAGTGCCCAAAACATCCACATGTCTAATTTTGAATAAACAACATTTCTTAAAATGAATGCTTTTCAGTAGAGCTTGTGTTAAACGCAGACAAAAAGTAATACAATGTGTACACGTTTCTTTAGATTGTGAATGTTAGATGACAGTAGCACCCATGTATGAACTGCACACTGGGAATAGATAGACTGTCATATTAGATGTTTGAGATAATGGAAATTAAAAGTTCATGGCTTCACCATAAAGCTTTTTTTATTTCCTGGTAAAATTTTCTTTGTTGCCTGGAATTAATTGTGCTCTTCAAAAATGGTGTGAATGGTGGAATGTAACTATATACATTTACTCAATATGTACTGAGAGGGGATTACTACTGTCAAGAAGTTAATGATGCGTGTTGATCCCAAAGCCAGATTTTGTAATGTCTGGAAAGAGGCTCTCCATGCACACCTAACCTGCTCTGAAGGTTATGTTCAGGGTTTCAGGATTTAAATCAACTAAAAAATGCCAAATGTTAACTAATTCTGTTCCTGATGATGCTCTCTGTGATATATAGATTTCAGATGTCACAGACCCAAGCTGTGTCATTCCAGCAACATATATTTATATATATAGAAAGACCAAAGTGTACTTGCAAAAAATGACATTGTAAAGATTTAGGTGCACTTCAGAAACTAACTAAATTTTTACCTAAATGTAATGAGTTATGTGCTTACTCATTCACTCTAAGAATGCTGCAACTAAACTGCCACTGTCAAGAATATTGAACTCACCTAACAGGTAACATACAGTATGGCTTTTTTTTTTTGTTTCTCTGTGACAAATGCTCTCCATGGTGCTCATCCTGCTGCACACCTCAGAATGGACATAGAGAGCCCCACCAAGATAACCAGGAATCTGTCATTGCTCACAAGTTATCAGTATTAAGCTATTTTATTTTTTGTGACCTTATTTAATATCTATGTTTGCTGATTAAGAGCAACATTTGGATTGAATAATGACTTCCCATGAGACAAACATAGATGAGAATGAAGTCAGTCTTTAGCCATTTTTTCTGATGCATTTTTGACAAGATGTGTTGTGCTTGCCTTATTGAATAAACTAGCTTCAAGACATACTGGGTTTGTGAATATCTCATCTTTGGGTAGAGGCCAAGTTCATCTTCGTTATATTAAAGATCCATCTTTTCCAGCAGTCTAAAAAAAACTACAGAGATTATAATCAATAACAGAACTTTCTACATCACAAATAAATCAAAATTACAGGAATAGTGAGAGAAAAATTTTACTGTTGTATCTTTTATCTGACTTAAAAGTATATAAAACAATTTTGCATATAGCTCACAGGCTGGCAGCAGCTGGACAGTAACTCACAATACACAATACTATATTACAATGACCTAAAATAAACATGTTTTTAAATAAGTTGTGTCACATTTGTTGCTCCTATGAGGCAATTCAGTTTTTTAAAACAGATTTACTAGAATGTTTCCACTTTTTCTTCTTAACAAAAGCATTGTACAAACAGACAGTAACAGTTTTCACCTTCTGTGGATCTTCCCCAAACCTGGAAGATTGCAGCGTCCTCTACTGGATAGTAAGTGCTATTACACGAATATGGAATATTAAAGGGCAGGGGCACTTGATGCCAGAAAAGAGTGCATTCTGGCTGTGACAGTGAACTGTGCAATTTGGTACTGGTACCGGTATTAATTAAATTATTTCTTAAAATACGAATCATTGTAAATCTTTTAATATTTTTTTAGAATACAGGGCGACATAAAATACAATGACGTAATCTCATACCTTTATTTTGAAAACACGATGTCCGGAAGTGGCGCTTGGTATTTGGCATGCGCATAAAATACAGAGGAAGAAAAGCAGTGCTTAACCACCGACGGCATTAAACTGTAAACATTAGCAACCTGGCCGACTCGTCTGTGTGGTTGGGATGGAAATATAAGGTAAAGTCTTAAACGTGTATACCTTCTGGCAGATAGATTTTGATGTTAACAATATCCGTGTTTCGGAAGCCTTTACGTTAACTTAGTTATCATTAGCATTAACTCACAGTTTGTAGCATCCAGTCGGTGGTTTCTGACCTGATGCTGAAACAGACTCTCAAGCGGCCAGTTATCCTACACGTCGGCTAACGAGGGCCTGTCTTCATTTTTTTTTTTTTTACATTTTCTTTTCTATAGGCTTTACGTGTGCTCGTGTGTGGATTCCCTTCCATTAGCTAGCTTAGCACATAGCGTTCCCAGACATCCTCGGGAAATTATCCAACTCGTTTGCTAGCTCATTGATTTTTATACTTCTGTGTAAATAAAAACAGTCCCGGAAGGCCGCATTCTTTTTGTTTAGATCATTCGTTTCTGTCACATCCATCAGTAATCCTCACTGGAACCTAATTCCTACCATTGTAGCTGTTCGATTGTAATTAGCTAACTAGCTAGCTCACATCGCATCCGGATCTGTCTATCTGCTGAAACTGCTAACAACAAACAGTTATCCCAAGTCTTAACTACTTCATAGTCATGCTAAGGATGCAGCTTGAAACAAACAATCGCGTATTAACGTTATATGAAGTGATAGGACTGACACTGGGGATATTTTTCCACAAAGCCAATATGCTCATGGTATGTGAACAGCTGAGCCGCTGTCATGCTGATCTCTGCAACAGTATCCGTTGTGGCTTCCTGTTTTCCCACTAATTAATCCTGATCTGTGATAAGGTTTATAGCATCTGTGTAATGTTAGTTGAAAACTGAGCTCCGCTTGGCTGCAGCATTCTTTGATAACTGATTCTAAACCTACCCAACAGCTTTCAGTATCAAACTTAATATTATTTTTTAAAACAAATGCAGATGCCAAATGTTGATATAATAAAACCAGGAAAAGAAGGTTCTGATTAGCCCATTTACACACCTACAATGTAGCTAATGTTTTCTATTGATTCACTTAATGTCACTGAATACAGTTACCACAGATAAGCTGTATGGAAAAACTGCACTCAAAAGTATTCTATACAAGAAGAGGAACCACAGCATGCAAATGTCACACCTGATTCTAAACAGCAAACACACTAAGTTACCAGTTCAATAGTTACTGCTGTAAAATTGAATTCAGCTCAATACACTATCTGCACCTAAACCCTCTTTTGGTTGCAGTGATTCCCAATTTCTGAAAAACCTTTTTTATGGGTTGCCCTATTTTGTACAGTCATTGACTGCTGACTCCTCACACCCCTAAACCAGCAGTGGCCTCTAGAGATCAGCAACTGCTTCACTACTTTACTAAAGCTCATTGTAGAGGCACTCAAGCACTTTGATCATATGCTTCCTGTATTCTCTATGGCCAAGTATTGTGGCATATCCACAGTGATAAACACTCCTTTAGCATCAGTTGTTGCTCTGGTACAGTCTGAATCTGCAGTGAAAGGTTATTTGAATGCTGTGGGATGAAGGACTTGCCATCCAGCTTGTTTAATCTCACTAATTGACACATTTGGGTTTGGTCAAAATAAATGACTTGGCTTGTTTGAAGTGGTTGCGCAGACATGTCCAACTTCAGCTGAACAATGTGGGTATACAATTTGACACTAATTGTTATCCATTTTCACTGTAACTAACAGGGGAGCTTTAACGCTCCCATCTGGTGGATCATGGGATGCCATGGGAGGATCTTCCATCTCTGGTCTCTCATGTGTTTTTACCATATTGATGTTAGCATGTGCTTGACTAACCAGCCTAAGCAGACTAGCATGCTACAGCTGATAGACAACAACTGGTGCTCTACCAAAACTTTCTGGCTAAAACTTGCACTCTAGCATTGCAGATCCACACCTGCAAGTCATCACCATAAGTAGACTATTGTGACTGTTGTAACTGTTTGGGTCACAAGGAAACCAAACTAAGGAAGTTGCAGTACAAACCAAACAACACGTCATGGAGATTGTACATAAATTGATTTTGTCAATACTATGTGAGAGAAGTGTAATGTACTCTAGAGTTGTTTTTAAACGCCGTTGTGGTAGTGTTGACAGGGATGGCATTATATTGAAATGTGTTTTACAGTATATCCCACCTCATCTATATGTGGTTAGGTACCAGAAAAGCAGAAAAGTTACCGTATAATTTAATGACCCAAAAGGGAATTAAACACCTGTTTGACAACTGTGCGTCATAAACTTTAAAAAGGCAGGTTTTATTGCCGGATGACGGTATTTGATTGCAATGCAAAAGGTGTACAGTGTAACTGTGTGTGTTTAATAAAATGGAGACTGATCTCAGACTTGCTTAGAAAAATCCTACAGATTGAATATGGAAGGTAGCAGGACAGGGTGGTGGCACAAACTACAATGAAAAAGCTGCTTGTGTGCCTTCACAAGAGGAGCAAGTTGTAACCTTTTTGTCAGCAAACCAAGCATCTCTCCCAAAAAGAAACATAAAAGTATCTACCAAAAACTAAATGCGTAACAGAGAGCATGTGAAAGGGCTCTGTAGCAAACACTGCTCCATTCACATGTAATTTTCTGAACTCCTCCTGTTACATGTGTTGAGGACAGACTGACTACAAGTCTGATTTGTTGTTGTTGTCTTTTAGGTTAACCTCAAGGTGTGGGACCAAACATTGTTCTTCAGTGCATGGACGCAAAGCCAATGCGCAGGTAGGTGTGGCGTTAAAATGTAAAAGAACGTATATATGATCCTTTTGCTGAATGAACACTCTGTGTGTATTGGTTCCAGGCTCTTTTTAGTCTGTTTAACAAGAATGAATGAATGAATTAGATGTAATGTCCCCACCAAGGCGGGTGTTGAATGTTCATGTCGACTGAGTTTTTTATGCCAGGAATATCCACTATGGCAATGAAAATGCTCCAGAGTCTTATTTACAGAACTTGTGTGAACCCCCATGACTCTGGGGCACCTGTTCTGTCATGTCACCACATAAGCTTTTCTACAAGGCAGACAAATCCCTGCTACACACACTTTACCCTTGATCAAATACTAATCACCAGGGGCTGTACTCAGAACATACCTTGACAGTTTTGAATAAAGTAACTGTAAGAGATGAGACTCTAGCTTGTATATTTAATGCAGTGTATTTTTCACAGTAAGTTAGCAGGAGGCAGGCAGGCAGGCTCCTTGCTGTGAAATGAATATGTAAAATCCTGGCTTTGCTGTTCTAAAACAAAACAAAAAAGAAAAGATAGCCATCTAGAGTCAACTGTTATATCAGCCTACATTAGTCTCATGTCTTAGCTGTAAGAAACACATTTTAATGCCTTTGTTCATCATCTGTGAGTGAAAACATCACATTTCCACATACTCAGAAACCATAAAAGTGTGCGTAGAATAAAAATGTAGTTGACCACACAGTGTGTCTTCTGTTGGGCTGCTGACAGCCCTTTCGGCCGAACACTCAGTAGTACAAAAGGTTGACCAACATCTGGTGCAAAATTAATTTAGCCGACTTCACTGACAGTTAGCACCGGAGCTGAGAGCATCAGAGGAGCCAACAGACAGAAGTGCTTTTTTCCACCTCCTTTCTCCTACCATCCCAGTTTTGTGGTTCGGCAATTTTGAGACAAGATTATTAAGTTTACAGCCTGTTTCTCCTGCATTAGATGTGTATTATAATGCCATTTTGGCCATTTTCTGTGAATTTCCCCACTGTGGGACGAAAATCTTATAAGAGAAGAATCTTAGAAGAATATCTTATCTTATTTTTATTTGGTGAATACAAGTGTCTCGTCCTTTTTGGTCACTCTAAGCATGGTATTGTAACTGCTTGGATTAGACATGTGGTAAAATTCACGCAGCAAACGACAGCTCACTTGACTGCAGAGAGCTGAATTAAACATGCCACAGTCTGGCTGAGTGAGTTTGAGCGTTTCAGGGAGGGGCAAAAGTGCATAGTTGTAAAGGAAAGGAATTTATAACACAAGACAAGGGCATCGTTGCATAATGGAATGGAGCACAATCTCTTGTTTTCATAATTGTTGGAAGACAAAATTGTAATTGAAAAATTTGATTAAATTTGATTGATCATGCAGCCTTATGGATTGTATGAATTAAGCTCCAAAAAGGCTGTATCCTACAATTGATACAGTGCAAATAGGTAATGTTTGACACTTCTTACAAAGCCAATCACTCCAGTTGTATTGGACAACATTATAGTATATCATGGTTTATAATCTTTTGGTCACTAAATAAAAACGTGCTCACTACATGTGACGCTACATGTGAAGCTTCAGAGAAATGTTTAAACTGTGATCTATGAAAACTGAACTAACTTCAACATGCAACTTTAAGTTAGCCCTGTTTTGATAACGATAGTACCCACATGAATGTGTAATGTGTCTCAGCGGTAATGATGAGGCCACATGTTATGTTAGATTATCCAGATGACAGGGATTTTTGGCTGGTACTGTGAACATGATCTGAAGTGAACCTATGTCCCAGAACCAAAATGACCCTGTACCCACAGCTCTAAAAACATGTTGGGATACACTGAGTGGACTGACTGGATAGATAAGTTTACACTGACAATCTGGGCCAGTGACCCAACTATATTTGGCTGAACTGATACCGACTGACAGTAGATGTGTGTATAATGATGAGGGAACTTTGGATTCGCAGCTACACTGCATTTATCAACATATGTAATTAATTTACAAGAAGCCAAACATGTCTAACATACCTCTCTGGATGTGACTAACAAATAAACATAATGCATTTTCCAGATATGGAATATAGTGTGGCAGACAATGCTCTGTTGTGTAGCTCAGCTTAGCAGCAGGACAAAAAAGGGTGTCTTGCCCCTTTCTTGTTACTAAAAGAGTAAAGAATTATTCCACCAAATATCCTAACTAACAAGATGACTGTGGAGCTGAACAAGACGAGATGTCAAGTGGCAACCAAGGATAGATTTACTCACTTAATCGTTGCCTCTCTGGTTGATGTTTAGGGCCACCAGCGCACGCCAAGACGCCACTGGAATGGACATCACCAGCCGCTGTACTCTGGGGGACCCCAACAAGCTCCCTGAAGGGGTCCCCCAGCCTGCACGCATGCCCTATGTCTCTGACAAACACCCACGGCAGACCCTGGAGGTGATCAACCTGCTGAGAAAACACCGTGAGCTGTGTGACGTGGTACTGGTGGTGGGTGCCAAGAAGATTTATGCTCACCGTGTGATCCTGTCTGCCTGTAGCCCCTACTTCAGGTACATAGAGACAAACATACTCAACTCACATCTGGTAAAGGAGATCTGGAAATGAATCCATTGGCCAATGATTAAACATCAAAGTGCAGGTGGAGTACTTTAAGTAATATCTCTTGAATTCCATGTTCAGGGCGATGTTCACTGGAGAGCTGGCAGAGAGCAGGCAGACTGAAGTGGTCATCCGTGACATTGATGAGAGAGCCATGGAGCTACTCATTGACTTTGCCTACACTTCACAGGTAACAGCAGTAGCAGTGAACAGTGTTTAATTGGTATTTGGCATTATGGATTGGTGGTGGGTTGCTTCCAGTAACATTTATGGTGACATAATGTGTGTCACAGTTAATTATAAGGCAAAACCATATTGACCATAAGCATGCAGATGATAATTATCTCGAAATAAGTGCTGCTTGCAGCCAGATGTGTGGACATGACAGCTCCAGTATTGAACACACTGTAGTTGCTCACAGGCCATTTGCATTTGAACACAGACTAAAAAGAGAAGGAGCTTTTCATGTTATGAGTCTAATTTAAGTAAGTGACAGAAAGTTCCAAAGGTTACAAGTCTTTCAACAAATCTGCACCAGGTGGGTAGATAAAGTAGATTTAACTTGAGATTGATGAAAAGAAACAATGTCAAGTGAAAACAAATCTCAACAAACTGATCCAAATTTGGTAAACATATGAAACACAAATAATAGCTGCATAAGTCTTTACATGCTTTACAATGAAGCATGTGAATAATAATGGGTACAGAGAGTTTTTTAGTTGCATATGTTGACCTGAGATGGAAGTAATCAAGGTAGGTTTGATGAGTGATTTTAGGTCAAATACACCAAGATCAGAACTGTGTATTTGCTTGCTTGTCCATTTTTGGGCAAAAGCTACCATCTTGAATACGAAAGGAACATTACAAACAAAACCACGGTTTGGAAAATCACGTTGCATATCCCTCAGAGTACAGTAAGGTCTGTCATAAATAATGCAAACAATATGGTGCAGCTGTAAATCTGATTAGAGCATCCTCAGACTGAGTGTCTGTGTGAGGAGGCCTGTAGAGACTGAGAAGGAGCTGCAGGGCTCCGAACTGAGATGGTTGCAAACAACAACTCTCGCTCAAGTGCCTCACCAGTCGCAGCTTCAAGGCTGACTATATGTGAAGAGTCTTTGATGTCCTGCCTTCCCTGCTCGCAGGTGACTGTAGAGGAGGGAAACGTCCAGACGCTGCTCCCTGCCGCCTGCCTTCTCCAGCTGGCTGAGATCCAGGAGGCCTGCTGCGAGTTCCTCAAGAGGCAGCTGGATCCCTCCAATTGTCTGGGCATCAGGGCCTTCGCAGACACACACTCCTGCCGTGAGCTGCTCCGCATTGCAGACAAGTTCACCCAGCACAATTTTCAGGAGGTAAGAAATCACATGTTGTATTATACATCACAATAATGACACAGGTAAGTTCTGACTGAAGTTGCAGAAAATAATGAGAACACACAGTTATTTTTTTTGCCATTCACATGTGACCATGTTTTACATTTGATGTCTTTTTAAAGGTGTAGCGAGCTATTCTGCAGAAAGATTGTTCATATTGCTGTCTCTTCTTCTTCAGAATGCTATTAGACGTCAGTGTGCCAGATTTACCATCCTTCTCGCTCTCTCAGTCTTCCCACCCCTTTGCCTTGTCCTTGTGCATGACCATAAATAAACACTACCTGTTGCTGATTGGCTGCAATGGTGTTGTGTGGCTCATTTTCCCATTTACAGTGCCAGGGCTGTGTACAAACACCACATTTTTTTGCAGTGCGCATAGAATGGACAACTAGGGGACCGTATCCAATGCGTAATCAAATTGTGAAGAAGGGAGATGACAATATCAACAAACCTTCTTCAGAATGACTCCCCCCACCTTTAAGATATGCAATCAAACATATTTAGACTGACTTGTTTCAGTTTTAGTCAGACTTTTTGGATGTTAAAACACACAGCACACCTATGACTTAATTAATTATATTTCTTTTTATCCTGCCACACCGCTATCAGTGCTATGCTGTCTTTGTCTTTAGTCTTTGTCATGCACACGTGTGTCAAAAGCAAAGTTTCAAAACTCTGGAATCTGGTTAAGGCAAGAAAATTAGCAATAACATGGATCTTTTGCTTGTAAACAACTAACTGCTTCTTACGGAAAGCATGTGGAAGCAAGCTGTGTCTGTGTTTATATGCTACAGAATGTCAGCAGCAGCAAACCATGTCACACGCTCACAGTTCAGTTGGTTTTTTGTCTACATCGTTCTTTGGCACTGTTTAGCTACCCTGTTTCCAAGCCTTGGGATGTGATGTTGGCGTGATTGGGTGTTTGACAGTATAGTTTCCCATGGATTGTAAACATGGAAAAAGCCCAAACAGTCAACTGACTAATGATTCAGCTGGAAACGTGTGCTAACACAGCACAGAAAAAGAGGGAAGCTGTCAGATTTAAAAAAGTTTTGTAGCTTCACAGCACATGCTTTTCAGGATACATGTATGAAGTCAAAGAGTAAGGCACTCTGTTTTGTTTTTTAATAAACATCTGGCCTTGTTAATCTTTCACCAGTAAACCTTCATCCAAATACTTTAATTTAGACAGACAAAAAATGTTGTTTTTCAGCTTTTGAGTCCATAGGAAGGGGAAACAGACTTCAGACTGTTCAGTTGTGTGGGCTGAACAGCAGCTGACACACAGACTGTCTTGTCTTGCATCTGACTCTTTTCTTTGCTGCCTCAAGACAATAATTGAGAAGTTTCTGACATTTCTGACAAACCATAGAGTATGTGACAAACAAGTTGACTGACTGAGAGAAACAGACACATGGAACGACTCGTCCTGTAATTTATTTTCTTATTTGATGGAAGATGATCATTCTTGATGTCACCATTCACTATTACCAGAGTGAGTATTCAAACTCCTCATATTCGAAAGGTACTGAGTCTGTTTCTCCTAAAGGAGGCAGACTGGCGACTTTGGATGAAAAGTGCATCATATTATCTTTCAAATGCAATGCATATTTACAATTTAAACACTGTTTAATTTTAGTTCCAAAAATGGAATTATCGCTTCAAAACAGGTGGAGCACTGGTAGCCTAAATGTACCTGTCCGTTTAGGCTTCGTAGAGACAAACTACATGGGGCAGATAGTAACTGTGTACAGCCAGTTTCAACTGGTATAACAGCTACATCTGGTGGACAATCAGTATTTTTCTGTAAAAGCACTCCACAGTGTAAATAACACAAAATATAGATAAAAAAAACCAAACAGATCACTTAGTTTGCTCATCTTTATAATAGCCCTATTTCTAGGCAGATACTTTAACTTTTCACAGCACAGGAGGAATGAATTAATGTTAACAATAACTGTGTTCTATTTAAATTTTCCAGTCAGTCCCACGATCAGCCATCCTGCTTAATACCAGAGCCACGGAACTGGTCAAATAGAATGCAGCCAGTATTACTGATGTCAGTAATTACACCTGTGGTTTTCTTGATATGCCATGTCAAGATGTCTGTCCTTCACCTATGAACACACTTGATTTGTATAGCATGATTTTCAGGTGCCATGTGCTGTGATGAACTTAAAATGCTTGAAGAAAGAGGAAGGCAATGATTCTTTTGATAATAACACTAGGAGGAGAATTAGAATTTACTGTTCTGTCTTTGTGGCAGAGCTGCCGACTCACTGTTCTGCTCCATTGTCTCAGGTAATGGAAAGTGAAGAGTTCATGCTGCTGCCTGCCAACCAGTTGATTGACATCATTTCCAGTGATGAGCTCAATGTACGGAGTGAGGAGCAGGTTTTCAACGCTGTGATGGCCTGGGTGAAATATAGCATCCAGGAACGCAGACCACAACTACCCCAGGTGTGTGGTTGAAGAAAATCCTACAACACTTACTGCTCCTGTTGTCAGATTTCACTCAGTGTTACTTCTATAGACTGATCTGTTACAGTCTGCAGTGTTCTGTTGTAGTAGAAGGGACTGATGTGTGTTTCCTGTGTTCTGTAGGTCCTGCAGCATGTCCGTCTGCCACTGCTTAGTCCCAAGTTCCTGGTGGGCACCGTTGGATCAGACCCTCTCATTAAGAGTGACGAAGAGTGCAGGTGGGTTTGTTTTTCAACTGTTTCAATGTTTTTAGTGGGAAATGCTGCCAGTGCTGATCTGGATTCAGTGAATGTTGCTCTGGAATTTAATGGATTTCTTTAAATCGCCAGAGATTTTCTACATTTTTTCTTTTTTCTTCTGAATTTTCAACTACAAACACTGAGAGAAGTAACACATTATCTAATTATTTTATACTAATCATATACTCAGTGCTTAATTTGTAAATCATCAGGACCCAGAACACAGACCTGGTGTTGTTTCAGCGGTAAGAGGGAGACAAAAATGTCACTGAATACATAAAAAAAAACACAGTGCCTTGTGCTAAACGGACCAATAAGGTCATGTGACTGCAAACAACCTATTAACCTAAATGTTTAAGAAAAGAAAGAAGAATCAGCTCTAGAGAAGCAAGGACAATCGCCAATGCCCCATTGATGGAGCATCTCTCCCCCTCACTTTCTCTCTCTTTGAGTGTCAGCTGTCAAATTCGCGCTTCAGACGTACCGTGGGCATGGCCTGACCTGATCCAACTTTCCTCCCTTTTCCTCACTCGCAATCAGTTTTTACGTTCATTTTTGTGTGTACAGTGAGCTTTCCAAGTGATTGAAACTCAATAGAAGACACAGCTGTCCAAATTTAATACTTCAAAATTTAATCAAAACACTTTGAGACAAATGAGGTGCTGGATCCAATCAAATAAGTGCCGGTCAAAATCTGGGAGGTGCTGGATCTTGTTCTGGCGGAATGCGGCCCAAATTAAGGACTGCATATACTTGTTTATCTGTTGTTTCAGAGACCTGGTTGATGAAGCTAAGAATTACCTGCTGCTGCCTCAGGAGAGGCCACTAATGCAGGGCCCTAGAACACGGCCGAGGAAACCCATCCGCTGTGGAGAGGTACTCTTTGCAGGTCAGTACCTTTAGGCAATAGATTTTAACCAGGATTTCCTTTGGACCAAATGTGTAGAGAAGTTTGTAGACACCACTGCCAGTGTCATATGTATCATTTTTGAGCTCATTCAATATTTTATACTCTCCTTTGTCTTTCCCCATGTCTCCTTGTCTTGTAGTTGGTGGTTGGTGCAGTGGTGATGCCATTTCCAGCGTGGAGCGTTACGACCCCCAGACCAACGAGTGGCGGATGGTGGCATCGATGAGTAAGCGGCGATGTGGAGTCGGTGTCAGTGTTCTGGATGACTTACTGTATGCGGTGGGAGGCCATGATGGCTCGTCGTACCTCAACTCTGTAGAAAGGTGATCATTCAATCTTTGTCTGAATATTTTCATTCTTCTCTTTTTGTGTTTCCTGTTCATCTTGTCTTTCCACTTTGCTAAATCAAAAAGATCTAGAAATGATAGTCTCTCTTTCTTTCATCTCTCCTGTCCAGATATGATCCTAAGACCAATCAGTGGAGCAGTGACGTGGCCCCCACTAGCACTTGTCGTACCAGTGTGGGAGTGGCTGTTCTCGGTGGTTATTTGTATGCTGTAGGAGGACAGGATGGTGTTTCCTGTCTCAATATTGTAGAAAGGTATCAGTCAGAACTCATGTGTCTATATTAAATGTCCATGTAACCTTATATTATTGTTTGTTGAGTAGTTTAGTATATCACTGTCTTTCCTTCATCCCTCTGTTGGACAAATTCATTCATCATAATGAGCTGGCTAAATTCAAGAAGTTTCCCATTAAGTTAATTTTTGAACAATCATTTATCATAAGTAATTGTCACAAACAGAAAAAAGATTTATTTGATGATGCTTTATAATGAATAAGTAGCTGTTTCCATTAGTGATGTAATGCTATGCAATCGCTTTGTCTAATAGAATTGGATCCTTCTTATGCTTTAGGTATGATCCTAAGGAGAACAAATGGACTCGGGTGGCCTCCATGAGCACCAGGCGGCTGGGTGTAGCCGTGGCTGTGCTCGGGGGGTTCCTGTATGCTGTAGGAGGGTCTGATGGGACGTCACCATTAAATACTGGTATGATACGGAGTCACGTGATGAGTACAATCTTAAATTAACCCATAACTTTAATAAGAAAGACGGTTAGAGTTTAATGTTTATGTAAGTTCATATTTATATGCACCAGACTGTGAACACTCACATTGACCATTACAAAAGACTGCGTAACTGTCATCTGTAAGACTGACTATGGCTCTCTGCTTTGGGTTTGCCAAATTGTCCAGTTTACTGATCAATCTGGGTCATCTGCCCGACAGTGCAGTACATGGTTGCTGTTAACACAAAGTAAAACTAACCATTGATTTATTTCAGCTGTCTGTCCACTACACAGTTAGTCCATTGCTGAAATGCTCACAATAATCATTTTTTTCATGCTGTCTTTTAATATTTTTTCCCCTCCTTTCTGTTCTCGATCTTTCCCTCCTTCTCAGTGGAACGCTACAACCCTCAAGAGAACCGCTGGCACACGGTGTCTCCCATGGGAACCAGGAGGAAGCACCTTGGCTGTGCGGTCTACCAAGACATGATTTACTCTGTTGGAGGGAGAGACGACACCACAGAGTTGAGCAGTGCAGAGCGATACAATCCCAGGACCAACCAGTGGTCTCCTGTAGTGGCCATGACGTCCAGACGGAGCGGGGTGAGTGTGTGTATTGGGATTTTGTGTGGCTGAAATATGAGGTTTGTTTTTGCAGTTAAAATGTCTTATTACATTTATGTTGCTATAGTGGATATGAAGGTACTGAATTGGTTATCAAATATTTTAATCTGTATATGAGGCTCAAGTGTACTTGTGTATGTCAAGGTGGGTTTGGCTGTAGTGAATGGTCAGCTGATGGCAGTGGGAGGCTTTGATGGGACGACGTATCTCAAAACCATAGAAGTCTACGACCCTGATGCTAACACATGGAGGTAAGGGACACTCTGTTAAAGGGCACAGTACAAAATGTAGTTATGAAGTACATTTGTAAAACAAATAACCCAAGACAATACAGCAGTAGTCAGTATATAAAAACAACCAAAGTGCAAAGTAAAATTGTGGCTTTGAAAACTGGAAAAAAAAAAATGTCATTGTCAACAGAGCTTCTGGTGAACAAACTATTCTTCATGTTCACTTCCATGAGTACCACCACACGTACTTTACTGTATGTAGCGTATCATTTCTATAGCACAAACAATAATTTGAACTTCTCATCATATGATTCTCACTCTTTCCAGATTGTACGGAGGAATGAACTACCGCCGGCTCGGTGGAGGGGTGGGCGTCATTAAAATGACTCACTGTGAATCCCACATATGGTAACATCAACCCCCCCAAAACACATAAACACACACACACACACTCATCAAGTTGCAATGAATGCCTCTTTTCACCGATTCTCGTGCCTCCAAAAGAGACGCTGCAATTCATGCGAAGATGAGAAAAAACGTGGGGCGGGGGGGAAGAGAAGGAAAGAGGAACAAACTTTGAACTCTAGTTCATCCCCAACCCCACTATGAGGTCATTAACTTTGGAATACCCTGGTTGTGTTCACTGATTGACCACGGTCACCATGAAGTGCACTGACAGCAGAAGTCTACCAAGAACCATTAAGCTTCCACTTTCAAGAGGACAGTCCTCCTTCTGTGACCTCTCCCAAGTTTCTTTCCTGTGAGCCTCTCGGTCAGAGACATTTGACATGTGTGATGGCTGGAACTGAACTTGGGGGGGTCGGCTTACATTTCTGAGGTTTAAAAAGTTCAAAAGCATCGGGTCACCAGCATCAGGACGAGGGTTTTTTCAGTCTTTTAACTGTGAAAGGCTCTTTCACCTTCCCTTGTCCTAAAACACCAGGCCCTAAATTCTGGCTACTGACCACCGCAATGAGTTAAAAAAAACACTGAGCGGACCAGCAAAACGTCTGTTCATTGTGTGGGATTGATTATTTCCTGCACATACTGCATTGCATACTGACTGTCTGAGGTAAATCTCTCATTCTTTTTCTACTTTGCTTTAGGCTTCGTACATCTCAGCTGCGGCTGTTGTGTCTCTGGGCCTCATGTGTAGCATTAAACAGTAGAAAGCTGTCAGGCAGTTATCTTCTGAAGGCATCTGTATGTTTAGGTTGGATACCCAGAGAGGAAAAAATAATTTATTTCACCAATAATGGTCATCAAGGAAGATTTGTAGCGTTAGACGATATGTATGAGGAAGTCACATTTTCTCCCAAACTTACTGTCGTTGGATGGGTCCCTGCTGCACTTTACAGGAGGCTATTGTGGCTGTTTTCTTACTTTGGGTGTGGGAAAGTTTCAGTTCAGATGCAGACAGTGTGGTTAATGGAATATACTACATGTTGTGGTAATCAACAAAGCCCCTTGGAAAAACTTGGACACCAAAATCATCTAATCATGTTGCTGTTCCATTATTGGCTCCAGACGTGAATCCTAAAGGCCTCAGTGTGCTTCAAATGAACAGGATTTTAATCATCAGATGCAACTATTGGCAGAAATTTCATCATCAGAACAATAACAATAACATTTTCTTACTTATAACATCTCGGCCCTCAAGATATTGTACATTTCTAGTTTATACCTGTTTCAAATGGCAACACTCGAAGGCCTGCTGTCTTAGCCTCCACCTGGCCACATTACACTGCCTCTGCCATCTTTCTCCAGGAATTCTGTCTTGTGTGTGTCTGTGTGGTCTTGACACAATGAAGTATATGGGCATTCATAATGTTGCTGTATACACTCCTGGATTGCATTTTAAACCCTGTTAAGTGATTTGACAAGCACTTTGTTTGACGCATACTGAGACCATAACAGTGTCATTTACAGAATTTAATATGTGGCTGGCTTTACTTCAAAAGGCCACGGCAGAATGTTATTCTAGATTTTTGTTTTTGTCAATAAATCTCACGAAAAGGCTAAAACCAACGATGTGCCAGTCCATCTCCATACTTGGAGCTTTATCTTGGACTTTGGTACACACATAATACTTGCTAGTAGGATACATTTGTTTGTTGACAATAAGAAAAATGTAGAATATCCTCTTACTCTTTAAAGCTGATTGTAGTAGTTTTAAAGTGATCCTAAATCATGTCCCTGTTCTTCTGGAGATTGGACATTAAAATATAATACACATATATTGCTTTAAAATACTAGATTACTCCCTCCTTTTCCGCAAAAAAACTGCAAAATTGTGTGTTAATATAATTTATCACATAAAATCTCTGTGTTGGCACTGAACTCTGGAGCCAGTGATCTATTGTGGACATGGTTGATTTTAATGTCTCATAACATTATGTGTTAAGTAAATTAACTTCCTTTACCAAAGTCGAGCTTGAAGAGAAATGTGATTTTTTTTTTTTTTTTTCCCTTCCCCTCAATGCAACCATCATAAGCACGGCCCGGTCGAACAGAGCAGTTGCAGCAAGGCTCAGTCCCATGATGCAAGAAATAAATTCAGCATCAATCTAAATGATGAACATTGTACATTTTTCATTTCACAACTGAAGCAATTTAACCAATAATTTAAGATGCTGATCACATCTGGGTGATAGATTCACCACCGCCTAGGCAGCACCAAGGCCCACGTTCAGTTCTGAAATGTTAATACAAACTGTAGGAGTCTTAGCCAAAGGATCTTTCACAATTCAGCAGTTTCAGAGTGTATAAACGACTGAAGATTGCTGCTTTTTTTCTTCTTTCACAAGTTCCCTAATATAACAGAAATCAGGGAACCAGTTCCTCATTTAAACAGGAGGGAATTAAACCCAGCTTCTCTAATTGGATTTCTGCTTTACACTTAAAGCATCGATGCCTGATTCCTGCCCTCAAACATACTCTAAATAGTTCTCATGACAGTGGACTGTGACAAATGCAGTAAAGTCTATTTATGCCAGTTTGCTGTTAAAGAAAGGACCGCATTATGTTAACTGTATATGCATTAATACACTCAAACGACTCCCTCTGTAGCAGCCAGTGATTGATGTCTTTGTTCACACAGCCATAGGGTTTTGACACACAGGTCCTTTTCGTTCTGTATTCACGGTTCCACATTCTTGTTTTTGTATTTCATTGGATGCAGCACAGTGCAATGGCACCACCTGCTGGAGGACAGTTATTGTGCAGCACTGATAACTATAACAAAAAGACCCTCTTTGTAGTTTTCGAAGTGGTCCCTGATTGTGTGACTGATCTCAGCTCAGTGTGAAGTGGCCACAGACACAGTTTGAGTAGAAGGTGACATTGGTTTGGATGATTCTTCTCGGAATTTATTGCACTGTGATTATCTTTTTTTAAAATTATATTTTATATGGGTGTTCAACTTTCCAGATGTGGAGGGGGGGGGAAAAAGAAAAATCATCTAAAGTCTACTTTGGGAATCAGACATTTCAGACGTCACACTGAGGATGACTGATTTATTTCATAGATGAAACGCAACATTTGACTCGCTTTGTGTCACACACACCATCATCACAGTTCTGCACTTTAATGCGTGTGTGGAACAAATGCATCGCAGTAATGACAGGCAAATGACAGCGCATACAAGGTGGCTGTTATGCATTATTTTAGCCACGTTTTCATGAGCAGGAGCAAGCAGGTGCTCAAAGGAATATTGGTGTTAATGTTAAATGATATTGCAATTCTAGATTTTTGTTGGGTTTAGTTTTCTACGCTGGTGGGGGATTTCAAGCAGCAGGATCGTTGTTTGCAAAGCGTCTCGTTGAAAATGAATGTTCACGTTTTGCAGTCACACACGCCGATACACACTTGAAATGTTGAATCCGGCACTTTCATGCAATTTTATAAACATGGGAGAAAGACTCTAACACATCTTCATATTGATTGTGCTAAATGTTTTCATCGAATAGAAATATTATCACCGTTTCTTGGACAAAAAAAATTATGCAGTGTGTATGCCTGCTTCTTGAAAACTCTCACCAATATGTTGCTACTTTTCACTGCCACAGAATTACAAGGAAATCCCACTCAGTTTAGATGTCCATACATGTTACTTTGGTTCAAGACCAACCTTGTTACTACTACTTTAGCTTGTAAAAGTAGAGCAGTTTTCTTAGCCCACATAGACACAGGTAAGTCTGCCAGTAGAACAAGTGTTGATTAGGTTGTCTTTGACCAGTAGTAGTGTGTGTGGTTTCCCAAACTGAGCGGAGTTTCCCTTTAATCATGTAAGCTACTAATGATGCATTGTGATAGTGATGAACAGAAGTCCAGCTCAGTCAGTAGCCTATATTCAAATATCTTGTTTCGAATAGCCTCTGTGCAGTATGTTCAACATGTGATCTAAACATGGCTGTGATCACTGATGTTTGTGTTCATGTATCGAGCAGCCATCTCTCAGCTCTGGACTCACCATGTTCACTACGATGAGGATTAAACCTTTTCCCTGGAAAAACAAATCGTATGTGTCTGATTCTTTGTGAGATCTACTGAAGAATTGAATTCTAGGGAAAAGAAATGAACTCAAACATACTTTTTTCCTGCAGCAAAAAGCTTCACAACAAAGAAGGAAAACCCTAATTGCAAGTGTGATATTTCATCATTTTATTTTTCAGTGTTGCTGTGTGTTACAAGTTGTGCAGAAAATGTTGTCAAATTAAGATTTTTTCTTTTAATTGAGAAAAATAAGAGGATTTCTTTCAGAAATGAACCAGACATTTATTTTCTTTGGTCCAACACTAATATCAAAACTCGTAAATACCCACAAGGAGAAATTGTTAAGTATTATAATAAGACTGAAGATGGTTACTATCTTATCTACAAGCTGCAAGATGCTCATGTAGACTAAATGCCATTTATCCTCTTGGGTTAAAGGACAATCATCATAGTACCTATTAATGTTTTTTCTTCCTGGCCTCTCTGTTAGAATAGAACAGAACCACAGCAGAGGACTTTGTCTGCAGATCAGTAGCTTGTTTTTTGTCTCAGAACTGCTGAAAGGATTTTTGTACCAATGTCAGAAGAGAAAACAGATGGATGTTCAGTCTCAGTCAATCAGCTCACTGACACAGAATGTGTTCCTCAGCTGTTCAACTGGAACCAGAGCTTTCAGAACTGTTGTTCTTGGACAAAAATGGAGTAAGCAGTTATTGTTTTTTTTTGTTTGTTTGTTTTTTACATTATTTCTTATGTTTTCTGCCAACACTTTTTTGTTATTAGAGGACAGAATAAGGCAGTTTGTGGCTTTTGTCAATCATTGAAGTTACACAAAACAACTTATTTTTGCATTTGTAAGTTCATTTTTTCAACTTGTCACGTTACAATTTACATCCCATTACAACTACCTTGTAATTAACTGCACCAAACAAGAATTCCGGTAGCTGGACATCCTGATTCATTTTAACAAATCTGATCAAATGAAAGCGACTGGCTTCACTGGCAGTGTGTGTGTGTTTCAAGGTCATTTTTTTATGGTGGAGTGCACAGGAGATTAGAGATTAGTGTTTTCACCGTTCCCTTGACCAAGACACTGAACCCCATATTGCTCCCCATGTGTATGTATGTAGGGGGAAAATGTCAAATGACAAGTGAGTGTAATGTGAAGTAAAATATTACTCCTAAAATAAGGTAACGCACCAGAGGTCCCATCACCACAAGTTTTGTTTTGTTTTGGTTTTTTTGGTAAGTCATTTTAGTGCAGTCAGTTTCACAGCAGATTCATTACAACACCATTGGAAAGTCAGTCAGTTCAGCAGAACCAGAGATACTGTCTTTTTCCTTGGCAAAACTTGGCTCATACATTACCCACAATGCAACCACTGACAGTTGGGTTGGAGATTCTGGTGTGTTCTGTCTGTAGAGGCTAACGTAGCCTAGAACCGTTTGCTTCAAGCAGAGATGAGGTCTGCTAGCTTCACTTCTCTCTGTCTCCACACCCACAGATTTCTTTCATTCTGATTCTGTCATCTTCAGCCCCAACCAGTGCTGACTCTAGTGACATGTATTAGACAGTCTCTCAGCTTTAACACAGCTCCATCTGGGGCCACAAAAGGCTTTAAACAACTTTTTTTTTCACATATAGAGTTCCTCTTTAATCTTAACTTCCCCCTGACCCTAAGTCCTAAAAAGACCTCAAATACAACATATTAAGATTTAATGCAGTGTCTGCCTTCCTTTTTGAATGAGAAATTATTTTGTTTTCCCAGGAAAGTGGGGATTTTTGTGCGGATGGTGATGTGTAACTATGGGACGTTTTTACAGCATGGCTCCACAATCATTCCACCTCTCCCTGAATGCAAACACACGTATTTAAAACAGCATCATTTAACACTGAAATAAAAGTTAAGTTACCCAGTGGAGCTTTCTCATAAACAAACACAAGTTATATTTGTGTTCAGTGTTACTCAACGAAACACATTGTGTGCATCCTTGAGGTCTAATAATCATGACAGCATTTCCGTCATCATAAAACATTTGCAAAGCCTGTTTCAAAATAATATTGAAATCATGCATTCTCTACATTCACATTTGCTAGTTTAGGTCTTTTTTTTCCCCATAAGAACATTTCTTCATAGCACTACTAAACTCCACAGAGTACCTTTATTTTACAGTTAGGAAGACCATTCATCCCAGGCCAAGGAAGCACATTAAAGAGTAGTGTTGTCAAGAACCAAAGCATGGATAGGAATTGGTTCTGTCCCAGTTGGAGTGGACAGACAGGCACGTACAACAGTAAGCATGTGACCAGGGGCCTCATTTATAAAGCTTGCGTGCGCACAAAACGGGGCTTGAAATTTGCGCCCGCCTCTTCCTACGCAAAGGTTGTGATTAATAAAAATAAACTTGGCGTGAGAATGTGCGCACCGGTACGCCAACTCTGATGCTGCCGTAAGAACATGTTGGAGACGGGAAACTGGCGGTGCAGATGGTGAGGTGGTGAACTGAAGCCAGATTCATCTCATACGTTTAATGTCATCACATATCAGATTTATAGTGGGGGGCAATGAACAGTAAAATTAAAAAATAAATTCCGGGGGGGACATGGATGAAAATTTGCTTTTTCTGTCACTGCCGCTATTCTACATACTCGTTTGAGCCTGTTAGCGATCATAAGCTAGGCTATTAGCTTACCGGCGTACTGATGTAAAGAGAGACAGCGACAGAGAGAGACAGAGAGAGAGAGAGAGGCTTAGTGTAGCTTCTCATCGCTTGCTCGCTGACACACGGAGCTGCCGGTGTAGTCACTATGCCACACACGCTGGCCGTCCTAAGTATGGAGGTGATTTTACTGTCCGGTGGTGTGGGCTCGGGTGTGTCCTCACCCTCACCGGCAGCAGACACGCTGAGACGGTGCCTGGCACTCTCCTCCTGGCCTCCACCTTTAGATCCGACCACTTTTTTTTTTAACTTCTGCCTCAGATCGGTCTGTGTCACTCACACTATGAACTGCGGTGACGACGTGCTGCCACTCAGTTTCTTTCTTTTTATTAGTGACGCCACTGTGACCACCAAACAAAACACCTTTTCTGTCCTCTACCTCACCCACAAGCATCTCGGTTTTAGTTAAACTTCTTTTTCTTGTTTTCTCTGCCATGATGTAGCGTAAGATGCCATGGATCAGCAGGTGTATTTATATGCAAAAACATTCACGAGTTGCTTTGCATTGACCATTCATGGTAAAATGTGGGCGTGTCGAGGGCGGGATGTGAGGTGGATCCAGCTGCGCAATCTTCCAGACAGATTGTGATTTATAAAGGGAACATTGCGTGCAAGTGTGCGGACGCACGGTTTTATAAATCAGGATATTTCTTTGGCGCACGCCATTTTCAGCTTTTGGGCGTACGCAAACTTTTAGTGTGAATCCTACGCATTGTTTTATAAATGAGGCCCCTGGTCATCTTGGTAGGAGGCTGTTTACACAAAGCCAACGTGCCAAAATTTGTTTCCACTAAAAATGAATTCCCCCCTGGTGAGTCTTTACTTCAGTTTGACATCAGGAAACAAAATACTTTCATAGTCTGTTATTTTCTTACTGCTGGCTTCCAAACACTAATGAAACATTTTTCAACTCTAAGAGCGAAAAATGTCTCCCAAATGTAATCCATCCCCATGTATTGCAATGAAAGCCTTACATTTTGCAGTGATATACCCACATGAAATCTGAGCTTAAGCATACTACTGGGGGCTTAAAGCACCTATCCATTGCTGAAAACATTTGGATGAGTAGCCTGCTTGGATTAACTTCTTTACTTTTAAGCATGAAAAAGCTGCTACAGACTGTAAAAGGGACCACAGGGAGAAACAGTCACCGCCATGAAACTGAGCACGTCCATTCAGCTTATACACTGGCGGCAACAGTCACTGCAGCTGATGCACACGCTGTGTCAAATTTATAGCTTCAAAACATGCTGTCATTGGCTGCACACCTGCTCCCTCAAGTGAGAATAACGTTTTATTTTGGAGAGGAGGACATGGCAAAAAAGTGTCTAAGAGCAATCTTAAATGATATGTTAACATTTTTCTCAAATCTATCTTTATACAATGTTCTTTTGTTCATATGCACAGTAAAGTTATTGACCAAGTGGATTGAGTGAGGCAGTAATATGGGCATTGCACTGGGCTGTTGTGGTGAAGCAGGTGAAGCTCTACAATTTACCAGTAGATCCATAATCCAACCGTCATCTTTGGTCACAAGCTTTGGGACTGAAGGGGGCTGCCACTGTAACCTGGCCCCAGATAACTGACGGCGATGGATCGGAGTAATTAGTTGTCTAATTGTTAGGGATGAGCCGGATACTCGTTTCAGACGAGTATCCATTACGGATAAAGCATTTTGGACGAATACGAGTAAAATCCGTCAATATCTGAGTTCGTGCTGAAGGAAAATCCTCATTGTGTAATTGACTGTCTTCGCACTCTATGATTGGCCAGTCACACACAGCGCCCGACCCTCCCTACACAGAGACGTCTCTGCACGTCTCTCGCAACATAAGCGCGGTGCATTTGACAAGACAGAGCTGAAAACGGCTCGCGTGGCGTCTGTCAATGCTTCCGCTCAGGTCGGATTTTTTTATTTATTTATTTATTTTTTACCGTCCTTCCCTTAGTTTGGCTGGTGATTTAAAGTCAGTTGAAAAACCTTGCTCGTACTGAACGCGGTGCTTTTGAGAAGAATACAGTGAACAAGGCTGACATATTATTTCCCTGTTTGACATCACAGGATGTTTGCATGAATCATGAAGTTCACACAGATCATTAAAAATATACACATTACCACATATAGCTTAACATACAAATTAGCCCATATTAATATTTTTATTGTATGTGGCTGCATGCAGTATCTGACACTTTCTCTCTGCAGTTCATGAAAATAGTATTATAAATATTATTGAGATATACTGTATATAGGCTTTGAATACAGTTTATTGGCAACTTCTGATCAATCCATATCAATTTCAGACTCAAAATAATGTACCGCACTGCACTCACTTCCGGTTTAGGCACCACCCACTCCGACTACAGATACAGATACAGATAATGTAGATGGTTAAACAGATACAGATACAGATAGTGATGTACTCGCTCATCCCTACTAATTGTGTCTGTCAGAAAATAAAAAATAAAGTTATCCCATCACACTTTGAATGAAGGAATAAGTGATTAGTGACTTGTTTGAGCTACTACCCAACATATGTTTGCAATATTTCAGAAAAAACTCAGGACTCAGGACTTATCAGGTAAAATCCCTTAATAAACATTCTTACATGAATTGCCTACATAGCTTGCAATTACCCATCATCATCATCATGATCGTCATCACCTGCAGTCACTGACTAAACTACACATGTGTGTAACTGCCACCGGGGACCTGGGGGAATATACATATATACATAGTCCCCAATACAAATGAAGGAAATATGTCTCCAATGCTGTACTAGAGGTTCGGCAATAGATAAAGGTTCAAGCTTGTATATTTCTGTGTCTAATTACACTTGGTTGGTGGAAACTGCATTCATTGTACCAAGCATAGTGGCAGGTGTGTGTGTATATGTGTGTGCACACCTTCTGGTTAAAGGAGACAGCAAGTGTGGTCATTAGATACAGGTTTGAGGTGTATTACTCAAACAACACTCAGGATAACTGTCATCATGAAGTTGGTTATCACCTGTCTCTGCTAACACTGGGGTTTACTGCTACATTATAAGCCTCATGATCCGAACCATGAATGGAGTGTTGAAATAAAGGCCAGGTAATAATAAAATGGTTGCATTTAACAAAGTGAAATGTAAACAATATAATCATATAAAGCATAACAACATGCTTAAGAAAAAAGTTGCCACACATTATAAAGACCAGCAGCACAGGAAGACAGCTTGAGCTGCTTTATTTTAAACAGACTTTTGTTTTTCATTGCATGGAGGAGGCTGTGCTTGGTAGGAATGGAAGCTGTGAACTGTGAAATGCCAACAGGCTCCCTATATGCTCCGCTGCTGTTCCCTCAAGGCACCAAAAGGTGGAGAGACACCCGACACACCCACCGACACACACTCACAAGGCGAGAGATGAACTTCCCTCACACACATCTCGGCTTCTGTTTCAGTGCCACCTTTCCCTCTCCTTCCCATCTCTTTCTCCTTTTAGTGTCTCATAAATGTACACCGAGCCAGTGGCTGCAGGCTATTCTGCAACAATCTCCTGCTCACTGCATCTGTCCCGGAAGACGCACCCTTACTCTAAAATATACACTAAACCGTGAAAACATTGCTTTGGGCAACAGTCCAAACAATTTCAAATACGCTTATATTGGTTTGTGGCTCAGCTGTATCTGGCTTCTGCTCCTGTATATATACTGTATATATGTGTGTGTCACTGGGGTTTTAACAGCATCCCTTTGGCAGTTCGAACCTAAACACTGAGCCAGAAATACAGCCCACACTGTCCTGTCATTGACCTGCTCCTCCACAGAGAATACATTAGAACAAGATGGGAAACGTTAAGAGGGCAAAGGTTGTGTTTATTCATCTGGCTGGTTATATAGCGTATCTGCATATAAATAATTGGACCTGACAAGTGTAAGATATGACATTACTGACCTCATAAAGTCTCTGCTGACTTTGTCTGATCTTTTTTTGCCAAAGTGCAGCAACAACTCCAATCCAATGTATTAATTTAACTTCCTGATAAGAATATGCATTTGTTTGTGTTGAAAGTGAGTAATATTGACAGAAGAAGAAGAAGAGGAAGAATTGCAATGTTGTGTTCCTTTATTAGAAAAACAACTGGCATCTAGATGGAGTAAGTACTGTGATCCTATGCCAGACTCCTATGTCCACCTCAAATCATATTACAGTCAAAAGGAATGCAAATTTGATTTTCAAATAGATTTTTAGAAAGTTTTTATTATCAAAACGAAGCAAAAAAAAGGGAGATGTCAGCAATGTTGTTTTTCTCTTTGCCTCTGAAGGGTCATGTGAAGGATCAAACTGACTGATGTTGGAAATCACAAGCAAGATTCAAAGTGCTATGGAGCTAACTATCCACATAACCTGCAAACTGACATTAACAATGCACATCTGGTGGATGTTTCTTTAGATGCTCATTCAGCAAGATAAGATGCAGGATGTCTTTTTTTGGAACTTCGATAAGAAGTACATCTGAGCAGGAAAGACGATGCTTTCATGCCATATCGTTCAGAGCGTTACAGTGTTAAAAGCAGCTATAAAACCTTTAATGAATCTTGTTTCATTTATGAACTAAATACAACGAAAGAAGCTAATTGAAGATCTGATGTGACTACATGGTTTGTATCAGGAAATGGAACTAACAAACTGTATTTACTCTTGTTACAGCAACACAATTTTTTTATTTTTAATGAGATGGTTTCAAATCAGGGCTGCACGGTGGCTCAGTGGTTAGCACCGTTGCCTCACAGCAAGAAGATCGCCGGTTCGCGTCCCGGTCAGGGCTTGGGATCTTTCTGTGTGGAGTTTGCATGTTCTCCCTGTGCAGCGTGGGTTTTCACCGGGTACTCCGGCTTCCTCCCACAGTCCAAAAAACATGCTGAGGTTAATTGACTACCCTAAATTGCCCTTAGGTGTGACTGTGAGTGTGAGTGGTTGTTTGTCTATGTGTTGTTCGTCTATATGTGCCCTGCGACAGACTGGCGACCTGTCCAGGGTGTCCCCTGCCTTCGCCCGAAGTCGGCTGGGATAGGCTCCAGCCCGCCCCGCGACCCTGCAAAGGAGTAAGCGGTAGATAATGGATGGATGGATGGTTTCAAATCATTTACAACCATTCAAACCACACAACACAGGAAGACGACAGCCTGAGTTCCTTTATTTCAAACAGACTTTTGTTTTTCATTGCATGGAGGAGGCTGTGCTTGGTAGGAGTGGAAGCTGTGAACTGTGAAATGCCAACAGGCTCCCATATGCTGCTGTTCCCTCAAGGCACCAAAAGGAGGAGAGACACCGACGAACACACACCCACAAGAGGGGAATTCTTTTACTATGTTCTTAAGTTAAACTTGATCAGTCCAGTGCTAAATAGGATAAGATAAGATATACCTTTACCTACATTGGGGAAATTTACATGCTGATGATGCAGGATTATGTTTCCCCACAAGCTCAAACTGATGTAATTTGTTAGAACACAGTATATACTGTGCATAAATATATAAATATTTGATTCATGGAGAAAACATCCATCAAAGTTGGCAGCCCAGACTGACCTTGTTGCAGCAGAGCACTGGACATGCAAAAATCCAGAGCAAGCAGGCAACAATGCAATGAGTCATGATGAACATGAGTGGGGTCCCAGACAACAGCTGAATAGCTCATCATTAACTTCATTTGTTAATGAACCTGCATTTAATTAACTTTTGTCTGCCCTGAATTCACAATGCATCCCAATGCATACCCATTCAATTCAGTTCATTTGAAGGTACTTTACTGGCATGACTGTATACAATACAATTTTACAAAAGGATATTATGTCTCTGGGAAGAAATACAAGAACTTTCAAAATGAATGAATGAGAATTGGAGGTTACGCCTCAGCTGAGAGAAGTGACCAGAGACCACACCAGAGAAATTGCTTTGGTATCACTGTCCACTGAATAGAAGAAGAAACATTGGAAAGAAGATTTGCTGCACTTGCAAAGGTTTGCAAGGGTCCGACATCCTAGCTGGTGCTCTTGATGACGTTCACTGTCACTACCACATAAAGGGCAAGGTGGTACACCAAGAAGTACAACAGACAGCAGCTCAAACGCTATCATGGTTTAGTGTTTTTGGTGAACAGAAAAAGTCTGAAGAAGTTCAAATGGATGAAGAAAAACATTCTTTAAAGACACAATCAGCCTCCTGGAAGAAGACAGTGGGCTTGACCATCTTCATCAAAGGTGTGTGAGCTGCCTGCTAAACTTAATTGCCACAACAGATGCTGCCAGTGTAGAAGGGAAGAATGATCTATACTAATGTGTTATCATGTGCTGCTTTTGGAAAATGCCAAACAATGTGGGACAAGCAAACAATACATGGCTGCAGAAATTGTGGAAGACAAATGCAAGTGCCAACCCATTCAAATCAAACCCAATGGAACTTCACATATACAGCTGAAGAGGGAATCCTGAGGACCACACATGAGGAGGGGGAAGAATTCAAGGTGAAAATGTGAATACTTTTTGAATAACTAACTTGCGGTTGTGAGGTTTGGTCTCCTCCTCAGAAACGCCAAGAAGGCCATGTATATTATATATATTATATATATTGTGACAAGATGCTGATTATGGAGGAGGGTCTCTTCAAAGTTTAGAGACACTCTGCTGCAAATTAGTCTAGGTCAACACTGATGATAAGAAAAAAGGAACTGCCTCTGAAGAGTCCAATTGTAGAATGAAAAATTTACATGGAACTGCTGAAAACTCACAAGGCAGTGAAAATGGTTAATAAGGCTTTAGAAGCGCCTGTGTTATGATAATCATTTAAACTGCTGTATTTTAAATGGTCTCTATCTAAGAGGAGATCACTGCTGAATTCATTTAGAGACCAGAATTAACAGAGTTTAATATTCCATTTTTCTTGTATTATATGTATATTCACTGCAAAAAAAACAATCACAAAACATCCTCAAGACAAGAACGCAGACTGACAGGAACAGGTGATTCATCCCTTCAGACATTACACTCAGCGGTTGGTCTATTGAAGAACCCAAAGCTACAATATGCAACACTTCACCTTGAGGCGCTCTGCCAACACTGTGTCATCTTGATGAACTGTCTACCTTGAAATGGTATCTAGTCTGAGGTAACCGGCAGAAATAAAGCCGGCGCAGATGTTAAAGGCGCACATAGCAAATGAAGGCATTCTGCTGTAAAAGAAAAAAGTGTGGGTGCTTGTGAGCGGACCTTGCTGCAGGTGTGCGGTAACATTCGGCTCATTTTACCTCTCATTTTGGTAGATTTCTGAAAAATAGCAAGTATTTTTGTTAGCAACTCAGACATCCAGACGAGGCCATGGCCACAGGAGGGCAATTAAAAAGTTGACCTATGGCTGATAGAGTGGGCACTAAGTTTAACATGCAAGTGCATGATAACTATCCTGCATATTCCTTCAGAGTCTTGTTTGTTCATGGCCTGAGACATATGTGCCTGTGAGATGCAACTAAATACATACACATTGCGGACAGTATATCAGGGTGTGACATAAGGTCAGCAGCTAACAAACAGCAAACAAACAACAACATGACCTGCAACTTTACCGATTTAGTTCTAACTCAATGCTCTTATCAAACTCATTTACTCTGAAAGCAGCTGCCAGTGGCTTAAAAGGCGCTGATAAACTTACTGTACACCACTTGCTCAGCACCAAATGGCACAAAAAGCTGCTGAACATATTGGAGCATGTAGCAGCTGTAGAACCAGACATCTTTCTCTGGACTTGGTGGGGACAAAATAGAGCTAAAATGAGAGTGTGTGTTGGACGTAAATTCATCGGATGGATGCAAACATGACTCCAAAAAAAATAATAACATATTTGTTAACGTATATCCTGCCAAAGTATCAATAATTGCAGTTTCAACAATAGTGTAAACCCCCTTCAGCATCACCACCCAGGTAGCCAAAATGGTTTGGCCCCATAATGGCGCAAATCCAGCACGCCAGAAGAAATAACTCTGCCCATGTGTGGTTGCCAGACTCTTGTGAAACTCTTTCTGAATGAAGTTCACTGGTCTATGTCTGGATGCTGAAACTGAACCAGCATTGCCAGCATAGGGCTTCAATCACCCCAACACGACTGCCAGAACTGTCCCATATGTGACCGACCCAGTGCTCTGTCAGAGCAATCCAAATATCTGCTTATGATTGACCCTGTATGTTACCAGTACTAGGAAATGTTTGATTAGTAATACAAAACCACATATATTTCATAAAAACAAGAAGGGCCTGTTACCAGTGCAATAATTGTTTGTTGAATTGAGTATTAAACACTTTATCAAATGTTAACCTGCTAATATGTTGAACTAAGGTACTGAACATGGTAGTCATTACATAAGCATATTAATATTGTTATTAGCATGGTAGCATACTAGGATTAGCATTTGAACATTAGCTGAAAGCACGACTGTGCCTATAGCATCACAGAGCAGCCAGTATGGCTCCAGACCAAGGGCCATGAACTTAATTTGTCTAATGGCCAGAATTTTGCTAAGCAGACACTGTGGGGACCTGACTTTTAAATAATGATAATAAAAAACTAGGCCTAATTAGGTTATTATTGTTAGACATTTTCACTTTCTTACAAAATGAATGTTATTGGGAGAGAAAGAGAGAGACAGAGACAGACAGAGAGAGCGAGAAAGAGAGAGGGGGGGAGACAGACAGACAGACAGAGTGAGAGAGAGAGAGAGGGAGAGACAGACAGAGAGAGAGATATAGAGAGAGACAGACAGGCATAGAGAGTGACAGGGAGCGAGAGAGAGACAGAGAGACCAAGAGAAAGAGAGAGAGACAGACAGACAGACAGAGAGAGAGAGAGAGAGAGACAGATCGAGAGAAAGAGAAAGAGAGATGGACTGAGAGAGAGACAGAGAGAGAGAGAGAGAGAGACAGAGAAAGACAGACCGACCGAGAGAAAGAGAGACAGACTGACAGAGAGAGAGAGAGTGAAAGAGAGAGAGACAGCAGCAGATGATGGAAAAGGAAAGAAAAGCAATATAGGTGATGGAGAGAGAGAAGCCTGGGGTGCCAGTCAGAGTGCAAGTCTGATAAAGATATTTTCAGTTATGTACCAGTCAACCCTACAAAGGACCCATGTCAGTATATAACCCCTTATCAATCTAACAAGCAGCTATTTCAAAAGGCACCAGCAGACAACAAACACAAACCACACACCACAGTCCACAACAGTGTATTGTAGGCCCACAGTGTGTGTTCAATACGAAACCCACAATTCAACATACAATAGTATGAGTCCTTATCTCAACAAAAAACATCCTCTTCGGGATCCTAGGAAGCAAACAAAAATAGTTGGACAACGAAAATAAAGTAATCCCTCTTGCCTCTGACAGACATTATATATAGTCCAGTCAGTGGACCGCTGTCGACTCCAGGGAGAGACCAGCCTGGGAGCCGAGCAGTTTGACTGTGGGTACACACAGTAGAGAGGCTGGAGTCTAGATTCTGGTGAGCAGGTGAACTATGACTTACAGGTTAGCAAGCTAATCAGTGATCACTCTGGGGAGGACTGGCCCACTGGCTCACAGCTGACGATCGCTGCTGAAGACTCTTAGTCTTGTTGATTATTAACGTGGGAACAGATCACCACCAATCACCATGTAAGCACCAACGACATTACTGCACGTCCAAAAATCCACTTTGTGATGATTTCATTCTGTCCAGGGCCTATATTAGGTTGCTTCCATCTTACTTTGGTCTTACTACAACTTCCTGCACTTGATGACCACAAAGCTTGAACTGAATTTCACAAGTGAGAGCTCTGCGCTGAGCAGCAGATGACACTGCTCTGTGTGGGTCAAGTTTATTCCCACTCATGAGACGACTCATTTTGGAGCTGTGCTTTTCAATATAAATAAGTAAAATGAAGAAAACATGCCTTTGTTTTGGGTCCAGTTTAATTTTCAGCCTACAGAGGAGTGATTGGTCTTTGTGCCGTGCATATAGAGGCACCTCAATACGCCCTGATTACCAAAACAAAGTTTAATCATGTTCTTTTAAAAAGAATTGACTGCATTCTTTACCACTTATTTTCCATTATGGCTGAGGAGATGGGAGCCCATTCACTATTAGTACTGCAATTATAGACCCTGACAGTGGTAAACAAATGATCCTAAAGGCATGTCTCTCTCTCTCTCTCTCTCTCTCTCTCTCTCTCTCTCTCTCTCTCTCACACACACACACACACACACACACACACACACAGTCTTTAGTTATGTCACTTTTGGGGGAATTTACATAGACATACATTAATTTCCTGGAGACTAACCTGAAGGACTATCTAACCTTAACCTAATCATAACCATAACACAAATATGTTCCGAATCAACTGGTCTTGAGTCGGGTGTATGACCCTAATTTGGACACAAGTGAACCCACACAAACACACTGGAACAGTGAATGTATTAAACCATTTTTCACCATAATTAGCATGTTTTGTTTTTGTTTGTTTGTTTTTACATGTGGGTAAACCTCAAAAATAGCTGATTTACTCCTTCCCATTGCCAGTAGATGAGTGTGCCTTTGCTAAGGAAGAGGAATAGGGAACAGTAGAAAGCAGCATGAAGGCCAGTGACAATGTTAGGACGGTTACTTTTATTATATCTTTGACTTCAGTCTCTCTTTCAAACTCAGCGCTGAATGAACAATGTTGCTGTTGTATGTTGTTTCCAGAGTGTAAGAAAACAATAAAGAGTGTTCAAAACACATCATAGTATCATGCCAGAATGTCTCCATCACTGCTGATGGGAACTGGAGCTGAAAAATACCTGTTATCACTGCAGAGTCACTTGACCTGGGAATGAGCCTTGATTGAGATAGCCAAAAGCAGACTGAGGAAGAGAAGCGCGGCCTGCGGAGATGACAAATGATACAAAGCAATAATATGAAGCCAAAAGAGAAAAATGAATAAAAAGTATAAACAAATAATGAATATATATGAATATATATGAGTATTTTTGGTGGAATGCATTTTCTATATGCTACATGGGGGAGAAAAAAACACAATGTCATCCAGACATAACAAAAAGGACTGACAGTGTTGGGCTCCTGATTTAACATGCTGGCCAGGTCCATAGTGGAAAAACCAGTGGGCCCTGGAGAGTGCATCAAGGGACTCCTCAGTTCTTGGCAGGGAAAAGGCATCCTTCTGTGTCTTGCTGTTCAGCAGCCTGTAGGCCACACATAATCCAAGACTGCCATCTTTCTTCCTAAGCAAGACAATGGGAGATGCAAAGGGGCTACTACTGTGCCTGAAAAACCTGTGCATCAAGAGGCTGGTGAATGTGGGCCTTAACAGTATCACACTCTGAGGGAGGGATGTGTCTATACCTCTATCGTACTGGTGTCTCATCAAGCAGAGGGATATGATGTGAAATCAAGCTGGTGCAGCCTAAGTCCCCCTCATGAGTTGAAAACACATTATTGTGGTTCTGTAATAAGGACCTTAACCAGCACTGATCTGACTCTGACAAGGTAGACAAATCTACTGCATTCATTTTGTCCTGCACTGAGCTAGAGACTGCGTGAGAAGACACTGGCTGAAATGTGTCAACCTCTGTGAACCCTGTGGGTAAGCTCACTACATGGGCATAGCTCAAGGTACCTATCACTGTGCTTGGGTAGATCACAACGTCTTTCACCCCCACCCCCATTTATTATGGGGATGTAAGCTGTACCTCGGCTCAGTTGAACCAGGGCTGGGGATGCCAGCAGACCAGCAGCTAATCCAGTGCTCAAGGGTTCGAACGACACGTCATTACCTGAGTGGTGCTGGGAGCAGCTTGCTGCCACCAGCTTCATTGTGTCACCAAGGACTCAGAAAATTCTCCTACCCTCGACTCTGACTCTCCCTGCATGATCAGGGGGTGCATTGACCCCCCATTGCAAAAGAAAGGGAAACACTTGAACACAATTTCACAGTTTGACTTGATTGGATATAATTTGTTTATTAGTTTGGTTGTGCATATCACTTGTCTGTAAACACACAGCAGAGCATTAACTCAAGTGTATGTGCAAATACAAACACAGAATACAAACAGCTGGTGGATGCAGCCATTGACAGGCACTCTAAAGGTGTCTTTCACCGGGACATCAAGCTACGGAACATCCTTGTTCAAACTAACTATGATGTACCGAGAATGCTTGTCATTGACTTTGGCTGTAGCAGACTTGCTGCGGAGACACCTTACAAAATCTTCTCTGGTATGATATCTGGCTACTTTTCCTCAGTCATTTGTCAATCTATGAAATAATGACTTTCATGTTTTCACAAATCTTCCTATCAGTATTTTGTGCCCTGCTGGATTCCTCTCACTCATCATTCTGTCTCATGTCTTTTTTCTCCCCATCTGTCTGTTTCCTCCCTCCATCACTCTGTTGATGCTTGTGCTAGGTACTCGTGCATACTTCCCACCAGAGTGGTTTGATTCTCAGCAATACTGGGCCCATCCCACCACTGTGTGGCAGCTGGGCGCACTGTTCTATTCTTTGTTGAGTGGACATGGACATTTTAACACCAGGGGCTTCATCACAAACCGTATTAAAATCAACACAGCACTGTCCACAGGTAAGACACACAAATACACACACTTTCATTTGGGAAAGTATCTTTGAAGGCAAATTTGTTGTTCAGATTTGGTTTCATCATTGCATCACTGCAACAGAAAACTTCAACATTCCATCTCCTGATTTGTCTCTTGCTTTTCAGACGTGCAGACTTTGCTGTCAATGTGTCTGGCCAGAGAACCTCAGGAGCGAGCCACTCTGGAGCAGCTACAGCTCCACCTGGCCCAGATGGAACTCAGCCATCCACAGCTATCAGAGGCCAACTGTTGACCTTGATGCCATTCCTTCTGTGGCATGATATCTGGCTTTTGGCCTCACATTCGTCAATCTCTGAAATAATGACTCATGTTAAAACAAAGCTTCCCCTCTGCCATTTTCTTTTTTCCCCTCCATCTGTCTGTTTTCTCCCTCCATTGCTCTGTTCATGCTTTTGCTAGGTTACCTACCTGAAGGTCTTCTCCACAGTTCCTCCCACCAGCCTTCATTCTCACAGTCAGGACAACATCACACACAGTCTATAAAGAGTTATAACATCAGTCATTATGCCTGCTTCAGCATGACATATAGTTCTGTAATGTCCATTCTTTGCTCTGGAAAAACAGCAATCCATCTAGCAGAACATTAAAAAAAATAAAATACAAGAAAAAAATGATTAAAAAAAATAAAATACAAAATATGGAACAGATAAGCATAAGCAAGAGATTGAAAGAGGTTGTTCAATGAATAGTGTTACGCACAGCCTAGGGGTTACTCGAACGCAAAATGAATATCCATCCTTCACATGACTCCAAGCAGCCACAATGATGTTTAAACAAAAAATGATAAGAACAAATGCCGACTAAGAACAGGTCAGTGGTAATATTTTTAAACTTCGGAGTGATCTAAGGCCAAAATGAACAAAAACCCAACTATACTTCAAATTAAACTTGCCTAATAAAACAAACGACAAGAAAACAAAAACAGAGTCTTGCCTCCCTGACTAAACTTAAACAGCAGAAAACATGTTATAAAAGAAATGGCAGCTCACTCCTACCAAACATTCCCACAATTCAGGTCGACACAGCGTACAAGCTGTGTTAAAAAGCATAAATGTAGACGCCGCATTGAGCGCTGAATCACACGTCGACGTCGCCGCCATATTGGATGTGGCAAGAGCGAACCATAGACACATATACATCTATGAGAGCGAACGGAGAAGATGCCTCATTCATGTGCTGTGTAACAACCGGTTTTCAGTCTAAACCAGATCTCACGGGATTACCTTTAACAGGTAAGACAGAAAAAAAAAATCTAAAAAAAATTCTTTAAAAAAAATTCTATTTGTTTCCCAAGTATATTAGTGTGTATATAAATGGGTGAATAAAAGGTCCATTCACTTGCATTAGTTTACGGGGCAGATCTGCCATATCCAATATGGTGGACACATTGACGCATCGGAGCAACGAGCCAACCCGCTCAATGTGGCGTCTACGTATGTCTATGTTCAAAAGTGCCGATTGGACTCAAGTGAAGGATGGATCGCCCACTGTCTCTCTGTGAGCCACTTGGCGACGTCCTCCTTCCTCCTTATGAGTCAGATTTGCTAGTCGAGTGACAAATCACGCGCCGATCCGTCCACCCCAGCAGGCAAATCCTGTGCGCGGTACGGTGCATCCTTAAGTGGCAGGCACCTACACACACCGATGTACATAGAAAATACACACAATACAATACAATATAATATATACAAGCATACGACCACAGTCTTAACACATAGGTTGAGTTTTGGCTCAGTAGTTCGGGGTGTGAAAGTTTCATTACCAGTAGCAGGTCACACAAGTTCATTACCTGCGCATTACAGAAAAATGATCCAAACTTATACTATATATTGATGAGAGAGCATCAAAGAAACAAGCACAATTTGTTCATTTTAATTCAGTATTTTTCAGTTGTTTTTTTAAAACTTTGATGATTGTGCACATTGATCACCAGAAGCAACAGCAACAAATACAACCATCACATAAATTTTATTGAGGAAATCTGAAGATTCCAGTTGTCATTGTCCAGTAACCTTCTTCTTATGCATTATTTTGAAAAATGGTGAAAATACTTGTCACAGCTTCCTGCAGCCAAAGGGGACATCTTTAAATGTTTTTCTTTGTAGGAAAGAAAATTCTAGATTCTAGAAAACAGCACCAGATGCTCACATTTGAGGATCTAGAACTGCTGTGGTATTTATTGATAAATCACAATCTTAATTAAACAATGTTGACTTTTTGTTGGTCATCTAACTGAATAAGTAACCAGTTGTTTGAGTACAACCACTCAGCCAACTTCTTGACTGCATTACACTCTTGAAGCAAAGTGAGCACAGAGACAGACATTCTGGAATTAAAAGAAATGGTGCATAAAACACATTTTTTTCCTATTCTTTGTGAGGCTGGTAATGACAGAATGATGGAGGACCGGAAGCAAGAAGGCTACAATAACAATTTGATAAGCAGGGGGAAGAAATAGTTTAGAAAGCATCTCTCAGCTGATTTAAAGGAAAAGGGATAAAAAAATCAAAATTGAAACTGAGAATGTGATTAAATTGATCTATGTTTTTGGGACAAGTGAAATATTCTCTTCTTTAATAGAACAGTTTCCACATTTCCTCCCAAGCATCCTCACCAATCATCTGAAATGTCAGTATGTAATGTTTAGTGGAAAATCACTTCCCAAGATGGAGCTAGATAAATAACTGATTTCTGTCAAATAAAACCCACAGTGGAGCTTATGACCCTGTGCAGAGGTAGCTACAGTGTGTCTATTGGAGAATGGAACAAAGGAAAGAATCAATTAAAAGTTTTGTAGTTGATGGCAGGCCAGATATTTTCAGTGTCATGACATTAACTGGAGTGAATGTGCCTTCGCTAAGAGAAGTTAGGCCAGATTTTGTTGCAACTGTCATGTTAATATGTCTACTGTGGTGTTATGCCTGGCATTCTAAAGATCAGCTTGCATCTAGGCTTGAATTCCTCAGTCACTTCTATTGAACGGGGCTGTGATACCAATAGGGCTGCCATTGAAAGCTGCAGTAGGCTTTTTGTACAGAGCACAAATGGCTGCAGGCCCTGCCACTGTAAATCAAATCTGCTCCGTGAGAGTGTTTCTGTGCAGGGACTGTTAACCTTGGTGTGAAATAAGCAGCAGAATGTGAGATACTGTGTCTCACCACACAGTGACTAAAGGTCCATGTATGCGCACAGCCTATAATAAGTTTGATGTGAGAAAATCTCTGCTCTCACTTGTTATCGCTGGCTGTTATTAGCACATGCACTCTGCCTGGAGCGATGCATTGCAACAGCAGGTTAACAGGCAGGCTGATTGACATATTGCGACATGTGAAAAAAAGATTTATTTATATGAGCATGATTCACATAGATCAAACTAATAGGTTGGGGTAAAAGAAGCCATGGATGTGTAAGTTTATACAGTAAATGCAGTCTGTGCTTCACTGCTACCATTTAGAATTCCTTCCACAGGGAACGTTACCAAATATGATAAAACACTGCAATTCTGTCGAAAATTCTGATTCTATTCTTATTTCATATGTGTGAGATTTTGCATGTTTGTTTTTTTAATCAGAATTGTGGGCACTTCAAACTCATTCCATGTTAAACTTGGAAAAAGTCCTTGAACACTACAAGGCCTTGAACTATTTTTAATACCATTGCAGAGAAAGTTAGATGATACACTTACTTAAGAACTGTCACTGGTATTGAGTATTTTATTTTGTTTTCGGTAGTTGGAGTGTGAGGGACTGGACTGACAGGCATGGAGCCAGGTGGGTTTTTGAAAAGATGGTTTCATTAATCACCAAAAAAACAATTCACAAAATATGCAACAAACGTTCTGGGCTTATAAAACATAGTCAACTCAACAGAAAAGAAAAAAGTCATCTTTGCTGAAATCAAATGAATGACCCTAAAGGAGTCACACAAAAAAACACTGAAATAACTAAACTACAAATACAGCAAATCACAACAATTTGTAAAAATAATTAAATTAATTAAAAAATAAATATATTTTTACAGTTAACCAACTGAGGTCTCCTTCTATAAATCTTATTGTGTTATCTCTATCTATCACAGTGGTTCTCGCAATGCATTTGATATTTTCTTAAAGTTTACTGCATTTCACTTCAAATATGTGCGATTTGATTACAGGAATTTTAGTTGGTATAGTTTTTTTTATGTCATGACATTTTTCACAACCTCCAGCAAAGCAAAGCATCAACACCAATCCAAACACTTTAGGCATTGTTGTTCTCAGTATCACCAGATGGGGGCAGCATAGCTCCACAGTAATTTAACCTTCCCTCCATTGGCCCTTATCAGGGACAGGGTGACATTAAGGGAAGCAGTTAAAGGTTAAATACTTTCCTCAAGGGTGCTCCACACAGTCTCTCACCATACGGTAAAATCCTCACACATGAAGCTGCAACCTGCAGCTCACAGATCGCCATTTTACAACGCCATAACAGCTGGACTGCAGCAATTCAGCTTTAGGGCTGTATGCTAATCACCTGGCACCGACTCATCTGTAATTATTCTGCCAGTGATGTTGAATGTAGGAAGATGTGATATTTTTTGGAGGGAAGGATTAAGGAATTTTAAGGCTTAGAAGCACAGCGTGGCGCTTCATTTCTCAGCGTACTTCCTCTGGTGCGCTGCCACCTCAACAATCTTCCATGTTCACTGCAGTGTAACAAAACCGCCTCGGTTATCACAACACGGCTAATTAAAAAGAGACATTAAATGCACAGGATCTCAGTCTGCAGATCTGCAGACAATGAGCCTGGCTGTCAAATTCGAAGCAGACTTTTTTATCAATGAGTACAAAGCTCTGATGCCGCTGGGAAAGATCTCCCACATGGTTCATCTCAGACAGGAAATGCTGAACTGCAGCTCAAAGGTTTTTATGCATTCTGCAGACTAAATATTTCTCTCAATTCACAATCTTATAATATTGCGTATGATACTGCAAAAATGTTGCTTTTACCATTTTTAAATTCAGTTGAAGCCATGAGAAATCAAAATCTTGATATTCACAGGTTTGAAGCTGTATTTTTGCACCAACATCAGTCAGTTAAAATAGTCAAAATCAAAGTCAAACCAAAGTCAACTTTACTGTCATTCCTGCCATATGTACAGGACATAGACGGGATTGAGATGCTGTTTGTCTCAGACTTTGGTGCAAACATACAAAAGCACAGAGGAAAACAAAGAAATTAAGAAACACGCAATAGGTAGTGCATATGGCTTAATGTTTAGAGACTGTTACAAGTTCACAGAATCTGATTGTGATAGTATGGCCTAGATCTGCTCTGTATGAAAAGTGCCCTGAGGAGAACTTCTGTTGTGATTTGGCACTATATGAACAAAATTAAATTGAAATTGATATTGAATTGATGTTGTGGCTGTATTAAGAGCTCTGGGTTGGACAGGTTTCAAGATTCACATTCACATTCACATTCCAAAAGTTGTATACACTCAGAGAAGTTCCTCCCACCACAGGAACTTTCCTAGGGCACAAGAACCATTTGAGGAACTTGGGAACTTACCTGTGTTTTGAGCCGAGGAACCAGGGCGTAGTTCCTGTATGATAGTCCCATGCATGGGCTTAAAATGTCCCTTTCTGAAGGTTCAGGAACTGCAGTGTTTTTTAAAGCTGACTGCTGATTGGTCTAACACACATCCTGCAGCTTCTCCAACCTATGCACAGATTTGTTAACTTAATAAAGTTAAAAATCTCTAGTATTAACATTTGGATATTTCTAATGTTAAAAAATACAACATCATGAGCAATGTCATGTTGTAAGAGAAGGGGTGGAAGAGAGAGGGAGACCTCAGTGACTAAAGATGGGAAACTTTTTTCCACCATTGTGAAGATGCACTGCAGTTATATGTACAGAGAACAACTGTGTTGTTGTTTCCTCCTGTGTCAAAATGCATCACAAAGTCCAGCATCATTTTTTAAATTAATCATCATTTGTCCAACTGCGTGTCTACACAGAGAGTGTTTTTCAGTTGCCTGTCTCTCACGTGTCTGATGGGACGGATATGCTTCTGTTGTAATTCATACAGCTGCCTACACAGACTGTGGAACTGCCTGCTTTGCCTCCTGTGTAGACACGGTGTAATCTTCAAGACTCTTCAGATTTGGAGGAAACCAAAGATGAATGCACAGAAGGGACTTTTGGTTCCTATGGCTCCATAGTTCCTGGAACTGTTTGGTTGTGAAGGACTGCTAGAGACCCTCTGTGGCTGAGCCAGCTGACTCCCTGTGAACATTACATGAACATGAAAAGAGTATACTGAGAAGGCCTTCAAAGGAATAATTTGAGTTTCACATGACCTTAATTTAATGGCATTATGACCAGGGGACACTTTGGAGTAGCTGCATTTTCAAAATGCAAAAACATGATGGTTTGGGCAAATGAGTCTGGGGAAAATTGTGTAACCCTAACCCCCCCCCCCCCCCCCAACATCCTTTAGGGTTGTTGTTGTTTTTTTTTTTAACCTGTTCTGTTACAGCAACTTGAGCAAATAGTGTGATGTTCTAGATGCCCAGTCGTGCCACACAGTTTTGATCTGCTACAGGGAATTCTGAGATACTTCTCCCATAGTATGATTTATATTTTTATTTTTGGTTTGTGCGATGACCGGACCAGAACAGGAGGGAAAAGGACAGAGATAAAGAGAGGGGGATGTGAGGACAAGAGGGGGATGTAAGGACAGAAGACAAGAGACAAGAGAGAGCATAACAACAACAACAACAACAACAATCCTTTAGGGTTATGAAGTACTAACTCTACTCTTTGCCTGGTAAGAGTTTAGACAATGGAATCATCATTCCAATCTGTCAGATAAAAGCTTCAACAGGAGCCTCACAGTCAAGCACAATGACTCCTCAACTAACCTAACTAGGCATTGCTACTGCAGGAAACATTGATGCGATCCCTCACTGCCTTCCCACCCATTTGAAAGTTTTGTTGGTAAGCTAAGCTGACTTATGCATTTATACAAAATGGGAGGGATGGAGTTCCTGGTGAGTTCAGTCAGAGCCTGAGAGGCTGAGCTCAACACACCTGCACACACACTGTCCATGCATTTGCTGCTAGAAAGGTTATAGCTATCATGTGTACAGTCGGCTGTTTAGGAATGTTTAAATACAAATGATCCAACAGTCAAGTTTGTGTTAGTGACACAAAATTGTCTTCTCTGTCTGAACTCACCTTTGTAATGACATGAGAGTGAACTCTGCAACTACACCTATCTTTAAAAATTCTTAAGACAACCCCCCCCCACCATCATATCACTCAATTTGTGATTAAAAACCGACATGTCTAATGTCAAACTCATATACTCATATTTACATGTTAATTAAAACATTAACAACTGGCAGAAAGAGCAAGAAATTAATTAGACATGGAAATAGAAAGTATTTCTGGAGAATCAATCACTACAGTGGGACTTTTATAGTATTTCCCTTGGTGGCTGGGACAAGAGTGTTAACTTTCACACTTTGTTAGAATTGGATGTTGGGGGTGGAGTAGCTCGTTATTCTAGTCTTGTTACTGAGGCAGCATCAAGGCTGCCAGGCTAACTGAGCTGCCATACTTACTGATACCAGCTGTTGGGCCTACAAGCATGCACCGACTCTCTCTCTCTCTCTCTCTGTCTGCCTCTACCTCAGATGTTCTCATTAAGGAACAGAAAAAAAGCTCCCTGACAGCAGGAGCAGCCAACCTTTCTTCTGCTTTAAACTATGGGTGTCAATTGGGTAAGGCCAGATATATGCGCTTACCTTACCTTACCTTGAGCAAGTTTCGATTTGAACCTGAACTTTTGATTGTTACAATCGTGAGAGCAAATACCAAACCAAGGCTGTGATTTAAAATGACATGGTGGTCATCAGTCATCACTCCACTCAGATCCAGAATTGTACTTCAAAATGCAGTTTGGAAATTTAAAAGGAAAATGCAGCCTCTTTCAAATAGTGTGCCGTGCGGATGTCAAAGTACTTTTTTGTGTGCAGGCGAGTCCCATTAACTTCAACATTAACTAAAGCAGATGCATCCAAATACTATGAATACAAAGGTGATATAGTAAAAACAAAGAGAAACTTCACACAGGGCGGTAGTTGGGAGTAATGAATCGAACACAAACACAGGACTTTCACCCAGGAAAGTGGGGTTCTTGTCCCATGTGAAAGCAAAAGTCAGCGCTGACTTCATTTAAAGTTCATCAACAAATGTCACGGATTTTGCTTACATCACATACATAACTTGACATACCTAATTCAATGCAAACCGCAATCTTTTCCTAAACCTAACCTCACCAAGATGACAAATGTCACCTGACTATGGATCTGCTCTCTAAAATGTAAATGGGACAGACTGGCGTATGATCTCCACGTAATTCAAAAGTGTAAAGTCCTGCTATCTGTACGCCAAATGATGAGACTAGGTTAACAGAGTTGAAACTGAAACTGCACCAGTGAAATCACAGCCAGAGATCAAGAGATTACTAAATGGTAAAATAAGTTTTAAAAGCACTAAAATTTCACTAAGTTCCAAAAGCATGAATGGCTCAGTTACTCAAGTAAGGCGTCATGGCGTTATTGAATTGCACTCTCTCCAAAACAAAACTGATGCTGCCTTTTTTTTTTTTTTTTTTTTTTTTTACATAAGTTTGACCATTGAACTGTTCTTTGTGATTGTACTGGTTTGTACAGTCTGTGTTTATTTGCCACAAAGAGCCAAATGCACTGACCTTGTAGATGTTAGCTGTGGCCATTTTTGTTGAGTGTGCCTGTGTGTTGTAATTGCTGCTACTTTCTTTCTTTGCACTCTCCCTCCTCTTGCGTGTATATGAAATGAAGTCATGAAGCCTTGACCTGATTCCAGACCTCTGAATCTCTGTCCACGTGCCCAATTTGTTCAGCGATTCATAGATCTGGTGTTTCAAGTTGACTTACAGAAATTACATTTAAATCTGCAAATTCTGTTATTTGTAGTGAAAGACAGAAAACTCTGCAACTGCTCCTGCCGCTTCTTCGGTGGAAAGTGACACCAGCAGGACAGTTAGAGACATCATGTGCTGCTTAGGGACGAAGAAAATAAAATAAATTAAATAACAAAAAATCACTAACTTGGCAACTATCATATCGTCAGCCTGAATAGGGTGAAATGAAAGAACAATTCAGTCTAATAATAATATAAGCATACACTTTTGGCTCAGAGTTGAAACATTCTCAATTCATCTTCACCTCAGTTCACACCTTCTGCACCACATTTGTGTCTTTTTTGTCAACTCGTATTTTTTTGCCAATTGAATTAAATATACATGGCCTTTAAAATTCAGTCTGAACATGCAAGTGTAGATTTCCTCCAAAATGTGGCACCTTATTTAATTCTGTCATTATTTTGACTTGGATTGATCCAGTGTCTCATTTACGGGATGTACTCCACTTGCCTGCCTCAAGTTGTTATTTTGGCTCTCATTGTGGGCTGTGACTCAATGATGCTTAGACTCCGATTGAGAGAACAGATCACACGTATGGGCGAATTTTCTTAGGTGAATTTTGTCTATTTAGCCCTTCTTTGGGAAAAGTTATTCCCGCTGTTCTTCAGTTCAGCTGAAGAGGAAAAACTTAATACAGAAATGTCTGATTACACAGACAGGTGATTGGGGCCTGGGAGCACAGTTATGTAAGAAAAAAAAGATAGAGAGGGAGAAAATGAAAAAAGAAGTGCAAGCGAGAGAGAGGAGAGAATCGATCAGAGTAATGGAGAGAAAGACAGTGGATAAAAAAGAGGTGAAAAGAGTTACCAAGCGGGAGAAATTAGAGGAAGAGAAATGGCAACTAGAGACAGGTGGCAGAATGAAAGAAAAGAAGACTAGAAAGGGAGACAACCCACACATGCTGGTGAATCGTGAGAGAATAAAGCCATGCTCTGCCTTTCTATCTCTGCTCTGTGGGGGGAGGCAGTGTGTGTGTGTGTGTGTGTGTGTGTGTGTGTGTGCAGTATTTGTCTGTCCTTCCACGCGTGTGTGTGTATGTATATATATATATATATATATATATAGTGTATGTGTGTGTTTGAGTGAACACATGCTGCTGACTGCAGGCACCGTTCCCTTCATTTTCACATTTCAAGAGCCACCCCCTCCCTGCTGCTGTGTCCCGCGGTCGGTGGTTATTACATAAAATGCAGAGTCCCTTACAGTCCCTGGCAGAGGATGAATTTGTCTAAAGGAAATTACATTGCACACATGAAAAGGTGATGGAGAAGACGATGGCTTGTTTCGCCAAGGCGGAGGCTGAGGGAGTTCGAATGGCAACAGTCTGAAATGGAGGCATCAGTGACTGTGGGTGGACACAATATCATCAAGACCTGTGCAAAGCATAGACAAGCTTTGAATACTATCTTTGTGAAGCATCAGACAAGTGTTGATTCAGCTCTTGAGGTATAGTGTTTCTGTTTGTATTTTTTCTACTGTGACCTTCTTGTATAGGGGGTTCATACTGTCATTTCTATATGTCTTCATTGTTGTGTACAGTTATTCTGTCCAGAAAGAAACACTGAGAACACATGTGTGTACACTAACACATATTTACAGAAAGCCATAACACCCAGCCACCCACAGCCTTACTCTGATGAAAACATGCCTTGTTGAAACTTTAGTTGCTGCAGTTTCCTGAAAATATCTCATCTTTCCAAGATCCTGCCTCAGTTGTCCTGTAGTCCAGTAATCATGTCACCTGACCTCACACAAACTGCAACAAAATAGGAAACTGTGTAATGCGTAATTTATTTGATTTGCACTAAAAGCCATTACTGTGTTTAATTCAATAAGAGATTAATTTAGTTACTGCTTGCTGCGTCATTTAGGCTGCGTGAATGTAATCTGAACATACATCAATTAAAGTCATATCCACATCATCAATATAGGAGTGCAATTTAGTTGTTAGCTCACCATTTTGTAATCTTTCTGTAATTTATTTAGGAACTTTTAAAGTGATTTTGCCTTTGCCACCTCTCTGCGAACTCTATTTCAGCCGCTGTTGACAAAGATGATTTCAACTGCTTTATATAGGTTTGTTAATGGATGATGATGAAACACGCCAGTGACTGAGTTCCGTAATTGAGAATGCTTTGCAAATCTGATACAGTGGACGGACATGCTAAAGCAAATGGTGCAATATCCACCTTCACTATCACAGTCCCGTCAGATCAGCAGACATAAAGGGCAAGCTTAATGAGCATGAACCGAACACTTATACTGTCTGGTCAGATGTAGGCGATTGTTCCTATTGCTGTGAAACAGAACTATTGAGCAGGCACTGTATTACAGGCTATATGATCTCTTCAGCACAGATGTATATGTAATTACTGTATATCCTGCAGTTATTGTGCACATAGCGCTTACAACTCCAAGACTATTTGTCATGATTTGTAATTATTAAAAGCAAATGTGACTCAAGTGTCCAAAACCTGCCGTTTGGCTCTTACAATAAGGTTCATTAAATAATGGAATACTCCACCAAAAGTGGATCATAGTGATGTTTCAGTATCAAGTATCCAAAAGGTGAAATGTAGTTAGCTCGCTCCAGGACAGCAGTTGTCATCAACTTGGATTCAAAACAGTTACAGTTATGAATTCCAATATAGAGCTGAAATGAAACCAGATTTTAGGGGATCTGTCCCAGAAGGAAGAGAACCTCACTCAAAATCACACTGACACTTGAAATAACACTAAAGGGTAACTGATATGGCTGATAACAATAATAGATAATATGAATCTTTCAAATGCAAAAATATGAAAAGGAAAATATATATTGGAGGCGGACCAAGCGGCAGCCTCCAGTGCTGAAAAATGAAGCCGACACAGAAGTGCAAAAGCTGCAGTTCCTCAAATGAACTCCAAACTCCAACATGCCCATTGAGCTCGCTGGCTAACATGTAACATAGGCATGTTTCATGAAACAGGCTTCATTCAGCTCCAGCCTTGCTCCACCTCTTTGTCCATATATGGATTAATCTGAGTTAACGTCACTGCTGCCAAGATGGTGGCGCCCTACAATTAGCTTCAAAATTGCTTTGCAGAAATCGACGAGTGACTTCACAGAGGCTACGTACATGTTTTATACAGTCTATGAAGTGGACTGTGCTGCAGGAGTAGTTTGGAAAGTTGAATTCTTTTTGCCTTAACTAGTGGTTGAAATTAAAAATATGTTGCTACTGCTTTGTATCCTAAAGTATAAAATAGTCCTTTAACAGTAATATTATAAAATGGTAAAAAAAAAAAAAAAAAAAAAAAAGTGTACATAAGGAGGTAATATTAATAAAAATGTCACACTTGTCTGTGACCTGCTTTAGACGCAGCTGTTTATCTTTTCATTAATATTCCACATGTCCAGCTGATGCAACCATTTCAGACAAGGACAGAATAGGCTGTACACAGTCAACATTCATAAATCACTTTCATTGCGTGAAACCCATTGCAGACAGCGTGAGGGCTAACAATAGCATGTTCAGGACTGGGAAATGATTGAGGACAGGTTTTCCATCGCTGGTAATCTAATCACATTGTGTCTGAATAACACCTGCGGAAAAGTGACAAATTCAATACTAATACACACATAACACTTGTTAAAGAAGTTTTCTATGATCATCATTGTCATCATCATCATCACCATCATCAGACTCCATTCTCCTGACAGCAGACTAACAGCTCTCACAAGAACTCATTTATGTTCTATGGAAAAAATAACTTCTCAAAGGAAATTGCTACATGGAGTCTCATAAATTTCCAAGCCAGACAAACAATTTCCAGCATCTATTTTTTTAACAGTCATTAGAGCGTGACAGCTTTGTGTCTGTCATTTCTGGGTTGGGTTTCTGGGTTGACATGATTTGTTTTTCTGTCTGCTGCATCAGTCTTTCATCAGCTTGTGGAACAATAAGAACGTGAGTGTGACAAACACGTGTGTACACATGCAACAGTAACCCAAATAACCACACAGTAATGTCCTCGCTCACAACGTGCCATTCATTATTACTGTCACCATATTGACTACACCAGCAAAACGCAAACTTGTTTGGTTTTAATGGAAAAAAGTTTGCAGGCTAAAACTTCTTCTTTTCGCCCTCATTTTGGGATGTGTGAGTTTATTAAATACTTTCAATGCATTTTACAATACAAGTTCAATATTTTATTAACAACAATCCAATGTCTCAGTTGGTCAGAGAGCAGTCCATAGAGGCAAACAAACTGAATAAGGAACAGGCAAAAATCAGGGGTCCAAAAGCCATGCAGGTCTGGGAAAACACAAGGCAAATTCCAAACTCAGGCAACACACTGCTAAGTGCTCAACCATTTGACACGGGACACAAGAACAAACCGGCAAAGACAGAGGGGAACACATGCTAAATACACAAGGAAATGAGGAACACTCTCAGGAATGCTGAAACTAATTAACGATCCTAAGAGAGACAGGAAGACAAAGACAGGAAATAAGATCAAGTGAACAAGCCTGAGGACAACAAATCTATCAAAATAAAACAGAAAATAATTAATGAACAACTTGAAACTACTAAACTATGACACTACTATGTAGGTGTAACTAATAACATTAACAAAGGCTCAGATCCATTAATGAAGGGGTCCTGGTAGTTTTTTTTGCCTTGCAGTGTTTTTATTTTGTCTTTAGGTATAGCAGGTAGGAGGTGTGTTTATGTGTGGGGGGTGGGTTTATGACCAATAAAAAGGCAATATCTTAATCTCTGCTTCTTTCTTCAAAGAACTCCTTAGGCGATAATTGGTCTTTACTTATTCATATCAGGTGTTTACTTATGTCAGCTACAATCTTATGTTGAGTATTTTCTAATCAATTATTTACTCAAGGCAGCTACTTGCTAGTATTTATACTATACTACTAGTACTGTTCATGTTACATATTTAGCCTGCTAGCTACGTCCTGCTGTCAGCTACTTGTATCATCAAGTATATGTATAATTTCAGAGTTTATCATCAATAAGAACTATTTGCGTTTTAGCTGATTGATAGATTGTTGATGTGATAAACAGCAAAAAATCCACATGCCAAAGGCTCTAAGGCTCCACTAGTTTCCCTCAACTGCAGAGACATTAGAGTTTATGACTGAAGCCTGACTTTACTTGTTTGTTTACTTGTACAAAGTTGACAATGACTGATGGCACCAAAGTTGATCCCTAAAGTAAGAATAATGCCACTATTATGCCTGCCAGAATGTTTAGATATATTGCAAAGATTTTTCTAAATATGAGCACCAGTTGGTGCCAAGAACAGTGATTTTGCATGTTGATGAGTGTTTCATTTCTCTAGCTTCAACCATCCCACAGGACCATGTGAACAGCTAGACTGAAATAAATTATATTAGAAATCAGTGTTTAAAAAAAACATGACCAACAAGCTGTTGAGCTGTTTACCTTTACTGTCAAGGATAAGACAACATGAAATTATTATTAATCATAAACACCTGCTTTAGATTTGCTTTTTCCTTTCTTGTATGGTGAGTTCTTGCCATGGTCTGGTACTTGTTTGTGTGCTTTTTCTGCTCTCTTTTGTTGTGACAGGAGGCGTGGCTGGCTTCTCAGTTTCTCCTCCCCAGCTACCTGGCTGAGGAGACACACCGGTTCACTATTTCCAATCAACACGCCCATAAAAGGCTGGTCTGGACTTCACTCCGGCGCCATATTATTCCTTCATTCATGGTATCTTCTAGCTATCGTTACGCACCTGTGAACGCTGTTACGCCTGTGTCTAGTAAGTTGTTTTTTGTCGTCTTCCTACCACGTGTTTTTTGTTTTCTGCAGATTCCGTTCCAGTCACCAGTCGCCGTGCCCAGGCTTATCATCACCAAACCAGAACTGTCTTTTTGTGTGTTTGGTCGCTTTTTGTTAACATTAAACCTTTCTTTTTGTACTCTCTGTCTCCGCCTGAGTTGGTCCAGACCCGAACCTTAACAGTTCTATGTTCATTTCATTGTCCTTGACGTTGTGTTTAACAAACAAACAAACAAAAAACATCTGCTTGTTTATCCAGTGTATTACTTGAAAAATGTTCATGATCACTTCATATAACAGGAAAGTTTGGGTATTGTACTATGATCTGTAATAAACAGCAGAGCACATAACATCATCAACTATAATGTATCTCTGTATGAAGATTTGTGTGCACTGATTTCTCAGCAGTTCAGTTGTCTCTGTTTTCCATGTATGCTTTCATTCAAATCATACAAAAAAACTGCATTGGAAAATTGTTTAATATCATGAGACTGAATTGATATTTTTATGCAGTATTTATATACTGACATTTTTCTCTCTTTATATATATTTTAAGATAGATCAAACATATTTGTCTTTGACTAGTTTTATCATCAGCATTGACACACCCCTGCTGATATCAGAGCTGCTTCAGTCACAATGGGGTGTGTGCACTTACTGTTTCAGTCAGGAGCATTTGGAGGTCCTCTTTAATTCCATCAGGGCCTCAGGTAGGAGGTGATGTTTAAGTGCATAATCATATGAAAAGAGAAGTCTTACATTTTAAATTTGGTTAAAAAACAACAAAACTAAGTTATCTCTTGTATTAATTCCAGGTTTATGAAACCACAGCCGCAGAGTGTGGTTCACTCTGTCCCACTGTGTTTGCTAACCTCTCATAGTCGACTGTGGCATTTCTTCAGGAAACACAGGCAAAGTCAGAGCACAGGATGACACTGTGTCTTTGTCAGCTGTGGCCATGCCACCAATAGTGCCAGCTGAGTACTCTTTGAATCCTCTCCATTTGAGAATGTGGCTAGTTTGATGTTGGACCACAGCTACAGTACATACCTGCCAGCCAACTTTGGGTGCCTAACTTAGAATGCTTTGGTTTATGTGGCAGGCTTGTTGTCAGGCAGGTCATGAAGCAGCTTTTATGTGATGTATGCTGAAAGAGTTGGATTTGTGAAGATGACCAACATCATTTTGTGATGTGCAGTGTCCAGTGTGATTTTTTTCCTCACTGGCCCACTTGGCCAGTAGATCAGAGTTTTACCAGCCTGTTTATTTTCACCAGCCTGGCAGGCAAAAAAAATGAATGATCATTTTTGATAATATATGGATAGATAGAACAGTGACAGAAAGAGCATAATGGCATTTGTTTGTTCTCACTCATTTACTCACTCACAGACTCACAGATTGCATTTTAATCCAATCAAAGAGTACAGTAGCTGCATTGTAGGGATGCTATGACAATAATAATAATAATAATAATAA